>CM022706.1:35037244-35210303 GCA_012295165.1 Asparagus setaceus
CAGTAGAGACGGTTGCGGAACTCTGGATGTGAAGGGGCTTGTTCCTGAAGAAGCGAAAGCTGAGGATCACACTCACGAAGGAGAGGATCGCTGGCGGGTGAGATCTACTAGGAGAAATCCTGGCGCTATCCACGAGATTAAGGCGAAGCTTAATCTAGAGGGTATCTGTAGTTCGACCGAATTGGTTACCTTTGCTTATAGATCGGCGTCATTTGGACTTGAGCTGCGTGATTGCTTTCGAGCCGTCGCCGATTACTCGTAGATCTCGCAAGAATTCTTGAAGTCGAGCTCTTCCAAATCACCAAAATCCAAGCCTCAGGAAGCCTTGAAATCCCCCAAATCCCGGATCTCCCAATCGAAGTCCGACCTCCTGAAGAAGACCCCCTCCCTATTTATACAAAATCTGGCGGAAAGTGGCTCGACCCTTGTAGAGCCACCTACCACTGGCGAAGTACCTCGAGGATTGGTAGGTGGCTCCGACAAAGTGGCGAGCCTCGACCCACTTGGCGGGCACCTCGACAAGTTGGCGAGAACCTCCTCGACCATTTGGTAGAGGCACCGACGAGTTGGTAGGGTGGCTCGGCAATTAAACCTGCTCAGCCACTTGGCCAGGGTGTCGCCTCGCCTCGATTCTTCCGCCGTTTTCGGCGTCGTTCTCGCGTCGTTTACGTCTCGGGGCTCGGGTTCCGTCGTATTTGATTAGAACTAATCTTTGGTTCGTTCGGTTCAGCGGTCCGTCCGATCATCCGTTCAATTAGAAGCAGTGGTGCTTGTGGCGGCTGCGAGTTTGCGTTGGGTTCGCGTCTCAAGCGTTTGATGTTCAGTATTATCATTGATGGGTCGTCATCGCCGACTCCTCGTCCGAGTTGGTTTCGAGGACCTTGTAAGCATTTTCAGCGCCCTGGATACCCCTCCAGCGTCTCGGTCGATTCTTAATGAGTGCAGGATGCTTTGAACATGATGGTTCGGCCTTGATCGGTGAGGGTCCCAAAGATAGCTTCAAATCTCGATTCTTTCGGATCATCCAGCTCTTTGTAGGATTCTCGATAAGATCACGGCCGCATTTATTGTCCGACCGCGTTATCTTGACTCAAGCCGGTGGGTGAGTTTTGTTTGTAACTCGTCGGCCTGGTCGTTGTTTGACTAACCATCGATTTTTGACTTCTCCCATGTCGGCGAACTCCTTGTTGTAACGCTGGTCGTGGTCGAATACATGGAATTTCATAACCATCACTCGGCTAATTCCTCCATCATGACGGTTTGTTGGTTTAACTACAGGGAGGATATGATTATCCGATGTCAACATGACTTTCACTCCTCATCGATTATCCTTCTCGAGATTATGGTGAGGAAATTAAGGGCTACCGAAGTTATCCTTAAGAATATGGATTTATTCTCCGTGAACTCCTCGAAATTTTGGAAATAGTTTATACTGTAATCCTAGTCGAGTAGGATTGGGCGACGCTGCTGAGGCGCCGATGCAATCCGCGACGATCGAAGTTATCCCTAAGAATATTTTTGTGAAAATATTCTTCCTGAACTTCTCGATAAATTGGGAAACAGCTTTATACCGTAATCCTAGTTGGAGTAGGATTAGGCACGCTGCTAATCGGCCGATGCAATCCGCGACGATCGAAGTTATCCCTAAGAATATTTTTGTGAAAATATTCTTCCCGAACTTCGATAATTAGGAAACGCTTATACTGTAATCCTAGTTGAGTAGGATTAGGCGACGCTGATCGGGCGTCGTAATCCGCATCGATCGAAGTTATCCCTAAGAATATTTTTGTGAAAATATTCTTAGAACTTCTCGATAAATTAGGAAGCAGTTTATACTCGTAATCCTAGTTGGAGTAGGATTAGGCGGCGTTGATGCGTCGATGCAATCATACGATCGAGTTATCCCTAAGAATATTTTTGTGAAAATATTCTTAGAACTTCTCGATAAATTAGGAAGCAGTTTATACTCGTAATCCTAGTTGGAGTAGGATTAGGCGGCGTTGATCGTCGATGCAATCCGCCGATCGAGTTATCCCTAGAATATTTTTGTGAAAATATTCTTAGAACTCTCGATAAATTAGGAAGCGGTTTATACTCGTAATCCTAGTTGGAGTAGGATTAGGCGGCCCAATCGTCGATGCAATCCGCCGATCGAGTTATCCCTAAGAATATTTTTGTGAAAATATTCTTCCGAACTTCGATAAATTAGGAAACAGCTTTATACCGTAATCCTAGTTGAGTAGGATTAGCGACGCGTTGATCGGCGTCGATGCAATCCTACGATCGAGTTATCCCTAAGAATATTTTTGTGAAAATATTCTTAGGAACTTCGATAAATTAGGAAGCGGTTTATACTGTAATCCTAGTTGGGTAGGATTAGGCGGCGTTGATCGGCGTCGATGCAATCCGCGCGATCGAGTTATCCCTAAGAATATTTTTGTGAAAATATTCTTAGAACTCTCGATAAATTAGGAAGCGGTTTATACTGTAATCCTAGTTGGGTAGGATTGGGCGTTGATCGTCGATGCAATCCGCGCGATCGAGTTATCCTAAGAATATTTTTGTGAAAATATTCTTAGGAACTTCGATAAATTAGGAAGCAGTTTATACTCGTAATCCTAGTTGGGTAGGATTGGGCGTTGATCGTCGATGCAATCCATACGATCGAGTTATCCCTAAGAATATTTTTGTGAAAATATTCTTAGAACTCTCGATAAATTAGGAAGCGGTTTATACTCGTAATCCTAGTTGGAGTAGGATTGGTAGCGTTGATGCGTCGATGCAATCATGAGGGGTTATCTGTAGAATAAATCTTGAAATTTTTCCAAATATGGCGGAGGGAGTAGGGGTCAATCAGCGGACTGATTTGGCATTATTTTGGCATCCAATTAGGGTTCTAATTAGGACTCCTAATTAGGGGCTGATTAGAGTCCTAATTAGAATTAATTTGGGCTCCAATTAGAATTCCTACTTCTTGCCAAATAAGAGTCCTTATTCAAAGAGGATTGGGTCCATATGGGGTTGTTATAAATACCCATAAATCCTCCTCTTCTTTGACCTAGGCCGGCCCCCCTTACTGTGCTTTCGTCTTGTTTTCTTCTCGTCTCGCGCCGTCTCGTCTCCTCCGATCAACGAGGTATGTGTACGAGGGTTTTGTAAATTTTTCTTCTTTTCTTCTCTCTCTTTCTTGTGTATGTAGGTGATGACAACCACAAGGGGAGAAGGAGCTGTGTGGCGCGGTGGCCAATGAGGCGGCGGCAAAAGGGCGGCTGGCCGGCGGCAATGGCGTAATGGCGCGGCACGGCGCGCTGAAGCGTGACACGGCGCGCCAGTATGGCCTGACGCTTGCGGCCGTGTTTGGTTGTTCGGCGCTGACTGCGCCGGTCGCGGGCCGGTCTTACTAGATGCCTTTTATTGATTTTAGCGCATATCGACTTTATTTGTCTTCTTTGCGGTTTCCGATGTCGTCGGGGAGATCCGCGTTTGAGTCGATCAACTTCGCCGCGGCGTGAATCTGCGCCTCCTTCTTTCGGTGGTGCGCCCGGCGTCATCATATTCTCGTACACATATCGTTGTATCCCGCCGTTCTCCTTTGTGAAGCGATTGGGAAGAGCGAGATTCTCCTTCGTGAGGGTTGAGGCTTCGATTGCACGTTCGTTATGACCCAGCCGTTCTCCTTTGTGAGGCGATTGGGAAGAGAGATTCTCCTTCGTGAGGATTGAGGCTTTAAAGATCACCGTCTCGATGTTTTTAGCGGGGCGATTTCACCGTACTCTCACCACAGTAGAGCGGAATATATTGCCGTTTGGATTATGCGGCTATATTTATCGTTCTCCGGCCTTTATCTGGTGAAATCGTGCATTACCCGTTATAAGGTCGTGACTTCGATCTCATGGGTTTAGAAGAGTTCTGCCTTATCTGCTTCCTTTTTCAAGATATTCCTCCTAAATGATCATTAACCCTTTATTCTCTTGTGGTGGCGGATGCTCCGATGATTATTCGTCTGCCGAAGGCTCCCAATGTCAAGTCTCGATTCTCAAGGTCATCAGGGAAAGGCCTTTTTCCCGAGGAGGCGAACGCCCGGCGAACACACTGCGCATGAAGAAACCCATGGCTGAGCCTACTATCATAATTTGGATGGCGAGTTTGAGGATCGCTTCCATCATCCGCTCCACCGCCTCCCTTGACCTTGGTAGAAACCGAGGATTTCCGACCCTTGAGTATAGGGCGGGTGGAGGCCGATTAATCTTGCCGGACCGCTTCCACGGATTCAACCTATTGCCGAGATTGCCCCGGGCCAAAAATGTGCCGTTCCTGACTCCAGTTCTGTGATGGGTCTCCTTCAGCTGTTGGAGAATAGTTTGAAACAGGCGATCTCTATTATCGAGGTTAGATGGGCGACTCCTATGGTCTTCTGCCCATTCATATTGAGTATCTTGGAGGAAATTCAGCGTGTTGGTGGCTAAGCTGTCGTTGTGGCGAAGCTCACTGGCGCTCTTGCGTGTGGAGGATTTAGCCTTTTGAATCATGCGATGGTGATACGACTTCGTCGTGAAGCTTCGGATCAAGGCTTCGTGAAGCGCGTTTTTAGCGAGAGAAAATATCGAGCAAGAGATCATATTTTCGAACTCATATGGCGGCGTCGCTGCGGTAAGATAAACTTGTACCACACATGTCGAGCGTCACGGGAATCGGGGCTGTTCAAGGGAGAAGCGTTGAAGGATTTCGCAGCGTGAGTGCACGAGTCGGGATGTCAGCGAGCGTGAGAAGCAAGTCTTGAGCGTCCGAACATCGCGCGCTATTGGCGAATTGAAGAACTTGAGAAGGAAGCCAAGGCTCGGGTTCGGGCGATCAGGAGTTAGCCGTGGGCGTGCGCTTCCTTCTTGGATTGCGCCCGATGAAGTCGATGTCTTTGCGAGACTTTTACGTTCTCTTTGTTGACCAGTCGTTCACGATTTTTATTTAGATGTATTATCATAACTTTGCTTGAATCAATTGTCACCGATAATTGTAGCTCCTTCTATATTTGCTTCAAATGAATAAGATCCATCCCTTTCACTATTTATTATGATTCTTTTACTTGATCGGAAATAATTAACCATAATACTTATAGGATTTTGGCAAACCCTCGACCCTCAGCGGGTTTGATTAGCCTTTACCAACCACCGTTTGAGTTGGGCTGGCGGATTATCTGGATCCGTTCCGCGTGGCGTTGTGCTAAAAGAATGAAACTAGCTTGACTATGATATTGAATACATAGGCTTTATACTCTTTTACGGGCAAGAGACCACCCGACAGCGCGTGCGCGTAGACTCATCCTTCTTAGGCTTCGGGATGAAATACCCGTCAAACTCGGTGTCTTCTTCAATCGGAAAAAGACTAAAGGCATGGCGTTGGCTTTATCCTTCTTAGGCTTGGGATGAAATACCCGAATCGATCTACGGTGTCTTCTTCAATCGGAAAAAGACTAAACCGGCAGCGTGTGAAGCGTTGGCTTTAGGGTTATTAGCCCGACCCCGACCCTCAGCGGGTTTGATGAGCCTTTACCACTACCGTTTGAGTTGGGCTAGCATGTAGATTATCTAAATCCGTTCTACACACAGCGTTGTGCTAAAAGAATGAAACTCTCTTAGACTTGATGCTACGATGTTGAATCGTGAAGCCGTCTTTTTGCGGAAGACCCCGACGCAGCGTGTGGCGTTGGCTTTATCCTTCTTAGGCGGGATAAAATGCCCAGTCGAACTCGGTGTCTTCTTCAATGGAGAAAGACTCCGGCCAAAGCGTATAAAGCGTTGGCTTTATCTTCTTAGGCCGGGATAAAATGCCCCGAGTGAACTCACGGTGTCTTCTTCAATGGGAGAAAGACTAAGCGGCAGCAGCGTATAAAGGCGTTGGCTTTATCCCTTCTTAGGCCGGGATAAAATGCCCCGAGTCGAACTTCGGTGTCTTCTTCAATCGGAAAAAGACTAAACCCGACAGCGTGTGGCGTTGGCTTTATCCCTTCTTAGGCTTCGGGATAAAATGCCCCGAGTCGAACTCGGTGTCTTCTTCAATGGAGAAAGACTAAGCGTATAAGTTAGCTTTATCCCTTAGGCGGGATAAAATGCCCCGGAATTGAACTCGTGTCTTCTTCAATCGGAGAAAGACTAAGCCGAAGCAGCAGTATAAAGCGTTGGCTTTATCCCTTCTTAGGCCGGGATAAAATGCCCGGTCGAACTTCGGTCTTCTTCAATGGAAAAAGACTAAACCCGACAGCGTGTGAAGCGTTGGCTTTATCCCTTCTTAGGCTTCGGGATAAAATGCCCGGAATCGAACTCACGGTGTCTTCTGTCGGAGAAAGACTAAGCCGTAGCGTGTGGCGTTGGCTTTATCCTTCTTAGGCTGAGGATAAAATGCCCGGTCGAACTCGGTGTCTTCTTCGGGAGAAAGACTAAACCGGACGCGCGTGTGGCGTTGACTTTAGGGTTATTAGCCAACCCCCTTCTTCGGGTTTGATGAGCCTTTACCAACTCCGTTTGAGTTGGGCTAGCATGTAGATTATCTAAATCCGTTCTACACACAACGTTGTGCTAAAAGAATGAAACTCTCTTAGACTTGATGCTACGATGTTGAATACGTGAAGCCGTCTTTTCGCGGAAGACTAACCCGACAGCAGCGTGTGGCGTTGGCTTTATCCTTCTTAGGCGGGATAAAATGCCCAGTCGAACTTCGGTGTCTTCTTCGGGAGAAAGACTAAGCCCGACAGCAGCGTATAAAGCGTTGGCTTTATCCCTTCTTAGGCCGGGATAAAATGCCCCGAGTCGAACTCGGTGTCTTCTTCAATCGGAGAAAGACTAAACCCGACAGCAGCGTATAAAGGCGTTGGCTTTATCCTTCTTAGGCTTCGGGATAAAATGCCCCGAATCGAACTCGGTGTCTTCTTCAATCGGAAAAAGACTAAACCCGACAGCAGCGTGTGGCGTTGGCTTTATCCCTTCTTAGGCCGGGATAAAATGCCCCGAGTCGAACTCTGGTGTCTTCTTCAATGGAGAAAGACTAAGCCGGCAGCGTGTGAGGCGTTGGCTTTATCCCTTCTTAGGCCGGGATAAAATGCCCAGTCGAACTCGGTGTCTTCTTCAATCGGAGAAAGACTAAGCAAACAGCGTGTGGCGTTGACTTTAGGGTTATTAGCCAACCCGACCTTCAACGGGTTTGATTAGCCTTTACCAACCACCGTTTGAGTTGGGCTAGCATGTAGATTATCTAAATCCGTTCTACACACAGCGTTGTGCTAAAAGAATGAAACTCTCTTAGACTTAATGCTACGATGTTGAATCGTAGGCTTCGTCTTTTCGCGGAAGACTAACCCGACAGCAGCGTGTGGCGTTGGCTTTATCCCTTCTTAGGCTTGGGATAAAATGCCCCGAATCGAACTCGGTGTCTTCTTCAATCGGAGAAAAGACTAAACCGGCAGCGTGTGGCGTTGGCTTTATCCCTTCTTAGGCTTGGGATAAAATGCCCCGAATCGAACTCGGTGTCTTCTTCAATCGGAGAAAAGACTAAACCGGCAGCGTGTGGCGTTGGCTTTATCCCTTCTTAGGCTTGGGATAAAATGCCCCGAATCGAACTCGGTGTCTTCTTCAATCGGAGAAAAGACTAAACCGAAACAGCAGCGTGTGGCGTTGGCTTTATCCCTTCTTAGGCGGGATAAAATGCCCGAATCGAACTCGGTGTCTTCTTCAATCGGAGAAAAGACTAAACCGACAGCGTGTGGCGTTGGCTTTATCCCTTCTTAGGCTTGGGATAAAATGCCCCGAATCGAACTCGGTGTCTTCTTCAATCGGAGAAAGACTAAGCAAACTAGCAGCGTGTGGCGTTGACTTTAGGGTTATTAGCCAACCCGACCTTCAACGGGTTTGATTAGCCTTTACCAACCACCGTTTGAGTTGGGCTAGCATGTAGATTATCTAAATCCGTTCTACACACAGCGTTGTGCTAAAAGAATGAAACTCTCTTAGACTTAATGCTACGATGTTGAATACGTGAAACCCGTCTTTTGGAAGACTAACCCGACAGCAGCGTGTGGCGTTGGCTTTATCCCTTCTTAGGCGGGATAAAATGCCCGAATCGAACTCGGTGTCTTCTTCAATCGGAGAAAAGACTAAACCGGCAGCGTGTGGCGTTGGCTTTATCCCTTCTTAGGCTTGGGATAAAATGCCCCGAATCGAACTCGGTGTCTTCTTCAATCGGAGAAAAGACTAAACCGACAGCAGCGTGTGGCGTTGGCTTTATCCCTTCTTAGGCTTGGGATAAAATGCCCCGAATCGAACTCGGTGTCTTCTTCAATCGGAGAAAAGACTAAACCGGCAGCGTGTGGCGTTGGCTTTATCCCTTCTTAGGCTTGGGATAAAATGCCCCAAGATGAATCTTGGTGTCTTCTTTTACCGGGAGAATGGCCAAACCGTGTCTTCTTCAATCGGAGAAAAGACTAAACCGGCAGCGTGTGGCGTTGGCTTTATCCCTTCTTAGGCGGGATAAAATGCCCCAAGATGAATCTTGGCGCTTCTTTTGACGGAGAAGGATTGAACCGGATGAAGATTTGATTGAGGTGGGAAAGGAAGAATGTGTTCTATTTCGGGATGAGGCTAACAGATTCCTTCTTTGTAGGAATCGGAAAAAGACTTCGGGTGACCTTGATCGGACAACACAGTGCGAAAATCCGGCGCATACCTTCAATCGGCGCTACCTAAGATGAAGATGGAACTAAGAGTGGGATCTCCACTCAGAACCGAAAAGACTTCGGGTGACCTTGATCGGACAACACAGTGCGAAAATCGGCGCATACCTTCAATCGGCGCTACCTAAGATGAAGATGGAACTAAGAGTGGGATCTCCACTCAGAACCGAAAAGACTTCGGGTGACCTTGATCGGACAACACAGTGCGAAAATCCGGCGCATACCTCGGTCGGCTACCTAAGATGAAGATGGAACTAAGAGTGGGATCTCCACTCAGAACCGAAAAGACTTCGGGTGACCTTGATCGGACAACACAGTGCGAAAATCCGGCGCATACCTTCAATCGGCTACCTAAGATGAAGATGGAACTAAGAGTGGGATCTCCACTCAGAACCGAAAAGACTTCGGGTGACCTTGATCGGACAACTGGTCACGAAAATCGGCGCATACCTTCAGTCGGCGCTACCTAAGATAAAGATGAAACCCTTCCGTTTGACACGAAAAGGATTTTACGCTTGGAGAGGAAGGATTTTATATTCTCTCTCCAGCGTGAAAGGAATTTTGAGTGAGCCTCTTGTTCATAGAAGGAATCAAGAGGGGATTTTGGTAATGTACCAGAAAATTTGTAGACCCACCGTCAAGGAATTTGATCGGTGGGGGAAAGAAGAATGGAGGATAAATCTAGGGTTATCCTCGCGAAAAGTGGGTGAAACATCCCACGAGGAACTTCCCGTCGAAACGGGTTATCCCGAAGATACTATGGGTAGTATTTCTTCAGGAACTTCCCATTTATCGGCATTAATTGCCGGTCGCCATTTTGGGTAATGAGGCGATATGCACCATTGGAGTAAACCGTTTCTATTACAAACGGACCCTCCCATTTAGGTTGAATTTACCTTTCTTTTTGGAAGTGAGGATTATCGATCGTCGGCGGCGGACCAAATCTCCTTCTCTAAAGGTTCTCTGTCGAACTTTCTTGTTGAAAGCCTTGACATCCTAGCTTGGTAGAACTCAATGCATTGTTGAGCCTCGGTAGCTTCTCATCTAACATCTCAAGCTCTTGAGGCGTTTTTGATGTTGTTCTTGGTCGTCATCTGTTGAAGAGGCGTCTGCGAGTAGCGGATCTAATTTCCAATGGGAGCCTTCACGCGGTAGACCCGATGCGAGTGCGGCTCGATTGGCGTCGCGTCTGGTTGTGCGTCGCATCGAGTGCTTCTCAGAGTTTATCATCGGTCTAAACATTGCTTTTCACAAGCTTTGTGAACTTTGATAATCGTCTTGTTGAATGCCTCGGCTAATCCATTTCGCGGTGGATTATAGAACGTCGGCGAGGCGTCTTGTATCTTGAATTTCTGCAAAACGATGAAGGAATTGCGATGAGCTGGGACCGTTGTCATGCGATCCGTCTTGGGACACCATGTCGATAGATGACATGGTGTTTGATTTCTGATGGCGGTACTCGCCTTTACTTCTTTTAGCGGGATTGCTTGACCCACGGAGAGTCGGTGATCGCTAGAATAAATAAGCCTTTGGCCAGACGGAGGAAAAATGGGACCTACAATGTCCATTCCCCATGTCTCGAATGGCGGGATGTGGCGAAGGATCACGATTGCTCGGTGATGCATATAATTAGCGTGAATGACAGCGTGGCATTTCGGCGTGCTCATTGCGTCATTAACCATTGTTGGCCAAAGTAGCCCATTCTCGATTGATCGTAGAGTTTGGGACCGGTGGTGTGCACCACATTCACGTGTGCTTCGAAGGACCTCTTACGCCTCCTTGTTTGAAAGGCATCGAGTAAAGACCATCGTACCCGTGATATAGCGTGCGGGTCTCGTGTCGTAAAGAATCTTGGAGCTCTTGGGGACTGACTCTCTCTCCTTCGTCTTACGGTAGAATACCATGTAAGGCGTGTCGATGATAAGGCAATCTCGGGGCTCCAACTTGGTTTGGGTTGTATACACTTCTTTGGTAACTACCCCTTATCTTCTTGTGCCTCATCGTATAATGAGTGCGAAGAGTTGGTGAGTCGACCGTGACTAGTTGCTCGGTCTCGGAAGGTTGTGCTAACGACGCGGCTAATGCGCCCGGCGCATCCGTAAGCGTTTTGGAAGCGGGATATATTCGATGAAAAACTCTTGAATGAGATGCGCTATTTCAACGGCTATCGATGGTAGGGTTAGATCCGGATTCGACCGTAGTCACCACGAACCTGCTTAACTATCAATTGGAATGCAGGTATGCTTGAGATATTGACCCCGACTCCTTGTGAAGCTAAGTCCGATAAGTAGCGTTGTATTTTCGTTATTGGAGCAGGTTGGTGAGTGAATAAGCGCGGGGCATGACATGATTCCGGGGAAATCAAGACAACTCCGACTCGTGGAGATTTTAGAACATCGGTACTCGCCACATTGGTGGCAGAAGCTCCATCAAAATACAATCGCCATATTTGTTGGTCGCGTGAGTGTTGACTTCACGAACTTCATCGTGATCATCATATAGCTCAATGCATCCGTTGTGGTGGCGAAGAGATCACAAATAGCTTGTCCTTTGGTGACTTGTTTGAAATACAAGTCATATTGAGACAAGAGCAAGGCCATTTAAGCTAAGCCAACTCATGAGGCCGGTGGGTCATAAATATCCGGATCGGTTCGTTAGAGATAACATAAATCGTCGTCGGCTAAATAGTGCCGCATTTTACGATCGCGAACACTAATGCAAAGCACGCTTCTCGACCATTGGGTATCGAGACTTCGGTAGCGACTAATGTTCATTTCGTAATACACTACTGTTACGTGACGGCCGTTCGTCTTGCGCTGAGTAAAGCGCTTGATGTGATGCGCCTTGGCGTAGATCAGCGGTTTTCCGCAGCTGCAACAGAACGGGGAGGTTTAGCGAGATCGACTTGATCTCTTGAATGCCTTACGGCGGCGTCCCAAATATATGACCGCCCTTCTTGTTCAACTTGGAGAGCGGTGGCACTTCGGGATAGGTTTGATATGAACCGTCGGATGTGCATGTCCTTGTAACCCCCGAGTTCTCTGATTTCTGGAGGTTGCAACTCTTGAATTGCCTTCACTTTGTCGGGATCGGCGTGGATTCCTTTGTCGGTGGCAATAGAGGAACACTTGCTGGACATCCCAAGGAAGGATTTGGCGGGGTTCATCTTTAGGCGATGAGTCCGCATGAGTTCGAATACCGTTCTAAGATCTTTGATGTGATCTCCTTTGTCGCGGCTTTTCCGCGACCAAATCGTTGGCGTAGCATTGACCGGTTTTCGAAGATGATCTGGAAAATCTCCGTCATTGCTCTCGGTATGTTCTTGACATTTTGAGGCGAGCGGCATGACCGTGTAGCAATATATCGCAGATAAGTTACGGCATTTGTGTGTTTGGCGTCATCGGGGTACATCTTGATTTGGTTATACCAGAAAAGCCATCCATAAAGGACATTCTTTCAAATCCACTGCGTGTTGTCAACTATGACATCGGTGATTGGAAGAGAGTCATCTTCGGGCAAGCGCGTTGATGTCTCGTAGTCGACCGCAGTCCTAATCGACCCATTCTTCTTCATGGCCAGGACTATATTAGCCACCAATCAGGATGTTGAATTTCTCGGCGAATCGATTCTATGAGTTTCTTCACCGTCAACAATTGCCTCCAATATTTGTGGGCCGAAACCGTCTTCTTTTGTTGCTTGCGGGTTTGACATCGCCTTGATGTTGAAGCGATGTGTTGCCACATTGGGTCGAGTCGGCATGTCTCGTAACTCGGTGAATACATCGATATACTCCGATTAGGGCAATCAACTCTTCCTTTTCTTCAGGGGCGTATGCTGATGTTAATGAGCTTAGGATGCTCTTCATCACCCATATTAACCTAGACTACCTCGTCCTTAGTGGGGGTTCTCTTTGTTGAACTATCCCCAAGCTGCTCTTGGAGTTGATGGATCCATGGGTCTTCCCATGTTGGCATGTCTTCATCACTCTCAGCGATGGCGGGATCAGCGAAGCCATATTTGACATTAAAGCCTTCAAAGCTTCTCAGAGGCTGGTGTCGAGAATCAGCAGAAGAATCAGACGAATGTCCGTCTCCCTAGGGTGGATTATTATCATTGACCACGAGCATTCATCTTAGGAGGATTGATATCCGATCTCTGTTGGTCATATCGCCTTTGAGACTCGATCTTGTTGCCAAGCCTATCAAAGGCGATGCCTTCTTGGTGGCAGATGCGATTACATTCGACAACACACGCGATTGGTTTGAGAACACGGACAATGCGTGTTCAATTGAGAGAACTTCTCTTCGAGATTTACCATTACCCGTGCGATAGTACAACTCATCGGCATGAATCCGGAGCAACCCGTGTGTTGGTATGACTTCTCCGGTATATAACGTCATCGTCGTCGGATAAGCGTCTCCCGAGGATGAGTCACATTATCGAGAGGTTCCAAGTCACTAATCTCGCGTTATTTCGCGGCGCGAAGTTCGGCGGGCTCGAACTTGATCCGAATTCCGGTGAAGCGGCTACATGAATCTTCTTATCACGGTTGAGGTGGGTGCGACCCCAGCCTGAGGACGGGACCATACCGGGCTGATCGTTCTTTGTCGAAATTTTACCTCGATCATCATGCAATGAGCGAGGTGCTCAAAGCCGTTTTCTTGCTGCAGGATCGCATGCGGGATTGGCCGGCGAGCCGCAGGTGGATGGACATTTGGATGAAATCATGGGAGGTGTGATCAAGTCACCGTGGCGGTAGAGCCTTCGCCGTCGGTTTGAGGTGGTGATTCTTGACTAACGTTTTGGCCTTACGTCGAATCGTTGCTCGGTTCGGACTCCAAACTTGGCGCATTTTCGGCTTCTTGTCCACTTCTCCCTTCTTCTACATCAGGGCCTCTGAACTAGAGCGGTGTGTGTCAGTAATGCGCGGCCTCTGGATCACGTTCTTCAAGTGTTGATCGGTTCCGTTTGGCGGAACCAATCATTTGTTAGCGGCTTGGAGGAGTGCACCTATTGATGAGGTTCTTGACCTCTCACGGACTTCAGATCCACTTTGTAGCGGACACCGTCGGTGATTCGGGGCCTTAGCGAACTCCGCGTCGAGAGTCGACGCCATCGTGGCGATCTCTGCGTAGATCCGCGATCTTGGATGCCTAAGGATGCCATTGGTGCAACTGCAACGGGCGAGTTAAGATCCTCGCCTTAAAGTTCGAGCTGAGGACAAATGGATCTTTCTTGCCGAGATCCTACGGATTTGTGGGGAGGACGACGGATAAGGATGATAGTATGATACTCACGTGAACCGGGATCAACTTGGATTCGACTTTGGCTGAGCGTAATTATTACACCCTACGCAGAAGTTTGCGTCCCGCTTAGCCTTAGCATGGGCGGGGTCATGGGCAGCGCCCCTTTATGGTCCGGCGTACTGAAAATTTTTTCCTATCCGCCCTGAGGCCTTTGACTTCTTCTTGGGGGATCGGATTTCGCTACGCATTACGACGGCTTCTTAATTGAAGCCGTTGGCTCCACCGTGGTCGCTACTTGTTCGCGTAAAAGTCGGGATGATTGTCATTGATTTGAATTTGTTTATTTTTGCCTACAACAAAATTCAAAAAGAAATTGCCTTTTATTTAAGGCGCATAAATGAAAATCAAAAAGATTGCGACTTCTTCCTAAACAAACACGATCTCGTTATGTCGAGGTCCTCGCTATGGGTTCTTTGCCTCGTGGGGACTTTTGTGTCCGGTGGACCACCGCAATTCGATCCGTAGAGACCCGGTTCGAACTACAGATGTGAAGGGGCTTGTTTCACGAAGGAAACGGCTCGAGGGATCACACTCACGAAGAGGATCACCGAGGTGAGATCTACTAGGAGAAATCACGCTATCCCGAGATTAAGACGAAGCTTAATCTAGAGGGTATCAGTAGTTCGACCGAATCGGTTACCTTTGCTTATAGATCCGGACGCCGACTTGGAGTTGCTCTAACCGTATACCGATTACCGAGATCTCGCAAGAATTCTTGAAGTCCGAGCTCTTCCAAATCACCAAAATCCAAGCCTCCTAAGCCTTGAAATCCCCAAATCCCGGATCTCCCAATCAAGTCCGACCTCCGAAGAAGACCCCCTCCCCATTTGTGCAACTGCAACGGCGGAGTTAAGATCCTCGCCTTAAAGTTCGAGCCGAGGACAAATGGATCTTTCTTGCAGCGAGATCCTTCTCGATTTGTGGGGAGGACGATGCGGATAAGGATGATAGTATGATACTCCACAGTGAACCGGGATCAACTTGGATTCGGTTGACTTATTGGGCGTAATTATTACACCCTACGCAGAAGTTTTTACGGTCCCGCTACCGTTAGCGGGCGAATAAGGGGCAGCCGCCCCTTATGGTCCGGCGTACCGAAAATTTTTTTTCCCTATCCGCCCTTGAGGCCTTTGACTTCTTCTTGGTAGGGATCCGGATTCGCGGCTACGACCACGGCGGCTTCTTAATTGAAGCCGTTGGCTCTAATTCGCCCGGCTTGTTCGCGGTAAAAGTCGGGATGATTGTCATTGATTTGAATTTGTTTACGGCTTCTTTTGCCTACAACAAAATTCAAAAAGAAATTGCCTTTTATTTTAAAGTACAATGAAAATCAAAAAGATTGCGACTTCTTCCTAAACAAACACGAGGATCTCGTTATGTCGAGGTCCTCGCTTGCGTCAGGTTCTTTGCTGTCGTGGGGACTTTTGTGTCCGTGGACCACCGCAATTCGATCGGTAGAGACCGGGTTCGGAACTACAGATGTGAAGGGGCTTGTTTCACGAAGGAACGGTTACCGAGGGATCACACTCACGAAGGAGAGGATCGCTGGCGGGTGAGATCTACTAGGAGAAATCACGCTATCCCGAGATTAAAGGCGAAGCTTAATCTAGAGGGTATTCCAGTTCGACCCGATTCGGTACCTTTTGCTTATAGATCGGCGTCGATTGGACTTGAGCTCGCCGGTGCTGGAACCGTCGCCGATTACTCGTAGATCTCATAAGAATTCTTGAAGTCCGAGCTCTTCCAAATCACCAAAATCCAAGCCTCCCAAGCCTTGAAATCCCCAAATCCCGGATCTCCCAATCAAGTCCGACCTCCTCGAAGAAGACCCCCTCCCCATTTATACAAAAGAGGTGGCTCACCACTTGTCAGCCACCCCACCACTCTTGTCGAGGTAGTACCTCTACTGTTGTGAGGTGGTCACCAAGCCGAGCCTCCTCACTCTCCCCGAGGCACCTCTACTGTTGGTCGAGCCTCCCCACCATTTGCACTCTACTGTTGGTCGAGGTGGCTCTACAAGTGGCCGAGCCACTTGGCCACTTGGTCGAGGTGTGTCGCTGATTCTTCCTCGCTTGCTGGCTGCTTCGCGTCGCTTCGTCTCTCGGGCTCGGGTTCCGTCGTATTTGATTCGGAACTAATCTTTGGTTCGTTCGGTTCAGCGGTCGAAATCCGATCATCCGTTCGAGTCGGCAAGTGCGTGCTTGTGGCTGCGAGTTTGCCGTTGGGTTCGCTCTCAACCGTTTGATGTTCGTATCATTCGATGGGTCGTCATTCGCCGACTCCTCGTCACGAGTTGGTTTCGGGGACCTTGTAAGCATTTTTCAACGCCTACACTCATAAGTTACTAGGAACCTTCCTATATTTCTCTCATTATTTATTTTGGAATCCCTCACACGCGCACACACAAATAAACCCTATAAAAACACCACATATCTTTCTCCTCTTCATATGATCAACTCGCCTGCTTTCTGTGTACCAAGATATATAGATACAGACGACAGAGATCATATAAATTAAGAAAGATGGAGGAGGCAAAATCAGCAAGAACCATCCACCACTGCCTTTCCTTGGCAGAAGTTGCCGGAGTCCTCATCCTGGAATCAATCCTCAATTGGGTCACCTGCACCCTTCACAATCTCTCTCTCTGCGGAATATTCATCACCCGTCGCTACTATTCATCCACGACGCACGGCAGTCCCCACGGAGACTCGGAGAAGAACAACAAGCTGATGAAGATGTCGTTCATCAAGGAGGTCGAAGAAGATCGGCAGAAGATGACGATGAGGAGGGAAGATGTTGAGATGATCATCATGGAGAGGATGGGCAGTACGCCCTGTAGCACCCAATATGATTGTGATATTTCAACAATCTTCGAGGACAAAGAACCTTGCATGGAAGAAGTGAAGCAAGTTTTCCGCATATTTGATGACAACGGCGATGGCTTCATCGACGCCACGGAGCTGCACAGAGTTCTGTGCATGCTGAGCTTCAGAGAAGGGGCCGACTTGGATGCCTGCCGACTAATGATCCAAACATATGATGACAACAAAGATGGAAAGATTGATTTCCATGAATTTGTTCAACTCATGGAGATAAGCTTGTGCTGAATTTTTTCCCCCTTTTAAATATTGATCTATTGTATAGCATAGAGATAATTCTTTTTGTAGATTTTTCTTTTTTGTTCTTCTCCGGGACCTTTCGGTCCGAGAAAATAGTAAAAATACAAGTAGATCAATTCCTTATCCAAATTCTTTGTGGACACGAGAAAGCCGTCTCCTGAAGTTCTACCGAACAAATTAAGACCAACTGCAAACAGAATGTATAGGTCTAATTAATTATATAAAAAATTAAATCTTGATGTTTTGTTTCTAATTAGAGTTGTATTCTTTCAGCATCTTAGAAATTGTGCAAAAGCATCCTCGCTTCAACCATTTAGATATTACCTTTTTTGGATCAAAACTTAGATAAGGAATCCAGAGAGTGATTTGTAAGAGAGAGGCAGCAATTCAAAGTTAACTGTAATAATATAAGATATAATATAGTGGCAAGGGATGATTTTATTTTTATTTCTATTTTTTTTAAAAATTAGACAGAGGATGCTACGTCAATCAAGGCATAACAATTAAATTAATCCACTTATTTCAAATTCTTCCCGTTTGGTAGTTGTTTCCTCAGAGTGACTAACATTATTTGAAGACTAAGGAAATTTCCACACTCGGGTCAAATTAGCCGGCCGGCACAAGGTGACAACCTACAAAAATTCAGTGGGGGCTGCAGAAGAATTGTTCTGCTTAATTTGTCATTTACTTGTAAACAAACAAGGAAAAGAAAAAAGAATGCAACTAATTCTCTCTACCGTGCAATTCAAACATAGTACTGTGTCTTAAAAAAAGGGAATCAGATGGGTGATTGCTCTATTACGCTCTATTTATTAAGAGTGATATCTCTCTCTCTCTCTCAAATCAAACTAGGCCAATTGTAGGTAGGCTGGCCGACTCATGCTAGCTTGTACTTGTCTCCTTCCTAGTTGCTTCTTCGCAGATTGTTTGAAGACTAATTTTAAGATTAGAGCATTAATCCAACTCAGCTTAAAATCACACTAGTCATGCATATATAAAAGCAAATTTAAGAAAGATACAGATGTCTTAAGTTCATGTTTTAGGCTACCAAAAGAATGCTAAACCTGCACAATTATATTAATTAATGTAAATTGTAACATTCAAACTCTTACCAAAAGTTTGAAATGTTTGGGGAGTGAAAGTGGCCTTGTTAGTGCCCCTTAAAATGCGTAGTTGGAGTAACATCCTTGTGTACAGTTCTAAAAGTTTCTAATTAAACCTCAACTCATAACTGATCGTTCAAGCTTGGACATATGACATCCAAACAGGCACACGTGGACATAACAAATTACTAAGGAGATCACAGCAACGGAACAAGTTAACATGTAGAAACCCGACAACGCATCTTCCACCAGCAATAATAAACAGAATTGATGGACCATTAATTCTCCAAATCATGTAATAGAGATCCTATCAGAACCAACTCTATAGGAGTAAACGATTTATACTATAAATAGACGAGTTATAATTCCCAAATTAATCCTTTAACCACCCGTGAATGGTATAGATCACTCTTTTCCATAGTGTGTTCTAATAGAATTCTTACTCCAAATCATGGTGGCAAATAGACTGTAACCATGTGCTTGGGAGTTTACTAGGGAAAGGAAAGGAAAGGTAAAATAGGAAAAGGAAAGATAGGGGGTGGGAGGGTTGTGCAAATATAGTATCTTGTTTGGGCGTTTAGTAAGGGGAACAGAGGGAAATTTAGTTCATCATGTTAATTTGGAAGTTCTACCTAAGGGAGAGGAAGGGAAAAAAAATGGTTTTATAATCAAATCTGAGCCGTGGATCCATAATGATTGAGGGCCAAATATTAAATCTTTTAAGTTTATTTTTCCTACCCTCCTCTACACCCCAATTTAGAGGGGAACAAAACCACAACTTTTTTATGAAAATTTTACTTCCCCAACCCTCGCTACTTTCCTCAAAAAAACTCCCAAAAGGAGTTAATTGTTATCTTTCCTTCCCTTACTCTTGGCTACCCTCCATCCAAACACACTGTAAAGTCTGTATGAAATATTCCTGGAAATTAGATAAGGAATCCAGAGAGTGATTTGTAAGAGAGAGGCAGCAATTCAAAGTTAACTGTAATAATATAAGATATAATATAGTGGCAAGGGATGATTTTATTTTTATTTCTATTTTTTAAAAATTAGACAGAGGATGCTACGTCAATCAAGGCATAACAATTAAATTAATCCACTTATTTCAAATTCTTCCCGTTTGGTAGTTGTTTCCTCAGAGTGACTAACATTATTTGAAGACTAAGGAAATTTCCACACTCGGGTCAAATTAGCCGGCCGGCACAAGGTGACAACCTACAAAAATTCAGTGGGGGCTGCAGAAGAATTGTTCTGCTTAATTTGTCATTTACTTGTAAACAAACAAGGAAAAGAAAAAAGAATGCAACTAATTCTCTCTACCGTGCAATTCAAACATAGTACTGTGTCTTAAAAAAAGGGAATCAGATGGGTGATTGCTCTATTACGCTCTATTTATTAAGAGTGATATCTCTCTCTCTCTCTCTCTCTCTCTCAAATCAAACTAGGCCAATTGTAGGTAGGCTGGCCGACTCATGCTAGCTTGTACTTGTCTCCTTCCTAGTTGCTTCTTCGCAGATTGTTTGAAGACTAATTTTAAGATTAGAGCATTAATCCAACTCAGCTTAAAATCACACTAGTCATGCATATATAAAAGCAAATTTAAGAAAGATACAGATGTCTTAAGTTCATGTTTTAGGCTACCAAAAGAATGCTAAACCTGCACAATTATATTAATTAATGTAAATTGTAACATTCAAACTCTTACCAAAAGTTTGAAATGTTTGGGGAGTGAAAGTGGCCTTGTTAGTGCCCCTTAAAATGCGTAGTTGGAGTAACATCCTTGTGTACAGTTCTAAAAGTTTCTAATTAAACCTCAACTCATAACTGATCGTTCAAGCTTGGACATATGACATCCAAACAGGCACACGTGGACATAACAAATTACTAAGGAGATCACAGCAACGGAACAAGTTAACATGTAGAAACCCGACAACGCATCTTCCACCAGCAATAATAAACAGAATTGATGGACCATTAATTCTCCAAATCATGTAATAGAGATCCTATCAGAACCAACTCTATAGGAGTAAACGATTTATACTATAAATAGGCGAGTTATAATTCCCAAATTAATCCTTTAACCACCCGTGAATGGTATAGATCACTCTTTTCCATAGTGTGTTCTAATAGAATTCTTACTCCAAATCATGGTGGCAAATAGACTGTAACCATGTGCTTGGGAGTTTACTAGGGAAAGGAAAGGAAAGGTAAAATAGGAAAAGGAAAGATAGGGGGTGGGAGGGTTGTGCAAATATAGTATCTTGTTTGGGCGTTTAGTAAGGGGAACAGAGGGAAATTTAGTTCATCATGTTAATTTGGAAGTTCTACCTAAGGGAGAGGAAGGGAAAAAAAATGGTTTTATAATCAAATCTGAGCCGTGGATCCATAATGATTGAGGGCCAAATATTAAATCTTTTAAGTTTATTTTTCCTACCCTCCTCTACACCCCAATTTAGAGGGGAACAAAACCACAACTTTTTTATGAAAATTTTACTTCCCCAACCCTCGCTACTTTCCTCAAAAAAACTCCCAAAAGGAGTTAATTGTTATCTTTCCTTCCCTTACTCTTGGCTACCCTCCATCCAAACACACTGTAAAGCTGTATGAAATATTCCTGGAAATTAAATAATAAACAAGGGAAAAAGGGCAAATTGGTCCCTGTACATAGGCTTCACACTCAAATTAGTCCCTGTACTTTTTTTTTTCTCAAGTTAGTCCCCGTACCCCTTATTAGATGCAAAATTAGTCCTTTTTTAACTCTCCGTTAAATGTTCCGTTAAATAAAAGTTGAAAAGACAATATTATCCTAAACCTAGGTATTACGTATCCATTAATTTATTTCATCGATACTCCTGAAATTTTACCCGATCAAATTAAAAAATAACCGATCAATGAAATAACCTGAAAACTCATAAAATAAAAAGGTCTCAAATATCTATTCACATAAATTCTCGTTTCCTCCTTCCAACAGAGAAGCAAAGCCTCCCACCCTCTAAAAAAAACCAAGAGACAAAAAAAAGGAGAAAAAGAGAAGTCATATGTCGATGAAATAACGAGAGATCAAAGGCAAACATGAATGGTGATGTGTATTTCATCAAAAATTTGATATTTTCCTTTACCTATATGTTCTAGTGCTAGGGTTTTATCATATTCTCTAAAATTCTACAATTTTTGCTTTGTTAGGGTTTATTATATTGATCCAAAATTAGAGTACGGACAATAACTTTTATAGTGTTAGAAAAGTATGAAAAATTCAGTAGAAAAATAAGAAATTTACCTTAAATAGAAGAAAGTCAAATTGATTAACGTAAATGATACGCTATTGTATGCACCTTGCTCATTAGGTTTCTTGAACGCTTGGGAGTCTGGCAGTAGCCATTTGCCCTGTCATAAGCAAGTCTTTGAACTGCCCATAGGAAATACCTCAAATAGAAGAACGTTGAATTGATAAACACCCAAGCAAACATACTCCACTAATACTAAATCCACTTCCTTAATCTTTGGGACTCATATTACACCTGATATCTTCGAACATCAAGATCTAGCATGCACATGTTGGCCATGTAATTGAACTATGATTTGTAAGTTATTGCCCAAAGAAAGCCTGGAGACGGATTTAACAGGTGAAGTGAGAGGAATTGCGCCATCGAGCAACCATCTTCATAGGAATGAGGAGGTGAGGCGAGAGGGCGGTCACCGCTAACGGGCTAGAATTTGGATGGGGTTTGTTATTGGAGGAAGGGATGAGTAGGGAAGGCAGAAAAGTAATCGGGGAAGGAGAGTAGCTACGACGCTTAATTTTCGAGAGGCGCTTGTCCTCCACCACCGGTTGTCCTCGCCACGCCATTGATAAAATCTGCTTGGTTTTGATAATTTTAAAGGTAATCGCCGACGTGTAACAAGTGCAACCTTAGAAATAAATAGGATTTTTTGTGGTTGAAAATGTTAGGAGGAAAATGACAGAGACTTCTAGAGAGGTCTTAGACGCCAAGTATAAAGAGAATAGATGCTGAGTTCAATGTAGATACTAAGTATAAATGAACAGTGTTTTACATGAATTTTCCTGATCAAGCGAAAATAAAATAAAATAAACAAAGTACAAGGACCTTGGGTAATTTAGTCATAAATAAAAAGTTAACATCTTATTTTTAACAAATGTTTAAAAAAGACTAAGTTTTCATCAAATGAGAGGTACAAGGACTAACTTGAGAAAAAAAAAAGTACAGGGACTAATTTGAGTGTGAAGCCTAAGTACAGGGACCAATTTGGCCTTTTTCCCTAATAAACAATTGGACGTGCATTATGTATCTAGAAGATTAAAAGTGTATGACCTGCGATAATCCATCAAATTTGGCTTACTTTCCGTGTGGGCCGAAAGATCCAGAGAAAACCCGTTACTGTATACTAGCTCATTGGCACGTGCGAAGCGCATGCAAAGTATTAAATTATTATATAATTAGTCTTATATTATACATACTAATAGTTAGATGATGATTTCATTTAAGTAATTTTATCATAGAGTTAAACATAGAAAAATGCATCTAAATTGTTATTTAGCAATTAAAATGTATACTTAATACAATTTTGTTGAGCAGTTTCATTAATGTGGATAATATAATTGGAGTAAGTAATTAAAAGAAAAAAGAAAAATGGAGATATTGTAATTTAATTATGTGAGTTTTCTCGTTTCATAATTTAGAGTGTTCTAGAAGTAAGAAAGGAAAAAAAAAAAAAGAAAAGGAAAGAAAAAGTTATCATGTGAAAATACCATTTTACCCTCCAAATTATAACAGGAAAGAAGAAAATATCCTCCATGTCCTTCAGACTTTTTGGTAACCCCAATAAGTTTTTAATATAATAGTATAGATTGGTATAAAGTATATATAATGACAAAATGAAGATCATCTGTTCCCTAAAATATTATCAGAAATCAGGTTAATTGATGTTATACCCTAAAAATCACAAATTTGATAAACCCTTAGGAGTTGGCCATGTGTCAATCAGATGGGTCATATCATGTGACCAAAAGACCCGACCCGAATATAGACATAGCCCGACCAACCAAGCCGACCCCTCCAACAGTCCAAGTCTGAGTTGAAAGGCGTCTTCAAGTTGGAATTCACCAGAAAGAGTCAGAGTCCGAGTCGAAATGTGTCTTCAAGTTGGACTCCACTAGAGGGTATTAGTCCCAAGACAAGGAAAGGAATGCCCAACAACCTCATCAGCACTGCTCGCATTAAGTGCATAGCCATGCGCTATGATGACGTCTCGAATGGCGCCCATAACTCCGTCACACAGTCGTCATCGCATTAAATGCACAGCTAGACGATATAATGACTCCTCGGACGTCGTCTGCAACTCCGCCGCCCCGTCGCTATCACATTAAATGCGACGAGAGCGGCTCCTTAGGTTCACCCTATCGACTGTCAATACGTGTAAAGCAGAAATAAAACGTTAACTTTGCCAGTTGGGTTGGATTACCAATTTGCCCCCACACTCTCCTATAAATAGATGCTATTTTCACCATTCTAATGTCTGGACTATCTAAACCCTAAACGAGATTCAGTATTTCCCTTCATACTGTTTTTATCAGTCGGTGACTTCAGCGTCGGAGGGCACGCCATGGGAAATCTCCTCCAGGGCCTCTAACGCCTGCTACTTGTGTAGGGATCTATTTCTCAAAGTTTATTAGCCATTAAAGGAGATCAAAGACCCCAAATCTTCTCCTAACATTTCCCTACTCACAAATTGACTTTCAGACATAAACAATTAAAAGAGATCATAATTAACATCATTGTTGAGCAGTTTCATTAATGTGGATAATATAATTGGAGTAAGTAATTAAAAGAAAAGAAAAATGGAGATATTGTAATTTAATTATGTGAGTTTTCTCGTTTCATAATTTAGAGTGTTCTAGAAGTAAGAAAGGAAAAAAAAAAAGTACAGGGACTAATTTGAGTGTGAAGCCTAAGTACAGGGACCAATTTGGCCTTTTTCCCTAATAAACAATTGGACGTGCATTATGTATCTAGAAGATTAAAAGTGTATGACCTGCGATAATCCATCAAATTTGGCTTACTTTCCGTGTGGGCCGAAAGATCCAGAGAAAACCCGTTACTGTATACTAGCTCATTGGCACGTGCGAAGCGCATGCAAAGTATTAAATTATTATATAATTAGTCTTATATTATACATACTAATAGTTAGATGATGATTTCATTTAAGTAATTTTATCATAGAGTTAAACATAGAAAAATGCATCTAAATTGTTATTTAGCAATTAAAATGTATACTTAATACAATTTTGTTGAGCAGTTTCATTAATGTGGATAATATAATTGGAGTAAGTAATTAAAAGAAAAGAAAAATGGAGATATTGTAATTTAATTATGTGAGTTTTCTCGTTTCATAATTTAGAGTGTTCTAGAAGTAAGAAAGGAAAAAAAAAAAGTACAGGGACTAATTTGAGTGTGAAGCCTAAGTACAGGGACCAATTTGGCCTTTTTCCCTAATAAACAATTGGACGTGCATTATGTATCTAGAAGATTAAAAGTGTATGACCTGCGATAATCCATCAAATTTGGCTTACTTTCCGTGTGGGCCGAAAGATCCAGAGAAAACCCGTTACTGTATACTAGCTCATTGGCACGTGCGAAGCGCATGCAAAGTATTAAATTATTATATAATTAGTCTTATATTATACATACTAATAGTTAGATGATGATTTCATTTAAGTAATTTTATCATAGAGTTAAACATAGAAAAATGCATCTAAATTGTTATTTAGCAATTAAAATGTATACTTAATACAATTTTGTTGAGCAGTTTCATTAATGTGGATAATATAATTGGAGTAAGTAATTAAAAGAAAAGAAAAATGGAGATATTGTAATTTAATTATGTGAGTTTTCTCGTTTCATAATTTAGAGTGTTCTAGAAGTAAGAAAGGAAAAAAAAAAAGTACAGGGACTAATTTGAGTGTGAAGCCTAAGTACAGGGACCAATTTGGCCTTTTTCCCTAATAAACAATTGGACGTGCATTATGTATCTAGAAGATTAAAAGTGTATGACCTGCGATAATCCATCAAATTTGGCTTACTTTCCGTGTGGGCCGAAAGATCCAGAGAAAACCCGTTACTGTATACTAGCTCATTGGCACGTGCGAAGCGCATGCAAAGTATTAAATTATTATATAATTAGTCTTATATTATACATACTAATAGTTAGATGATGATTTCATTTAAGTAATTTTATCATAGAGTTAAACATAGAAAAATGCATCTAAATTGTTATTTAGCAATTAAAATGTATACTTAATACAATTTTGTTGAGCAGTTTCATTAATGTGGATAATATAATTGGAGTAAGTAATTAAAAGAAAAGAAAAATGGAGATATTGTAATTTAATTATGTGAGTTTTCTCGTTTCATAATTTAGAGTGTTCTAGAAGTAAGAAAGGAAAAAAAAAAAGTACAGGGACTAATTTGAGTGTGAAGCCTAAGTACAGGGACCAATTTGGCCTTTTTCCCTAATAAACAATTGGACGTGCATTATGTATCTAGAAGATTAAAAGTGTATGACCTGCGATAATCCATCAAATTTGGCTTACTTTCCGTGTGGGCCGAAAGATCCAGAGAAAACCCGTTACTGTATACTAGCTCATTGGCACGTGCGAAGCGCATGCAAAGTATTAAATTATTATATAATTAGTCTTATATTATACATACTAATAGTTAGATGATGATTTCATTTAAGTAATTTTATCATAGAGTTAAACATAGAAAAATGCATCTAAATTGTTATTTAGCAATTAAAATGTATACTTAATACAATTTTGTTGAGCAGTTTCATTAATGTGGATAATATAATTGGAGTAAGTAATTAAAAGAAAAGAAAAATGGAGATATTGTAATTTAATTATGTGAGTTTTCTCGTTTCATAATTTAGAGTGTTCTAGAAGTAAGAAAGGAAAAAAAAAAAGTACAGGGACTAATTTGAGTGTGAAGCCTAAGTACAGGGACCAATTTGGCCTTTTTCCCTAATAAACAATTGGACGTGCATTATGTATCTAGAAGATTAAAAGTGTATGACCTGCGATAATCCATCAAATTTGGCTTACTTTCCGTGTGGGCCGAAAGATCCAGAGAAAACCCGTTACTGTATACTAGCTCATTGGCACGTGCGAAGCGCATGCAAAGTATTAAATTATTATATAATTAGTCTTATATTATACATACTAATAGTTAGATGATGATTTCATTTAAGTAATTTTATCATAGAGTTAAACATAGAAAAATGCATCTAAATTGTTATTTAGCAATTAAAATGTATACTTAATACAATTTTGTTGAGCAGTTTCATTAATGTGGATAATATAATTGGAGTAAGTAATTAAAAGAAAAGAAAAATGGAGATATTGTAATTTAATTATGTGAGTTTTCTCGTTTCATAATTTAGAGTGTTCTAGAAGTAAGAAAGGAAAAAAAAAAGAAAAGAAAGAAAATAAAAATTTCTCTTAAAACTTACAATTTTGATTATATGAATTCAAATTCTATTCTCATGTCATAATTTTGAATGTTCTACAAATAAGAAATGAAAAGAAAAGGAAAGAAAAAGTTATCATGTGAAAATACCATTTTACCCTCCAAATTATAACAGAAAGAAGAAAATATCCTCCATGTCCTTCGACTTTTGGTAACCCCAATAAGTTTTAATATAATAGTATAGATTGGTATAAAGTATATATAATGACAAAATGAAGATCATCTGTTCCCTAAAATATTATCAGAAATCAGGTTAATTGATGTTATACCCTAAAAATCACAAATTTGATAAACCCTTAGGAGTTGGCCATGTGTCAATCAGATGGGTCATATCATGTGACCAAAAGACCCGACCAATATAGACATAGCCCGACCAACCAAGCCGACCCTCCAACAATCCAAGTCCGAGTTGAAAGGCGTCTTCAAGTTGGAATTCACCGTAAAGAGTCGAGTCCGAAGTGAAATGTGTCTTCAAGTTGGACTCCACTAGAGGGTATTAGTCCCAAGACAAGGAAAGGAATGCCCAACAACCTCATCAGCACTGCTCGCCGTGCTCCCATTAAGTGCATAGCCATGCGCTATGATGACGTCTCGAATGGCGCCCATAACTCCGTCACACAGTCGTCATCGCATTAAATGCACAGCTAGACGATATAATGACTTCTGACGTCGTCAACTCCTCACCTCGTCCGCTATCACATTAAATGCGACGAGAGCTCCTTAGGTTCACCCTATCGACTGTCAATACGTGTAAAGCAGAAATAAAACGTTAACTTTGCCAGTTGGGTTGGATTACCAATTTGCCCCCACACTCTCCTATAAATAGATGCTATTTTCACCATTCTAATGTCTGGACTATCTAAACCCTAAACGAGATTCAGTATTTCCCTTCATACTGTTTTTATCAGTCGGTGACTTCAGCGTCGGAGGGCACGCCATGGGAAATCTCCTCCAGGGCCTCTAACGCCTGCTACTTGTGTAGGGATCTATTTCTCAAAGTTTATTAGCCATTAAAGGAGATCAAAGACCCCAAATCTTCTCCTAACATTTCCCTACTCACAAATTGACTTTCAGACATAAACAATTAAAAGAGATCATAATTAACATCATTGATCAGCAACAACAAAACAAATTAAGATTGATATCAGTGGCAGTGGCCGGAGAAGTAGGAAGAATATTTCAACAACAAAAACAAATTAAGATTAAAATCAGTGGCAGTGGCCGGAGAAGTAGGAAGAATATTTTAAAGGCACGCTTAAAACTAAATATGTTGTTAGAATAAATTAAAGAGGGACAAAGGAGCAATGATGCACGCATAATATTCTCGTTACTCGTCGATCGTACGTATTAATTAATTAGCTTGACTTAAGATTGGATGGGATTGGGGCTGGCTAGTACTGTGAGGGAGTGTGCAGTGTCAGATATGATGCATGTTCCCCGTGATTCCTAATTCCCTGTTCGTTTGAGGTGCAGTAGATTTATCGTATGTGATCATCAATCAGCAGCTGCAGGTTCTCCTTCAAACTCTGACTGTTTCTGATTATGCGCCCACGAGGGGAATTGGAGGAGAAACTAAGCTACCAACTTTGCTTTTCTCACTTCAATGCATCTCTCTCTCACTCATACTCATCAATATGGATAGATGGTTTCAGGATGAGCCGACAAAAGCCCTTATACAAATAGAGATCTGATCATGTTTAGGGGGTGTTTGTTTCAAATCCTAAAATTATAGGATATGGATTTTCATATGGGATTTGAAATTCATATGTTTTTTAACATGGGTTGGGATTTCTAAAATCTTGTTTGTTTCATCAATATTTTGGGATTATAAATACTATAATTTGTAATATTTTGTTTGGTTCTAAAATCTTGTTTGTTTCATCAATATTTTGGGATTTCTAAAGTTGTTCTCGTATGAGAATAGTCACATACAAAGAAAGAGGAATGTGCCCTTCAACCCCAAATCTGATTAAGAAAACTCGACATAAAAATACCTAAACTAAGAACGAACGTAACAAGCAAATTGTAGCTCATACAATAACTTCAACAATACGAAGCCCTAATCAATTTCACCCAATCAATTGACTTCAAATTCAGTTCATCACAACAACAAAACCCAATTCTAAAGACAACCCAAAATCGAAACCCTAATCAATTTCACCCAATCCAAAGCCTTCAAACTTTAATCAAATAGAGAGGAGATGAGAGTTACCTTCGGATTCAGAGAGTTTCGATGAAGGCATGAAAGAACAAGATCCGAAATAACCCCAAATCGAAGCACCTCCAAATAAATAACCCTAGCCACTCTCCATCTTAGGTATGAGATTTGACCAGAAAATTAGCGATTTTGAGAAGAAGAGTGGTAGGTTTTTTCAGCGGGAACTGGAGGCGGCGGGTAAAGAAGAGGAGGGAGAAAATTGGAGGAGGCTGTGAAAATAAGCACTTCCCAAACCTAGCGGGAGGATTTGGGGTGTGGTGGGATCTGACGTGGAGTGGGGTGTCAGATATGACACCCCAAATCCTCTCCATTTGATAGGATTTTACAAATCCTAAAAATGGGTACCTTTTTGCAATTTTAGAATTCAATATACCCAAAAAAATTTTGAATCAAACATAAACTATGGAATCCCCAAAACATAAAATTGTCACTTTTTCATCCTAGAATTTGGAATCCCACCCAAATGCCAAAATTTTTGGTGAAACAAACACCCCCTTAATCTAAAACCCAGAGGGCCCAACTTCTGAGTTTAGCTCAGTGCGAGAATATATATATATATATATATATATATATATATATATATATATATATATATATATATATATATATATATATATAGAGAGAGAGAGAGAGAGAGTATATGAGTGACCCATTTTTATAAAATGAACATACAATATGGCATGTGAGCCCCTAACTAGTCATATCGATGTGGGGGCTCACATGTCATAAGCGGCTTGACATTTTGAAAAATAAATGTCACTCATAACATATATATATATATATATATATATATATATATATATATATATATATATATATATATATATATATATATATATATATATATGTGTGTGTGTGTGTGTGTGTGTGTGTGTGTGTGTGGGGGTGATTGCAAGAGCTAATCGACAAAGTTCCAACAAACTCGTTTTGATACCATCTGGCGAAAGATTCTTATAAATCTTTGGCCCATTTGGCAAATGGTTAAGAAAAAGGGATTAAGGAGAACATAGTTAGTCCATTCTATAACCCGATGGACTAAATTATTAACCCGTTATATAAGTTTTATTTTCGCCCTCGTGATTATTTTAGTGTTTGGGAATAACAAGGATTTTGACTATTATCTTTCTAATTGGAGGGGTTAACTCTTAATCCTTCTAAATAGGAGTATTACTAAACCCCTCATTTTGAGGGGTTAACTCATTTTAATCCCTCTATAATGGTTAGCTTAACCCTTCTGTATTTTTTACGTTTGGTAAATTATGGAGGGATAACTCACTTTAACCACTGTATAGATTTTTTTGTGTTTGACGGGTTAAGAAGGGGTTAAGTCTCCTTAACCCCTCACTTAACCCTTTGCCAAACGGCATCTTTGCGATTTCAACTTTATAGTTACATGTGCCACACATGCAAAATAGATGTAGCAACAAAATAATAATAATAATAAAGGAAAAAAACTTAATTCCAAGCGCACCAATAGAGTTGCTCAGCGCTATCCTATAAGCTTCTCAAAGTTTTTTTCCTTTTTTTTTGAGGAAAAAAAAACATGGGCCGACAGTACTTGTAATTAGGGGTCAGCCTTAATCGGTTTGAACTTATGAAACCGACCACACTGACCCAAATTATGAGGTTGCAGTTTGGTTTTGAAATCTCGGTTACATCAGGCTCCAACCCGTGAGATCGTTGGCGCAGTCGTGGGACCTACTAAGTGTCGCGTATTGTTTGGCTCAAATCACTACCAAAATTTGCTAGCCAAGCATAGCATTCAGTTCCATATTTCCGGCTGACTAACTGTTCTGATACCATTTGTCACACCCCGTGCGCACGAACTCGTTGACGCGTTGTAAGCTGTGGGACCCATTAAGTGTAGCACGTTGTTTGACTCGAACCACTGGTAAAATTAGATAGCTGCCGCTACACTTGAGTCTTGGGCATCACTGATATAGCTCATTTCTTCAATAAGTGGATTCAAACTAAAGTCAAACAGTTCAATTCAGTTACATTTTGACCCAATTTTACAAGCCCACGGAACAGATTGACCGTTGTCTCACCCTTACTAGGAAATAAGCAAGCATGTTATGTACTTGTGATCCAACATCCCATCATACAGTTTCTTTTGTGATGTTAAAAAGGTTAGCTCGTTATCACGCTTCTTTTTGTTTGAGAAAAAAATCACCGATACTTCATACCTCAATGGCAAAAGAGAGAAATAAAATGTTTTGAAATATATTGCTTGTTAATATGCATATTATTATTATATTTTTTTAAGACAGATTTCGTTGAGCATTAACGGCAATAAGTTAAAATTTACTGTTTTGTTGAGAAATAGAAGCGCTGCGGTGTAACGTAACTTGAGAATGCTATCACATCAGTTTGGCCGCAGGCTGCAAAATCTGTGCACCTTGAATATTTTAAAGTCCTTCAATAGCATATCTCATTGCTTCTTTTTGGTGAAAAAACAAGCAAAAATCTTGCAATGAATTAAAATCCTGTTTTCCCTAAAAATAACTAATCTCTTTTTTTTTAAAGCAAAAATCTTGCAATAAATAAAAATATCTCTGCACAGTTTATTGTTATTTATTGTCTATTTTCCTTCAGAAAATGTTTTTTTTTTTAAAATAACTCTAGGCCCTATTAGTGATCTTCCTTCAATGGAGTACTTTCGAGTTATCAAGTGCTTTAACAGAGCGTGAGTTTCAGGCCCTAAAATTCCATAAAAGCATAATTTTGATATTAAAATTTGATACTTTAACTCCTGAAGCCGACGCTCATACCTTGACCTTGTTCCCTAATTCTTCAATGGAGAGGGGGGGAAAAAGACGGAGGAGTACTAGTACCAAAGAGTTACATACATCAAACCCCAAAAGGAGATGAAAATGAATAAGGGTTACAAAAAATACCTAAAGAGAAACAGGAACATGTGAGTGACGACCTACTTAACATATATATATATATATATATATATATATATATAAATATAAACACTCAGGATTAGTGAGTTGCAAACAATGGCAGACCATCATGCACGCAGTAATAAGCAGAATCAAAGTTAATTAAGGTGATCATTAACTCCTTGTGTCGTCGTCCCTGCAATTCACTCAACCTCAATGATGGATGGATGTTCCCCTTAATTTGATGTATTCACCAAGTTTTCTAATTAAATATTTAATTAGTCCCTTCCCCCTCATTTCTGCATATGTGTGTCTATTCTCATCTCTTCTCAATCAAGCAGAGCTCCTCCGACTCCGAGAAAATCAATGAAAGAAGGTGCTTCAAAATGGGCGTCACCCGGCCCCCTATTAATACTATTGAGATCATGATCAAGTGACGATGTCGCTCCATTTTCAATGTCACCCGAGGTTGTCGCCCCAAATGCAGCTGCAGAAGCGTGAGATGATGCCATCGGGTAATAACTGTTAAAAGACTGCTGCATTGCAAACAGGTAAGGAGTAGTTGATGTTGTTGGGTAACATGACTGCTGGCCGTTGAAGAAACCCTTCAAGGGAGAGGAGGGTATTTTTGTCTTTTCATGGGCCTTTGGACCTGCATTAATTCACCGACCACACCGTTATTTAATTTAATTTAATTTAAACTGCTACTAGGACTAGTGATCAGAACAAGCTAATTAATTAATAAGCTTAATTATCGTCTAAACATCATTTGTTCCTATTTGCTTTGCTTTGCTTTGCTTTGCGGAAACATATACTTAACTCAACATAGCGTAGTGCTATCACATGAAAACTAGCAAAAGAATGAATGCAAGTGAGTTTGAGTGTTTGTGGAGGTTTGTCAAAGTACGGTTGATGTGGGCAAGCTTTCTCTGCTATTGGTTCCCTGGCAGGATCAAGTTTTCAGCAATTCACTTGCTCTTTTAAGCAAACTTTTGATTTATGTTGTGGCTCAAACAAATGGAACAAAAAGTTCCAGATGTGCGCAACATGCTCAACATTGTTTATTAAGGTTGAGAGAGAGAGAGAGAGAGAGAGAGGCCATGGAAGAAAGAACAGAATTGATGTGCACCAGGGAGTGTAATAACCTGTAGCATTAATAAATGATGAAACAGATATTGTGTAACTATAGCAGATAATTAAGAGGAAAAGGGGAAAAGTACACACCAGCCGCTGATAGGGATAGGAAATCAAAAGGACTTGGCTGTGGACAAGAGTACGCATCCCGATGATGACTCGATGAAATCTGCAGATCTCTTCCTTCACCAGTGATCAAGTGATTTGAGCCCAGAATGGCAGCAGAATAAGAGAAACAATATTGAGATGGGCCGTGATCCTCCACCTCGTGATTTGCAGCAGCAGCAACAACAGCAGCAGCCTGATCCTCCGCCTCATGATGATTTGCAAGTACTAGTGATGTCCTCCTCATTTGGAGATGATGATGAGATTGGGTAGTGAGCTTCCTCCTCCTGTAACCACTCGACTGTTCCCTGTATTTCCTGGCCATGATCACGTGCCAGTGATTCTTCACCCCGTTGTCGGTCCTCCCGGGAAACAGCCTAGCAATCAAAGCCCATTTGTTGCCATACAATCTGTGAGCAGCCATCAGCTTCTCTTCCTCCTCTTCACTGAAAGCCCTCCTGTTGATCCTTGGGTCCAGCTGGTTGAACCATCTCAGCCTGCAGCTCTTCCCTTGATCATTTCAAGTTTTAACCCCACCCCCATATTATTACATTTCAATTCAAGTTTTAACCCCACCACCAAATAAAATTATAATTAAAAAAAAAAAAAAACAAAGAAACATAATTAAGTTAGACAATATTCTATAAAATAAATATTTAATGAACATTAGGAAATAAATAAAAATAAAAGAGAGCAATATTAATGTAGCTACACTACCTGATCTTCCTTCAAGCTTCTCAGCAATGAGGTTCCAGTTCTGAGGGCCGTAGAGAGCTACAAGTTCTCTGAGTTTGGAGTCTTCAGCAGGCCTCCAATGTCCTCTCGCACACAGCTTAGACTGGCCGCAGTCGCCAACAGACCGATCCTTGCCACCAAATGATCCTTCATTTGTGTTCTCTCCCTCTTCATGAGTAGCAGCAGCAGCAGCAGCAGCATTGTGCTGCTGCTTCTCTCCCATGAGGGGGTAGGTCCAGCAGCAGCTGTTTTTAGAGGTTCTACTGATGGAAAGAGAACCCATTTGAGCAAACACATTTTTGGAAGAAGAATTGCAAGAGGTCGATGAAGAGTAGGCGATAGAGCCATAGGAATGATCATCATCATCATCATCATTATCATCATGGTCCGGATGAGGATGGATGTATGTAGATGTCATCGCTTGGGGTTGGGGTTGGCCTCCAGTAGTGAAGTGGTGGAGGGCCATTGTGGACTAGCTAGCCTGCAGGTAGAAGAGAAGAATAATACCATAGAAGCAAGTAGGGGGGGTAACAATAAACAGGATAGATATATGATATGGGTGAAAAACTAGCTACTACAACTACAAGCTGTAAGGTAATTAAACACACAATTAAAGCTCCTACACCAATCCTTTCACCTCATTAGCTTTTCTTTTAACCCCTAATCCCCAGGGGGAGGGGGGGAAAAACAAGCTCATTATAGTCTAGTGCACACGTGTGGGTGACATCTATCCACGTAAATATGTGAGATGTGTTCCCTCCCATGTCAAAACAAAGAAAAGAGAAAACCCACACACTAGCACTATTTCTACTGTTTGTTTTCTGTCTTGTTGTGTTTTCTTCAAGGGCCTCGAAGTTGCAGAGGCCTATTCATATTCCTGTAGGCTATAATATATAGTCACTCACACCTTTCTTTTCAAGGGACTTTTTTTTAAAAAAAAAGTACACACAACCCTCTTCGGCTTTTAGTAACTCCACCATGGTAAATGTACTACACTTGAGGGTTTCAGTTTTAACCACCGAGTAAAGCAGAAGAGTAGAACCCACAGAGAAAAACAAAAGCCCATAACGAGAAAGACATGAACATGCTCTTGACTAATCCTAACAAAGTCCAAAAGGGACATCGACTTGATGTCCCCCCAACATCTGCCCTGCTCAGATTTCATGGAATCACACTCTAGTATTCATGAAAGCACAACAAGTTAAGGGCCAGACCTCTCTGCACAAAAACCATTTCCCCCCCTAGCTAGCTCTCTCTCTCTCTCTCCCGTTAATAATTAATAAGTTACTTTAATCCCACCCACATGTCCTCTCTTTCTGTTTTGAAGGTGTGTTCTCGTTGCTGGATATTCTGTTTGGAACAAGTTAGCCTCAATAACTTTATTGACGTCATGTTAGTTGGTTAATGGCTTCTCCTTCCAGTAAAATTTACAACTCTCTTTGATGCTTTAATGTGTGCTATTGGAGTAATAAATTAAAGGCACTGCTAAAACTTTAGAAAGCTACATTATAGAGCCTTATTAAATCATTCAGTGATGAGGGACCTGATTTAGCCCCCACCCCGCCATGCCAAAGCCAAGTAACCAATAAGGAGGGTAATATTACAACTAGTTCAGTACTGCATCCAAAAAAGAAACGCATTTACAATGCTGGGTTATGGTGGTGGTGGTGGTGGTGGTGGTGTACATTTACAACAGTAGAGAATACATAATTTCCATAAAAGGAAAGTACTGGTCCAGGTTTTAGTTTCCTGAAAGGTTCAGACCCATTTCGAAAAGGATAACCCAGCTCAGGGTGGGTCTTGCTTTTTTCCCAAGCAAAGCTTACTACTGTTCAAAATGGCTCCTGGTGCAGGTCATGGTCCGCCTGCTGACAAAACCCAGTAACAGACGTCTTCTTTCATTAATTGATGGAGTAAATGGATTGGAGGAGTTGTCAACGAGAATGCAATGCACTCTCTCACTCTTACCCTGTACAGTAACAGTAACAGTAACAGGATCAAGAACAGGGGTGAAGTAGAGCTGCTGCTCGCTGCAGTCAAAAAACAAACAGCATCTCCAAAGGGAAATATAGATAGATTACAGTCAGAGACAAAAATCAAATGGGATTGTTACAGCTGATACCTAGCTTCGGATGATAACAAGTTTGAGGGTAGCCTCTGACTCTCAAGTATTGACATTACCAACAAACATTATTTGATTAATTGAGATAATTTAGATAGATTAATGTGACAACATTTGGTTGGAGTATAGATGTTTTCATAGGTGATGGTGAAAATATTAAATCCAATTGATACCATTTACATGCACATTCCCACCTCTTAATTTGTAGCTTATTCTAACGTACATGCTAAATGCAAAGTCTTCCTTCACTCCTGGCCTTAAATTTGGGAGGCATGACCATACAATTAGGGACAGTCTAGTCCTGTTATAAAATGAGAGATTATAGTAATCCAATCTAAACACATATAGAAAATAGCTAGGGATGATCTCAAACTTAAAAGCAGTCTGAGACTAGCCAATTAAAAATTAATGTAGCATACAACAAATTAAGCTGTCAAAGCTACATTCTTGACAAGCTTCCATGACTTGCACCTAATCCTCTTGACCTCATCTAATAAATGTGGGTCGGGTGAGAGACCCAGTTCCAATTTATTAATTAGGGAAAGATGGGTTCACATCAAATGGCCTTTGTCCCATGAACCTAGCTTAGATCCTTATTTACCTGTGAATTCCATCTAATGCTATGATTATGAATGCTAAATGCTTCTCCGGTCAAGATGCAGTGAAGTGACTGAGAGAGAGAGAGAGAGAGAGAGAGAGAGAGCATGCAGCTGCTGGTCTTGGTCATGTTCTTCATCATCCAAAGCCTACGCCCAGGCAGGCAGCTGAGCTCCATCCCCTTCCTTCCTTCCTTCTTCCTCTTATTATAAATGGCCCCCCTTCTATTAATTAACTACACTGCAAGCAGTTAAACATTATTCAATGAAATACCACCTAAACTTTTGTACGCACATCCAAAACATCACATAACAGTACTCTCATAGTAGTTAGTTAATGCTGAACTAACCTTTTCAAAATGCGCGCGGATATAGGCTATATAGCCAGTGGGAAACAAAAGCAGGAACAGAGACCAATTCAAAACCTAAACCTTTGCAAAGTCGTAAGAGTATCATTTGTGAATGAATGAGGATTAGGAACTCTAACAAGGGAGGAAGCTTCCAGAATGGGAATGGGTTAGCTAATATATATGAATTAGTGTGAGGGGGGGAGTAAAAAAGAGGGGCCCGCCATTTGCAAAGTCGTAAGAGTAGCAGCGGCCACCCAAAACAAGGATGGGGAGTCGGAGGCAAATTGCTAGGGAGAAGAGAAGAGAAGAGAATGGAAGGGAGTATCTCAGTCTGCTTCCATCACACGATCGAATCGATCACCACCTTTGCTCAAATCTATTTATGCTGAGTTTGTTGGTCGCTTCTTTCACACACCACCTGCGCGCAACTAGTTTAACTTCACACTAATCCAAGTCACAGAGTCATCATGCTTCTTACTCCAAACTTAAACAGTTCCGGCCAATTACCGAATCCAAGCCCTCACAGTACTTAAAACAAATTGTCAGTTAATCACACTCCTCTCTTCACTTGAAAATTGAATTATAAACCCCTTTTACCCTTTTATGACGCTATCCTAACTTCACGATATCATTATCCATTTCAATTTAGTGTATTGTGCTTCTATAATATACAGTCAACTGATTTTAACTACATTCAAATGTCCTCCATAAACGGCACTGTTAATATTATCACTACACTGTTTCAAGTTTTCAAATAGACTTAACATTATTATTACGACAATACATATGAGGCGAGGAAAACGATGATAACAAAGAAGGGGAACCTCAAAGGGAACAAGTGCTACAAATTGATCCCGAGGTGATCAGAGGCAAAAAAAGATAAAAAAAAAAGTCCAACCAAATAAACAAAGCATCGGTTGCTAGACAAGGACTAAACTCGTCATGTTTTCAAGATTTACTTTGAACATGATCAGACCCGGTGCCTGTTGATTCCTTTAAATAAGAGCGTGCAAGATTTGGGTCAATCAAGAACAATAAAATGTACATGTCCTTGTTGAGAACCAAGTGAAGAATGTCAGGAGATACACTTTGAAAGCCAAAGAGGTTGCACAATAATATTTTAGGAGACATGACATGGGTCCACCAGTTAAAGAGGTTTCTGTACTTAGGTCATGCTGGACCTGCCCTCATGTGGCAGCAAGGAAAAGATTTGATTTGGAATGCAACTTCAGAAATAGAACCCACAGCTTCTTTCAAGAAAAGATTAATTACATTCATGTACCTTGTAGTCTGTGTATCCACGCTAGTAGAATCTGATAGGTAACACCTTTTGCTTTTTCCTCAATTAAAGTTTTTGGTGGATGTTTGCAAGTGTTAGTGTCAGGTAGGGTTTTTAGTTAGGGTTACAATTAGGATTGGGGGTTCGATTAGGGTTATAGCAAAAGTTACTAAAGAAGTTCATTGTTATAACCATAACTGTAACCCTAACAGTCAGCAATCTTTGCTATTGTCCTAACCAAGATCCAACAAATGGTCTCTTTCAGCAAAAAATAATAGTGTTGGCGTGCCGTAAGATTGCAGGGTCACTCGTGTAATTACAATGTGTTGTCTTAAGGTTACCTGTGTAGATACCTAGAGTTCAGGGTCGTCTATGTAATTACACCATATATAAGGGTAGAATGACAAGAAAAGAAAAGAACACCGCAGGGATCCAAAGTGGAATTTTTGGATGCAATAATAATATTGCAAGAGATGAGGATATGTGGAGAGGCAAGAAATTCAAAGAATCTACAGTGTTATTGAACTATATGTAGGTTTTATTATCCCTTTGGCCTTTTCTCCCTACACATGACTCACCTTCGCTCTTATTTTCTAATAAAAGGAACTGCTACAACCTACCAAATAGCTCTAGCGTTTACAGGAATTACGAATGCACCAACAAGATGGATCTACGAAAATCCATGTGGGCCTAGTGCAAGGAAGACTACATATACCTATATATATGTAGTAACGTACGCAGGCAAATGATGACTCCCTGCGGAAGAATACTAGTGCTTGAAGTTTGAATCTTCAGAAGAGAGAGCCAAAATGAAAGACTACTGCTACCACTACCCTTGACCTCAATCAATATTCAGAAGATACTCCTTGAAGATTTCCTTGCTCCAAGAACAGAAGAAGCCTATGTATGACCCATGTCATATCTTTTTCACAGGCATGCCCATTCCAACCATCCTCTCACTCCTAACTCCTAACTAATGTAATGCGTGGGTGTGTGTGTATATATATAAATATGTATGAAACAAAAACGTACAGTAGTTATATGCACCTGTCCGTAACTTTAAATTACCTTATCACCATACTTCAGTCTGAACTTAAGATCTTTCTTGATTTGTCTGACAACCTTGACTACCACTGAGTCCTGCTGCATTCTGACGTATTATTCAGTTAGTCTATCACTTCTGAAAGCTATGCTCATTATATTACCCCCAACTTTGTTAAGCTTTTTTTTTTAAAAAAAAATACAACTGAAAGTTGATAATGTTTATGAACTCCTCAAAGTCATCACAGTGCATAAATAACAAGCCACAACCCTCACGTACATATCCAGCTTCCATAAAGTTGCAAATTGCAAGCACAAAACTAATAAAATATTGAAGGACAATGGGAGGGAGAGAACCTATACACATCATACATATTCAAACTCACAAAACCTTGATTGATGTAGAACCAATTTGAGCTCAACTGCAGATTAAAATCACGGTCGATCAATATAAAACTAGATATACTTTTGTTTCACCTGACAGATATTGTTAACTTAATCATCACCTGAATATATGTGAATGAGACTACCTCTCCTTATGAAGTAATTCACGAAAGAAACTACTTACTGAGATTTTGTGAGAGCGTGCAGTAGTAAGTAGCTAGAGGAGGATAAGGATTAGAATAACAAAAGAGAGGGAAGGGAGATCTATCTATTCATCTATCTGATTGTTTGTCCAATCAGTCACTCTCGCTGAATTTAGTACAAGAGGTTTGTTTTGTTTCCAAGGGGGAAAAAAAACAGAAATGAAGCAGTGAAAAAGATTGAGTAGACAGTATTTTAAAAATAAAAATAAAAATCCCCTTCAACTCTCTTCTTCCTTTTCGTATGTTGAATAGTGAATGATGGAGAAACTGAGGAGGAGCAACAGCGAAAAACTACAAAAAAAAAAAATTAAAACAGTCGCTTCACTTGTTAAAAGGATTGCACTCCCAAAACTTCCATCAGAATCCAAATTCTATAACATCTTTATGGACAAAAACCTACTCCCACCCTCCCTCGCTCTCTCTTCATCCTCCCGTCCTACTCTGCCAAGTCTAATCCGATCCTATCCTATAGAAATGACTGTGGCTCCTTCTCTCCTGAGCTCAACCATGCTAGCTGCATTAGTACATATATAATATTAGTATTAAACCCGTTCGTTCATTGCTGCAGGTATTATTTATCAAATTATACTGCGGGTAGTATTTATCAAATTATATTTAACGCCAAATAGGTAATATAATTTCCATATATAACTATTTATAAAACCATCAACGATAATTTTTATTACTATTTATAGAGTGTATTTTCAAACCAATTAATAAAATGATACACTAATTAGCAAGTTTTATCAATTTTCTATAATAGAGTCGAAAAGATTTATATTTGTAAAATGTCCGATAAAAGTTAAATTCATCATTCAGAAGAACAAAAAATTATATAAACAGTATTTTCAAGTTTAAAAATGTTACTTGAGCTTGAACAGTTGATAAATGGCAAAAAAAAAAAAAAACTGTAGCATATAGAGCATGTTTAAGGTTAAAAAATTACATTGTAGAATGAACAGTAATTGTAATATTCTGAATCGTGCAATAGCAAAAACAGTATTTGATGCAGCATGAATAGTGATTTTGAGGTTTTGCTTTTAGTTAGAAGTAGTAGATATTCTTCCTCATGAGTGTCCAATGTTGCTAATGCTGAGATATGAGTTAGAATTACTGAGCTAATTGGACATAAGAGGCGTTAGTGCGTTAGGAAGTAAGGATTGAGAAAAGCAAACAAACCAATTAAACCTAAAGATAAAAGGCCCAAAAAGGAGTAAGGAATTAGGAGGGTCATCCTCTTCACGTTTATTAATTGCTTACACTGAGAAACCCGTTACTATTTGTCTCATACCACCAGCCACAAGGCTAGTCGTCTACAACAAATGGATACCTAATCCTACTACTGTAGAGGAAGCTGACAACATTGGTAGGGTTGTCAGACTCTCGGGGGTTAGGTTTCGTAAACGAGTTTGCACCTTTGAAGATAATGGAGGTCGCATCATTTCACACTGTGGCTCTCTACCACTCAACTAGGTGGCGACACTCCTAACAAGTTACAACAACGATATAAGATAGATGGATGATTGTATTGAGAGATAGATGGGACAGGGCAGGGCGTGAGTCTTCAAAACCCACCCTTTCTCCATTTAAGGAAACCTTCAAAGTGGGGGGAGAGAGAGAGAGAGAGAGGACCACCACTTCAAAATTCAAAGGGAGCTACAGCCCAAAAGTGAAAAAAATTCAAAGGGAGCTACAGCCCAAAAGTGAAAAAAAACAAACACAACTATCAGAGATCAAAAGGCATGCACAGAAAGATTACTATGCATGTATGCAGTGTATTGAAAAACAAATACGGGATGAGACCACAGTATGAGTGAGAGAGCATGGAAAGTCTACATGAGCAGCCTGGGACTGCTTGTCCTTTACTTGAGATGTCAAATATTCTCCTCACGCATCTCTCATTTGTCATTCCCTACTTTCCAGAGAGAAAATCAACAACTAAAGAAACACGAACCCTCACCTGGCCTGGCTTATGAAATAACTAATTAATGACGAGCAACGGCTGCTAATGTCTCATAATACTTTCTCAAGCATGTTAGTTGCTCTACAGAATGATTATCATGATCGCAGCTCCCATAATCAGTCACCATATCTGCATAAACGTCGGCTTCCATTGGGTGTCAATCAAACTCCTACCAAAGGCAAATTTGCGTGACTTTCAAGTATAAGAGGAGATCTTTTGTACAGCTAAAACTTCAAAGAATACACATACGCTAGAAAAACTTTCTTGCACCAATAGTTTTTAAGACGGAGACAAATTATTTATTAAGGTCTGGAAAATGCTATTAATAGAACTAGTCTAATGTTGTCTTCTTGTGAATCAAGGGAAGGAGAGTTACAATATCCACGTAACTATGGATCACTACAGCATGTTGACAATATAGCTAATATACACTCACAGAAACGTAAAATCAATTAAAGCCAGTCATCACTTTCCTCCACGCAACAAACCCTCATGCTACCATTCCTATCACTTGAGACTTTGTAATTTCCTTATAACCGTAATCTAAATCCTTTTCAAAAATTATCAAGCATATCTTAATGAGAACTTCACAAAAAAAAAAAAAATTCCCTTATCTATTGTCACCACCTATTTATTGCCATAGTTTTGTGTATCCACCCCCATTCTCTGCAGTTGGGAAAAATACACCAGTACATAATTATCAATCCTTACCTCCTCGGACTATGATATCTGGGTGTTAAAAGTTTTGAAACATGATCAATTCAGCTAACCTTGAATCTTATCTTTTAATGTGGTTAAATCCATTTTCTGCAACCTACTATGGAACATGGAATCAAGCCATTGCCTCACATTAAGCTCCTACCTACTATGTTACAGTGGGGGATGGGCCAAATTCCGTTGAAAACATAAGCAAGTCTCAATCACAGCCATGGCTATCCAAAACGCATCTAACAAACTGTGGAGAAACAGAGGAAAGCGTGAGGGGGCACTGGTAGCTTAAAAGACGAGCAAGGAGAAAGAAGAAAACAATCAAGCCTGAAGATATGAACTATGATAACAACGGAATTCCATGGTTTTGTCAACTCCTTGGACTCAAACAAACAAAAAAGGATGCAAACAATCAGGCAATGGGGTCAAGGTCTTAAGTTCAATCTTTGTGGACCATACCTTGCTCTCGAGTCATCTTTTCTTTTACCCCCCTCCAAGATTCCAATTGTTTCTGATCAATGACGAAATGCACAATCCGAGGACCATGTATCGTCAAGGCTACGCAAATAGAGAAACTGGACGGCAACAAAGCCCAGCTACTTTGACGAACAAGGTGTTAGCACAGCCATTCTGGGCTACGAAAACATGAGCGTTAGAGCGCCAACAAGTAAGATCGCATCACACCCACAAACAAGAGAAAATACGTGCTTACACTCAAGGCAATAATTCTGAGCTAAAAATGGACCCAATTGTTGGATGGCTGGTAAGATAATTAGCGATTGGAGGACTGTCCCACGACTCGTCCCCATATATAAATTACCAAACAAAGATTTGACTTCAGAAAGATCAATCTGAATGTCTAAACCACAAAAACAGAACAGAGCATAAAATCAATCATCTCTTCGTCCTAATGGAGGATTAGGATTAGAAAAAATACAGCAAACTATATTAAGAAAGATAATTTGATAAAAATGACAGGACACCCTAATCTGACGGCAACAAAAACAAACTATTTAATCATTTAATCAGACATTATGCTCCATTCACGCTTGCCAGAATAAAACCCCACTCAAGAACAGGAAGATATGAACAAATAAACTAGTTACACGTGAAATTATCCCCGCTATTAAAGAAATTCTAGGTAACATCTTGTAATTCATCAAGGGAAAAATATGCACAGCTCTACTGTATGCTCCTACATCAATTACAAATTTCCTTTCCTTTGTTTGGTTCTCATAAACACAAAAGTCTTGCCTACATCCTGTATGTACACCGCGATAATATAGATTTTTAAGCTACATGAACTATTACGAAGTTATCCAAATATCACCATTTTACCAAATTAGATAACAATCAATTATTATTGTTCACCAAGTAATGAAGAAGCAAGATGAGAAAATTATTGTCTCTTGGTTTGGGGTAAAGTATCCATAACAAACAACATTATGTTTCTTCCACTGACTGAACGTCTCATGTAATCTCGTGAAGCCGCGTAGTTAGAAGGCAGGGTGCTAATTAAAATCACTTAATAAGAAGACTCCGCCGAACAGGAACCCGTTTCCAGAGGAATTAGCTTGCAACATAGTAGAGAAGACAGAGGCATAATTCAAAATACCAAACGATATAAGTAAAATACAATACCGTGTGCGTCAAGATAGTTTACTGTTCCCAAAACCTAAAACTCAAAATGACTTCCTTAATCTATTTGAATATCCAGTAACCTTCCATGATAGCATAACACACTTTATTATGTAGGTTCCATGTTTAGATCCAATGGTCCAAAACCATGGTAGAAAGTTCCCTAGCCACAAAGAATAATGCTAATTTTGTGACATATAAACCACTCAGAATCTAATCTTTGTATTGTTTTTGTGCATCATTCCAATAGCTTACCTTCTTGGTGCCTAAAACAGTCTTATGATACATCTTTTCTACTTTGCTATTAGCTCGCTTCTATTCAATCTTGTTGTTTTCTGTATGGACTGGACAGAGTCCAATGGTTCTCTCCATTTTCATTCTACCACATTAGGAATCTCCTTTTCGTAACTCTTATTTCACCCCGCATGATTCTAACTTGTTTTTGCTTCATATTTATCAAAATTTAACTTCTTCCATTATTGTGAAAGTTACAATGGCAACAAGTAAGTTTGCTTAAAAGTTCAAGTCAATTGGTAAGAACGAAAAGGACAGCATTAGAAGGCACCTCAAGAGTAAACTTCATTGTAACTGTCCCTATGGTGGAGTGATTGGAACTAATGAATCAGAAAGCAAAATCTTAGATTGACAAAAGGATAAGGTTCTAAGATGATTACAGCGCATTATACAGGAAACTACAAGGTTTAAGACATACAGGTTTGGAGTTTATGATGGTTGATAATGCAATGAACTTGAAATGGCATTTATGGGCACGAAATCGAAGTTGGGGTTTGTTCACAAAGAATGAGAGAAAGCTATGCAGGACATATTTGTGGGTTTTTTATTACAGAAACCACCTTTAAAATAATGTCATTCTATAGAAACCACCTTTCATTTTCAATTTATACATAAACCACCTTTAAAGTATTTTTGTTGCAATCAACCATCCGGGCACACTTTTCACTTGAGACTTTGTAATTTCCTTATAACCGTAATCTAAATCCTTTTCAAAATTATCAAGCATATCTTAATGAGAACTTCACAAAAAAAAAATTCCCTTATCTATTGTCACCACCTATTTATTGCCATAGTTTTGTGTATCCACCCCATTCTCTGCAGTTGGGAAAAATACACCAGTACATAATTATCAATCCTTACCTCCTCGGACTATGATATCTGGGTGTTAAAAGTTTTGAAACATGATCAATTCAGCTAACCTTGAATCTTATCTTTTAATGTGGTTAAATCCATTTTCTTCCACTGACTGAACGTCTCATGTAATCTCGTGAAGCAGCGTAGTTAGAAGGCAGGGTGCTAATTAAAATCACTTAATAAGAAGACTCCGCTAACAGGAACCCGTTCCAGAGGAATTAGCTTGCAACATAGTAGAGAAGACAGAGGCATAATTCAAAATACCAAACGATATAAGTAAAATACAATACCGTGTCGTCCAAGATAGTTTACTGTTCCCAAAACCTAAAACTCAAAATGACTTCCTTAATCTATTTGAATATCCAGTAACCTTCCATGATAGCATAACACACTTTATTATGTAGGTTCCATGTTTAGATCCAATGGTCCAAAACCATGGTAGAAAGTTCCCTAGCCACAAAGAATAATGCTAATTTTGTGACATATAAACCACTCAGAATCTAATCTTTGTATTGTTTTTGTGCATCATTCCAATAGCTTACCTTCTTGGTGCCTAAAACAGTCTTATGATACATCTTTTCTTTTACCCTCCAAGATTCCAATTGTTTCTGATCAATGACGAAATGCACAATCCGAGGACCATGTATCGTCAAGGCTACGCAAATAGAGAAACTGGACGGCAACAAAGCCCAGCTACTTTGACGAACAAGGTGTTAGCACAGCCATTCTGGGCTACGAAAACATGAGCGTTAGAGCGCCAACAAGTAAGATCGCATCACACCCACAAACAAGAGAAAATACGTGCTTACACTCAAGGCAATAATTCTGAGCTAAAAATGGACCCAATTGTTGGATGGCTGGTAAGATAATTAGCGATTGGAGGACTGTCCCACTCGTCCCCATATATAAATTACCAAACAAAGATTTGACTTCAGAAAGATCAATCTGAATGTCTAAACCACAAAAACAGAACAGAGCATAAAATCAATCATCTCTTCGTCCTAATGGAGGATTAGGATTAGAAAAAATACAGCAAACTATATTAAGAAAGATAATTTGATAAAAATGACAGGACACCCTAATCTGACGGCAACAAAAACAAACTATTTAATCATTTAATCAGACATTATGCTCCATTCACGCTTGCCAGAATAAAACCCCACTCAAGAACAGGAAGATATGAACAAATAAACTAGTTACACGTGAAATTATCCCCGCTATTAAAGAAATTCTAGGTAACATCTTGTAATTCATCAAGGGAAAAATATGCACAGCTCTACTGTATGCTCCTACATCAATTACAAATTTCCTTTCCTTTGTTTGGTTCTCATAAACACAAAAGTCTTGCCTACATCCTGTATGTACACCGCGATAATATAGATTTTTAAGCTACATGAACTATTACGAAGTTATCCAAATATCACCATTTTACCAAATTAGATAACAATCAATTATTATTGTTCACCAAGTAATGAAGAAGCAAGATGAGAAAATTATTGTCTCTTGGTTTGGGGTAAAGTATCCATAACAAACAACATTATGTTTCTTCCACTGACTGAACGCCTCATGTAATCTCGTGAAGCCGCCAGAGTTAGAAGGCAGGGTGCTAATTAAAATCACTTAATAAGAAGACTCCGCCGAACAGGAACCCGTTTCCAGAGGAATTAGCTTGCAACATAGTAGAGAAGACAGAGGCATAATTCAAAATACCAAACGATATAAGTAAAATACAATACCGTGTGCGTCAAGATAGTTTACTGTTCCCAAAACCTAAAACTCAAAATGACTTCCTTAATCTATTTGAATATCCAGTAACCTTCCATGATAGCATAACACACTTTATTATGTAGGTTCCATGTTTAGATCCAATGGTCCAAAACCATGGTAGAAAGTTCCCCTAGCCACAAAGAATAATGCGAATTTTGTGACATATAAACCACTCAGAATCTAATCTTTGTATTGTTTTTGTGCATCATTCCAATAGCTTACCTTCTTGGTGCCTAAAACAGTCTTATGATACATCTTTTCTACTTTGCTATTAGCTCGTTTCTATTCAATCTTGTTGTTTTCTGTATGGACTGGACAGAGTCCAATGGTTCTCTCCATTTTCATTCTACCACATTAGGAATCTCCTTTTCGTAACTCTTATTTCACCCCCGCATGATTCTAACTTGTTTTTGCTTCATATTTATCAAAATTTAACTTCTTCCATTATTGTGAAAGTTACAATGGCAACAAGTAAGTTTGCTTAAAAGTTCAAGTCAATTGGTAAGAACGAAAAGGACAGCATTAGAAGGCACCTCAAGAGTAAACTTCATTGTAACTGTCCCTATGGTGGAGTGATTGGAACTAATGAATCAGAAAGCAAAATCTTAGATTGACAAAAGGATAAGGTTCTAAGATGATTACAGCATTATACAGGAAACTACAAGGTTTAAGACATACAGGTTTGGAGTTTATGATGGTTGATAATGCAATGAACTTGAAATGGCATTTATGGGCACGAAATCGAAGTTGGGGTTTGTTCACAAAGAATGAGAGAAAGCTATGCAGGACATATTTGTGGTTTTTTATTACAGAAACCACCTTTAAAATAATGTCATTCTATAGAAACCACCTTTCATTTTCAATTTATACATAAACCACCTTTAAAGTATTTTTGTTGCAATCAACCATCCGGGCACACTTTTCGCTTAAGTTTTTTCGATAATTGACCCTAGTCACCCTACCTAACCTCAATTAAGGATCATCTCTAATATATTTGGTATTTGATGTTAAATTATTACAGCAACACTGAAAAGATTAACCTAAAAGTAGGCTCAAGTGGTTGATTGCAACAAAAACAATTTAAATGTGGTTTACGTGATAAATTGAAAATGAAAGGTGGTTCCTATAGAATAACCCTTTTAAAGGTGGTTTCTATGAAAAGCCCTATATTTATTATGCTACATAGCCTACAATGCTACTAAAGTTTGTATCATATCCAGCATAGAGGAATAACTAATAGTTAAAAATAATCCCTATGTAACTTTGTCCGAAATCCTCTCGTCTGCCTGAAAATTTTATCAGCCAGTGGAACCAAAATAACTCCATCTCAACAAAGTTAACCCCTGAAGAGAGGTCATGAATCAAGCATTTAAGTTCGCCTCACTACTGATTCATAGTATGCACTCTGCAACAATAAAGGAACATCCTCGGGTACTAGTAAATTGCCCACTCAATCACATATTAAATTTTCTAAATATGCTTTTAAAAATCATGTTTCGATCTTAACAAATATACTAGTTAGGGATTGAAGATTTACAATTGCAGACAGCCAATAGTTAATAGCTTTCTGCATAAGCATAAACCCTTATGCAGTACATGTTTAGCAAGTTCACTGACTGAACGTCTCATGTAATCTCGTGAAGCCGCGTAGTTAGAAGGCAGGGTGCTAATTAAAATCACTTAATAAGAAGACTCCGCCGAACAGGAACCCGTTTCCAGAGGAATTAGCTTGCAACATAGTAGAGAAGACAGAGGCATAATTCAAAATACCAAACGATATAAGTAAAATACAATACCGTGTGCGTCAAGATAGTTTACTGTTCCCAAAACCTAAAACTCAAAATGACTTCCTTAATCTATTTGAATATCCAGTAACCTTCCATGATAGCATAACACACTTTATTATGTAGGTTCCATGTTTAGATCCAATGGTCCAAAACCATGGTAGAAAGTTCCCCTAGCCACAAAGAATAATGCGAATTTTGTGACATATAAACCACTCAGAATCTAATCTTTGTATTGTTTTTGTGCATCATTCCAATAGCTTACCTTCTTGGTGCCTAAAACAGTCTTATGATACATCTTTTCTACTTTGCTATTAGCTCGTTTCTATTCAATCTTGTTGTTTTCTGTATGGACTGGACAGAGTCCAATGGTTCTCTCCATTTTCATTCTACCACATTAGGAATCTCCTTTTCGTAACTCTTATTTCACCCCCGCATGATTCTAACTTGTTTTTGCTTCATATTTATCAAAATTTAACTTCTTCCATTATTGTGAAAGTTACAATGGCAACAAGTAAGTTTGCTTAAAAAGTTCAAGTCAATTGGTAAGAACGGAAAAGGACAGCATTAGAAGGCACCTCAAGAGTAAACTTCATTGTAACTGTCCCTATGGTGGAGTGATTGGAACTAATGAATCAGAAAGCAAAATCTTAGATTGACAAAAAGGATAAGGTTCTAAGATGATTACAGCGCATTATACAGGAAACTACAAGGTTTAAGACATACAGGTTTGGAGTTTATGATGGTTGATAATGCAATGAACTTGAAATGGCATTTATGGGCACGAAATCGAGTTGGGGTTTGTTCACAAAGAATGAGAGAAAGCTATGCAGGACATATTTGTGGGTTTTTTTTTTATTACAGAAACCACCTTTAAAATAATGTCATTCTATAGAAACCACCTTTCATTTTCAATTTATACATAAACCACCTTTAAAGTATTTTTGTTGCAATCAACCATCCGGGCACACTTTTCGCTTAAGTTTTTCGATAATTGACCCTAGTCACCCTACCTAACCTCAATTAAGGATCATCTCTAATATATTTGGTATTTGACAGTTAAATTATTACAGCAACACTGAAAAGATTAACCTAAAAGTAGGCTCAAGTGGTTGATTGCAACAAAAACAATTTAAATGTGGTTTACGTATAAATTGAAAATGAAAGGTGGTTCCTATAGAATAACCCTTTTAAAGGTGGTTTCTATGAAAAACCCTATATTTATTATGCTACATAGCCTACAATGCTACTAAAGTTTGTATCATATCCAGCATAGAGGAATAACTAATAGTTAAAAATAATCCCTATGTAACTTTGTCCGAAATCCTCTCGTCTGCCTGAAAATTTTATCAGCCAGTGGAACCAAAATAACTCCATCTCAACAAAGTTAACCCCTGAAGAGGTCATGAATCAAGCATTTAAGTTAAGCCTCACTACTGATTCATAGTATGCACTCTGCAACAATAAAGGAACATCCTCGGTACTAGTAAATTGCCCACTCAATCACATATTAAATTTTCTAAATATGCTTTTAAAAATCATGTTTCGATCTTAACAAATATACTAGTTAGGGATTGAAGATTTACAATTGCAGACAGCCAATAGTTAATAGCTTTCTGCATAAGCATAAACCCTTATGCAGTACATGTTTAGCAAGTTCAGTTATTGAGCATATCAGTGTCGCAACTTCTTGGTAAAGATATGTGGCATGTTACTTCAAACAATATGCATACAAAGGGGTTGGGTTAATCGGATCAGTTTTTGGTTTTGTGACACAATGGAAGCTTTCATTAGGGACATTTCAATAGTTATGAGTGGATTATTTCAGGGCGGCCATGAGTAAGATAAACACATGAACCCTGTTTACCCTATGCTTTAGGGTAAGTGTAAGATTTTCTGTTCCTACTATTCATCCAATCACCCATCAAAATTAAATATTAACTAATACTAGTAATGGTTTATAATACTTTTAGCCTGGCTTTTAGTTATGTGTTTTGGGTGAAGTATTGTTAATTGGTTTCTACATTTATGTCAATTTTACAGTTATACCCATCAATTATATACTTTAATCACTTAATTTTCTACAATATGAAATGAGTTTTTCTAAGGCTGATTCTTGTCTTTTTAGTACAATATTCTTTAATCACTTAATTGTATGCTTAAAAGGAATTTTATTTCTATTAACACTACAAGACATGAGACTCTTTTTCTTTCATTATTATCTGGATACAGAAAATGAGGAGCTTGGAGTCTTGGCTGGACTTTAGATTGCACATTGTGATCTCTACTTGGATCTAATCTTTAACTGACTTATGCACATACATATGTATGTGTATCTACATATGCATGTGGATGTGGATGTGCATGTTCATTAGTCCGACTTCTTGAACAACCAAACCAATCAATTTGAAGTCAACGTACATTTTCTTTTGTTCCTTTTGCTACAAGGGGATATGATTCTGGCTAGCACACCACTTTTCTCTTTTCTTCCATTATTGTGAAAGTTACAATGGCAACAAGTAAGTTTGCTTAAAAGTTCAAGTCAATTGGTAAGAACGAAAAGGACAGCATTAGAAGGCACCTCAAGAGTAAACTTCATTGTAACTGTCCCTATGGTGGAGTGATTGGAACTAATGAATCAGAAAGCAAAATCTTAGATTGACAAAAGGATAAGGTTCTAAGATGATTACAGCGCATTATACAGGAAACTACAAGGTTTAAGACATACAGGTTTGGAGTTTATGATGGTTGATAATGCAATGAACTTGAAATGGCATTTATGGGCACGAAATCGAGTTGGGGTTTGTTCACAAAGAATGAGAGAAAGCTATGCAGGACATATTTGTGGGTTTTTTTTTTATTACAGAAACCACCTTTAAAATAATGTCATTCTATAGAAACCACCTTTCATTTTCAATTTATACATAAACCACCTTTAAAGTATTTTTTGTTGCAATCAACCATCTGGGCACACTTTTCAGTTAAGTTTTTTCGATAATTGACCCTAGTCACCCTACCTAACCTCAATTAAGGATCATCTCTCTAATATATTTGGTATTTGACAGTTAAATTATTACAGCAACACTGAAAAAGATTAACCTAAAAGTAGGCTCAAGTGGTTGATTGCAACAAAAAACAATTTAAATGTGGTTTACGTATAAATTGAAAATGAAAGGTGGTTCCTATAGAATAACCCTTTTTAAAGGTGGTTTCTATGAAAAAGCCCTATATTTATTATGCTACATAGCCTACAATGCTACTAAAGTTTGTATCATATCCAGCATAGAGGAATAACTAATAGTTAAAAATAATCCCTATGTAACTTTGTCCGAAATCCTCTCGTCTGCCTGAAAATTTTATCAGCCAGTGGAACCAAAATAACTCCATCTCAACAAAGTTAACCCCTGAAGAGAGGTCATGAATCAAGCATTTAAGTTCGCCTCACTACTGATTCATAGTATGCACTCTGCAACAATAAAGGAACATCCTCGGGTACTAGTAAATTGCCCACTCAATCACATATTAAATTTTCTAAATATGCTTTTTAAAAATCATGTTTCGATCTTAACAAATATACTAGTTAGGGATTGAAGATTTACAATTGCAGACAGCCAATAGTTAATAGCTTTCTGCATAAGCATAAACCCTTATGCAGTACATGTTTAGCAAGTTCAGTTATTGAGCATATCAGTGTCGCAACTTCTTGGTAAAGATATGTGGCATGTTACTTCAAACAATATGCATACAAAGGGGTTGGGTTAATCGGATCAGTTTTTGGTTTTGTGACACAATGGAAGCTTTCATTAGGGACATTTCAATAGTTATGAGTGGATTATTTCAGGGCGGCCATGAGTAAGATAAACACATGAACCCTGTTTACCCTATGCTTTAGGGTAAGTGTAAGATTTTCTGTTCCTACTATTCATCCAATCACCCATCAAAATTAAATATTAACTAATACTAGTAATGGTTTATAATACTTTTAGCCTGGCTTTTAGTTATGTGTTTTGGGTGAAGTATTGTTAATTGGTTTCTACATTTATGTCAATTTTACAGTTATACCCATCAATTATATACTTTAATCACTTAATTTTCTACAATATGAAATGAGTTTTTCTAAGGCTGATTCTTGTCTTTTTAGTACAATATTCTTTAATCACTTAATTGTATGCTTAAAAGGAATTTTATTTCTATTAACACTACAAGACATGAGACTCTTTTCTTTCATTATTATCTGGATACAGAAAATGAGGAGCTTGGAGTCTTGGCTGGACTTTAGATTGCACATTGTGATCTCTACTTGGATCTAATCTTTAACTGACTTATGCACATACATATGTATGTGTATCTACATATGCATGTGGATGTGGATGTGCATGTTCATTAGTCCGACTTCTTGAACAACCAAACCAATCAATTTGAAGTCAACGTACATTTTCTTTTGTTCCTTTTTGCTACAAGGGGATATGATTCTGGCTAGCACACCACTTTTCTCTTTTCTACCATCATGGAGGCTTACACATAATGTTCCCGTTTAAGACTAACCAAACCAATAAGACACTGAAGACCAACCAAACCTATCAATTTGAGGTTAATATACATTTTCTTTTTTCCTTTTTTCCCCCTTTTCTACAAGGGGATAGGATTCTAGGTAGCACATCAGTCTCCTTGGATACATAGTATAGATAGGTTCTGTGATTTACAATGCACACATCATCCCTTGAATCTAGAGATGTTACCTTTCAAAGTTAAAAGATGATCTGCTGTCAGCTTCTCAGTAGCCGTTGCTGAATGTCTTCAGTAATGGCTCCTTCGAAACGTGGCACTTGATTTCAAGTTGAACAGCCAAGGGACGAACATTTTAAAGCAAAAGGTATATTTCATATATTGCTGTCTTAACTCTAGCCGTTGTCCTGCGGAATACCTTTGATGCATAGTTATAATGCTGAACTTTGAACCATAAATTACTGCCCAATCTGTGTCCAGTTTTTGACCTAAAAGGTTGAAGAAACAAAATTTGTATGCTGGACCTTTTCTATGTCAACATATTAGCACTTGCCAAATGGAATATGTGACTATGTCTGTGCTATGTCCACAACTTCAACCTATCAAATTCTTTAGGGATGATGTTTTTCAGATTATAATATTACACTTGAAACAGAGCATTTTAAGGATAAATAAGCTGGAGAAATCTTTTCTCAGCATTCATACCATTTATGAGATACATTACATTTATCAGTACACCTGGCTCAAAAAAAAAGCAGATTATCGCATTGAACTGGGGACTAGCTTCCCTTTTGATTGGAGTGCAAGTCCTTGTTCAGCATCTTGTATAGGGAGTACTGTATATAGTTCCAAAATATGCCCTAAAAATTTAGAATACATATAGTGATGCACCCAAGCACATTTTCCATCATTAAGAACAGGATTGGGCACTCGAGATAGTTAGATACACATGCACCAAAAGCAAGTTGCTAGAGATTTTACATATAGGTAAAATTTTCTGTTTGTGAAGGATTTATGAAAATAAATCAGTTTTACTAACAAGTTGTCTCTTTATAGAGAGTTACAGTGGCGTAAACATGGAATTGGTTTACATGTATAATAAAAGTTTATGTGAAACTGAGTTTCATCAGTTTTGTTAGTCTTCATTATTTTACTCTAATTGATGGTAGAAAGGGAAAATGGGAACCTTACGTGTAAGCCTTCATGACGGTATTCTATATATAAACAATAAAGTAACCTACGGATCTTTAACATTTTAAAAATATTACGTGTTATATACTTCATGTACAGTTTAATTTTATTAACTTATTAAATTATAATTCAAATTCATGTTTTGTCTCTGCCCTCTGGCATATATTTGCTATTTATGAAGCTAAATTTCATTATTTTGCACCAGAATTTATTTTCATTATGACTTTTACATTTATATGATTATATCCTATAAACTTTCCCCTGTTCAGTTTTGAAGCATATTAGGCTTGCATGTACCATAAAATTGAGCGGCTAGTCGGCTACATTAATGCAAAGCACAAGAGGGAAATTACAAGATCTTTAAAGCTTACCCTGAAGGTGGACCATGACAGTAACAACAATTGTGAGATGGAATTACACAGGAACATGTTTAGGAGTAAGATCAATCTTTAAACTAGCAAGTGCAAGAACCTTTTGACTTGCTTGAGAGACCAATAATGTAGCATTAAACTATTAATAACGTAGTAAATAGAAAGAAAGGCCATGTCTCATCTTAGAAGATGATAAAAGGAGAAGACCAAGAGTAGACAGGAAGTTCAAGATGACGTTCACGCTGCTCATAGTTGGTTGGTGATAGAGATTGATTGTTTTAGCTGCCCGTAATGTTGAATCGATTTCAAGATAAAATTGATTGAAATTCACCTTTAAATATGTTGTGGATGAATATCAATGGAAGGTTGGTATCCGACGGCACCGGATTTACTGCTTATTGCATTTGCAGGTGCAATTTATTGAATGTTAATGTAGTTTATTTTTTGTTCACCATGGTCATGATTATCACAAATTGCCTTATTATCCTCCCTCGCCATTGTTTAACTCGAAAAGTTAATTTAATCGATCAATAGATGGAAAGAGGATGAAGGATAAAAATCTAATACCGTCTTTTTTATCAACTAAAGTAACTTTTCCAGTTAAACAATGATGAGAGAGGATTGTGTGACAATTTCTCAATCGAGCTGGAAAATCCATTACTCAGTAATCACCTTGCATCAGTAAGGAGGGGAAAGAAAAGGTCGAAGATCTGACCAGAGAGAATCATGAATGAAGTTTCATATTACATGGACGAAGTTCACTAGGCAAGGTTCTTAATCTAGGAAAACAGGTAGCGCACACAAAATACACTTACTCTAAATTCTATTTCTCTAATAATATAATTGAAAAAGCGTAATAAGGAAAAGGTACTTTCACATTTGTGTAATGTTCTTGGAGACTTCAATGTCATAGTAGCTGCTATTGCTATGGTTTTGGTGCATTTTGGCTAAATTCCTCAAGCTTAAAATATTCTTTATCTCAGAGAAAGAGAGAACATTGTGAGCAAGGTTTATGTCAAAGATAATTCCAGGATGAAAAAACGACCCAAGTTTACATGACCGTCAGACCATGAGATTACAAATGTAGAAATTTGACAGAGAATATAAATAGTCTTGAAGTTTCAAGTCCTATCTCGTCCCAACGCAAAGCACTTAGTTCTTCTCTGTCAATGCATAAGCTGATCTTGAAACCTATGCATACTTATATTTATTATACAGAATCTAAAAGTTTATTCTCTCTATTTAAGGATATGTAAAGAGCCAGCAAGATGACTTTAAGCTAGCACCTGAATCATTAGATATTCATCAACATGAATATTTTGGTACAGTTATTATAATCACGTTGTGTAACAGACTTTGAATCATTTGCATGAATCATATAATATTAACCATCCCTTATAGTTGTATACAATCGCGAAATAAAATAAATAAACAAAAAAGAAGATTACTCACGTCGCATTAAGTTAATCATCACCTTTGAGCCTCATCAACAGCACCGGTGAGCTCGCTGTCACTGACCTTCAGCATCATCGAGCTTTCACCCAACATCTTTGGTGCATAATTCCGACAAAGGGGGAAAAGATGGGCACAATAAAGTATTGAAGACGGGCAAGGAAGGCCCATGGCAACGACGTATTAGCTATAGCTTCTGCTCCTCCTCCTCCTCCTCTGCTGCTTTGAGGCGCATGTCCAGCAGCCTCACCCTGAAATGGCCGTCGCTGACCTTGAGCATGTCGGGCAGCGGCATCTGCAGCCCGGTCTCGAGCAGCGCCCTATGCCTGGGCTTGATCTTCCCCTCCAAGCTGAAGGAGAAGTACTGGGGGAAGCCCTTGAGCTCCTCGACGTCCCTCCCCATCTCCCCGGTCAAGAACTCGGCCTTGGGCTTGAGGTTGTTGGGGATGCTGAAGGTCAGCAGCCCAGGCGACCTCAGGACCATCCTGGCCGTCTCCCCGTGGGAGAAGCCCAGGGACCGGATGAAGTCGAGCTTGGGGATGAGGGTCCGCTCCACGTCCGAGACCAGGAGGAGGGTGGTGCTGGGGGAGATGCGGTGGGGGCCCACGAAGCCGAGGCGGCGGAGGAAGTAGAGGGCGGGCCGTAGCTGGAGGGGGACGCTGGAGACGAGGAGGCGGGGGCAGCGGGCCACCGACTTGCGGAGGTCGGGGAAGGGGATGCCGACCGGGTCGAGGAGGAAGTCGAGGGCGGGGCGGAGGTCGGAGTCGGGGTCGCACGTGAGGAGGTCGGGGTACATCTGGAAGACGCGGCCGGAGTCGTCGATGCCGTACGACGAGAGGAAGTCGACGACGGAGACGATGGACGAGAGAGGCGCCGACCGGAGGCTCGGGTTCAGGGAGAGCGCTCGGTAGGAGTCGATGCGGAGGTCTCGTTCCAGGTACAGCACCTTCTCCCGGAACGCCAGCCCAGGGCTCGGCTTCGGCTCCGGCTCCGGAGGACAAGGAAAGGGCTTCTTATTCTCATTAAGGCTGATGTTGATTTGAGGGGTTCTGGGTTTTGGAGGAGAAGGGGGCAGCTGAAGCTGAAGCCGAAGCCGAGGGACAATCGACGCCATCATCGACTCTCTCTCTCTCTCTCTCAAATCCTGTTTTTGATTTTTGATCCTCTTTTCTCGGTTTCCGGGTGGTGGGGGACTGAGAGAGATATTAAAAATTTCAAATCATTAAAAAAAAAAAAATTTGGACACAGAGGGAATGAATGAAAACTTTCACTTGGGCGCCCACAGAGCCCAGATCTTGTCCATCAGCGAATGGGCCTGGGCCTAGATATTGTACACGCTTAGATCAGGCTATTACAATCAGAGTCTATACTCTAGATCAAAATTTACTGTATCGTTTCTTTAACTTTTGTAAGAGGAATGAAATTGAGCTTGAAATTCACATAATAGTTTATTTATCATCATTTATGATATGTCGCTGCCTAGCTTACATTGTGTTGCATTTTTATTTTTAAATAATATGATTTTTAAAAAGTCATGAATGAAATATGAAATTTGAGAAAACAAAAGAACTTAGTGTTACCTATCGACTGCAATAAATACTTCCTCATTTCATTCTTGTTATTAAGATAGTCGTTGAAATTTTGATATACATATGATTCTAAATATAAATAAATAAATAAACTAAGTTTTTCAATTTATTATGCCTGTTTGATAGCTGCAAGAGGTAAAATCAGGTTTCATGCTATTTCGTTGCTGTAATTGAAATTTCAACTTTTTCACATTGGGTTACTGTAGATTATTGGGTTTTGGTCATCATAGGTCAGATGATATGCCATGTAATGGTTCAATTAAATAATTAGTATTAATTTACCTTATTTATTTCAGAATAGAAAACATTATCTCCATAATGATCTGTATTGCATCTTAGGGCATGTTTGGCTAATACTTATTTATTAAATCCTTATAAATAACTTATTACTTATTTTATTAGAGGCGAGTAGTCTTTTACCATAATAAGTAAATCTACTTATAGTATTCAAAAATAAGTTGGGATTTCCCAACTTATTTTTGGTTACTTATAAGTGAAAAATAAGTAAATAAGTAACATTTACCAAACATGATTTGGGACCCTTATAAGGTAAAACTCACTTATAAGTTGAAATAAGTAACTTGCCTGTTGATGTATATAATCACAGTCACTAACCTCGGGTGAGTTTAGCTTTTAAGAGAGCGGAGTCCGCCTTCTCTCCTAATGCCCTGACGCCGCTCCGCCAGGTCGCTTACGCCAAAGGGGACCTATGGAAGAGGCGGAGCTGGGATCTCCGGTGGTTCCTCCGACGGTCAAGTTAGTAATGGGGGGAGAAAATTCAATGGAGCAGGAAATCACTCAGAAAAAATCAATTACTTGGTTTGCTGTTCACGTTGCTACTTATACCTAGGGTTGTGGGGGTATTTTCGTCTTTCCATCGGCTAAGGAACTACTGATGAGTCGGCCCTCTCTTCCACACGTGAGCCAGTGATTGGTTGAGCATCTCTTTGTCTGCTATGGTGGCTAGCCTTTACAAGTGTCAAATTGCGGTTAATTTGAGGGTTTGTGTGGTCTATTCGCCATTAAGGGGATGGGATTGACGGCGCCTGTAGCTGCATGGGTCCGAGGTGCCTTAAATACCGCGGAGAGACGGGAGTTAAGGGTCAGCCGCTGCATTTAATGCGATGTTGATGGGCTCGAAAATCGTGATAACCGCTGCTCGATGGAAGGGAACCACGTAGGATGAGAGAGGGGGGAGCTGAGGCCGGGTGGCCGACTCGCATGGCCGCTTGAGGCATCCCTTAGTGTAATCAGTTGGAGGGGACGACTAGTACCGCCTTTTGTGTCGCCCCAGAGGACGGGTGGCTAAGAAGAGGGGGCCTAGATTCGCCTCGCATCGTCTGGAGAGGCAGACGACTGATTGGAAGGGGTTACGATAGGTAATGGGTTGGAAGGAAGACTAGTACCGACGACTGATTGGAAGGGGTTACGATAGGTAATGGGTTGGAAGGAAGACTAGTACCGCCTTTCGCGTCGTCCGAGCGGACTAGTGGTTGGAAGGTGGTAGCCGGTCGCCCCCCATGTCGTCCGGGGGGACGAGCGACTTGGAATAGCTTTGAGGCAGTCGATTGGCTGGGCGGACGACTGGTACCGCCTTTCGCGTCATCCACGGGAGAGAGTTGTCGATGGGCCGACCTACCCCGCCTTTCGCGTCGGCTATGGCGATAGTCATTTAACGAACGCGGCGAGTGCGGTAAGTCAGGTGCCCGTGGGTTGGGTGTGGAGGTTCGTGTCGCTCCTCGTTGGCAAGCAAGCGTTTATCCATGTCAGCACTTGGTTTTTCTCCTTAATCACTGATTAGTGGTTATGACCATAACAGTTGGCCCCTTTCGCTTGGAGTCGGTTGGAAACGAGTCCAAGTGAAATGAGTAGTATAGCCTTGGCCGGAAGAGAGCTTCAGAAGAGGTTTGAACATTCTATTGATGGGACGTGGCTGATGTCAGCAGGCAGTTTTTTGGCCATTGACGCTTCGCCTTCTGGGCTCGATGGTGGGGCCCTCTGGGAATAGGTGGGATTGTTTTTCATCTCCCGAGGTGGCGCCTCGGGAGTGGAGTTTTAATCTCCTCCGTTGATCACGAAAGGGCGCGGTGTCAGTGGGCCCCCCGCATAAATACGGGGCGGTGAGTGGGAAGGAAGCATTCACTTTCTTCTTCAACCACGAACTCAGGCGATTCTCCGGCGAGCGATACAGATCTGGTATGGATTCCGATCATCACAAGCAGCTTGATGAGTTCCGTTCGAAGGTTACCCAGATGCAGATGAAGTCTTTGCGTTCGAAGTTTGACATACCGAAGGGTTACAAGTTGGAGGCTCCGGTGAAATCATCTCTGGTGTACAGCCATGATGAATGGAGGGCTCCTCTGTACCTCAAGCACTTGGAGTGCGGCCTTCGGCTGCCGCTGCATCCCTTTCTCCGAAAGGTGTTTGATGAATTGGGCGTGTCTCCAATGTAACTGACGCCCAACTCGATAGCCATATTGGTCGGCTTCACCGTCATCTGTCGTTAGCTCTCGATTCGGCCAACAATGAGTGTGCTAAGCCATTTGGTCAGCATAACCGTTCAGAAGACGCCCCATTACTACCTCCAGATGTCGGGAGAATTTAAGGTTATCCTCGATCTGCCCAAGTCGATTAAAGGATGGAAAGATAGGTTCGTCTGGGTCATGGGGGATGACTCGAACCTAGGGTGTGCGCCCCGCCGAGATTAGAAGAGAGACCCTAGAGCCCAAGCCCTCGCCGAGAACCGCCGAGTTGGAGCAGATCCTCCAATACACGGGGCCGCGTATGATGGATACTTTGCTTGACAAGTCGGTCTTACGGTTTCATGGAATTTCTTCCACCCCTCCCGGCCCTTCCGATGAGGCGAGGGATCATAACGTGACTTTCGGGGGGATAATTGGGAGAATGTCGAGGGCCGAGTCGGCTTCGGACGAGGGGTCCATTGAAGAATCCGAAGAGGGGTTGGCTCGACCGGCCAAACGGCAGCGGCGTGAGTCATCTCTGGAGAGGGTTCAGTCTCAGCCGGAAGGAGACGAGGAGGTCGCCGTGGGGACGACCGCTACGGGACGCGAGCAGACGGCCGAGGGTGTCGTCTTGGGCGGCGGGTCCGGTTACTGGAGAACTTGGCAAAAGAAAACTAGCCATGGTCCTCGAGGGGCTAGACGGGCGGGAGAGAGTGCGGAGAATCCGATGGAAGAGGAGTTATTAGAGTCAGAGGACTGGGAGGACTACCGGCTATCGGCCAGCCGAGAGGGGTGACGCCGAGCCAGTGTCGCCGAAGGCTGCAGGAGAGACACCCAGGGGGGTCGGTACACAACGGGAGAGTAATGCAGAGCCGGGACGCGGGGTCGGCCACCAAGGGGTGTCCCCTCAGTCACTAACCTCGGGTGAGTTTAGCTTTTAAGAGAGCGGAGTCCGCCTTCTCTCATAATGCCCGGTGATGTTGCTCCAGTTAGGGGGTTCGCCTACAGCAAAGGGGGACCTGTGGAAGAGGCGGAGTTGGGATCTCCGGTGGTTCCTCCGACGGTCAAGTTAGTAATGGGGGGAGAAAATTCAATGGAGCAGGAATTCGCTCAGAAAAAATCACTTACTTGATTTGATGTTCACGTTGCTACTTATACCTAGGGTTGTGGGGGTATTTTCGTCTTTCCATCGGCTAAGGAACTACTGATGAGTCAGCCCTCTCTTCCACGTGTGAGCCAGTGATTGGTTAAGCATCTCTTTGTCTGCTATGGTGGCTAGCCTTTACAGGTATCAAATTGCGGTTAATTTGAGGGTTTGTGTGGTCTATTCGCCATTAAGGGGATGGGATTGACGGCGCCTGTAGCTGCATGGGTCCGAGGTGCCTTAAATACCGCGGAGAGACGGGGAGTTAAGGGGCATCGGTGCATTTAATGCGATGTTGATGGGCTCGAAAATCGATAACCGCTGCTCGAGGGAAGGAACCACGTAGGATGAGAGAGGGGGGAGCTGAGGCCGGGTGGCCGACTCGCATGGCCTCTTGAGGCATCCCTTAGTGTAATCAGTTGGAGGGGACGACTAGTACCGCCTTTTGTGTCGCCCCAGAGGGCGGGTGGCTAAGAAGAGGGGGCCTAGATTCGCCTCGCATCGTCTGGAGAGGCAAACGACTGGTTGGAAGGGGTTATGATAGGTAACGGGTTGGAAGGACGACTAGTACCGCCTTTCGCGTCGTCCGAGCGGACTAGTAGTTGGAAGGTAGCAGCCGGTCGTCCCCCATGTCGTCCGGGGGGACGAGCGACTTGGAATAGCTCTGAGACAGTCGATTGGCTGGGCGGACGACTAGTACCGCCTTTCGCGTCGTCCGCGGGAGAGAGTTGTCGATGGGCCGACCTACCCCGCCTTTCGCGTCGGCTATGGCGATAGTCATTTAACAAACCGCGGCGAGGTCTGTAAGTGCAGGCCGCCCCGTGGGTTGGGTGTGGAGATTCGTGTCGCTCCTCGTTGGCAAGCAAGCGTTTATCCATGTCAGCACTTGGTTTTTCTCCTTAATCACTGATTAGTGGTTATGGCCATAACATTGCCAAACATGCACTTATCCTCGTTCTTCTTTCTTTCTTTTTTCAGTAAACAACGGAGGGGAAGTCCCTCAAAAGAAAAAACAACTAAAGTTCAAAAAACATTATCATCAAACGACACCATCCGACGTCATTTCTTACCCACAATATCGTGAACCTTGTTGTTCTTTCAACTCCATGTGAATAAAGCAATGAAACTTTCTAAAAAGAGAATAATTAAAATTAAATTTAAAATAGAGAAGAAGGAATTGGAAATTAAAAGTAATGGAATCTTCTAGAGAAGGGGAGGGAGGGAGGAAGAGATGAAAATCCACATACATAAGATATTAACATAATATTCGTCTGTTGTTTGACAAATTTAATGAATAATCATCTATTCTTTGACAAATTGGAGGAATAATTATTCATTCATCCACTATTTTCTACCATTATAATGTTTTTATGCAGTAACTAGCACTAATGCACATGCAACAAAAATTTAAACTTAAAAATTCTAATTTTATAAAATGGGTCACTTTTAATGCCCTAAAGGATCATCAAATTTTCCAAGAGATTTTTATGGTGTTTGTTCATTTAATAAGCTATATTTTATTTATCTTATTCGAATTGACTTTGGTAAATATTTCAATTTGAGCGATGACATAATTTTCTTAGATAATGTTCTTTAGAAGAGTCTATTTTTCATATTTCATTCAAGTTATTATTTTTAGCCCAAGTATCTATATATATACACTTTCGATAATATTTACATTGGAACATATTGAAATTCTAATTGTTATTATTATTGTATTTGTTTCTCTCTAGAAAAATTTATTGTATTTATTTATGTGCAATTTTTGAAAAAACTTTATCATTTCATATTTATCTCTCTTATTAAATGCAATGTAATAAATGTGTTATAAGGAAGTTTTAATAATAAGCTCATGCCAACAATTTAAAAAGTTCTAGAAAGAGAAAGAGAAAAGAAAAGAGAGGAAAATGCACTTTTATAAAATTACGATTGTACCCTTTAAATGCAATAGAAATGGAAGAGATGTCCATCTCTCATCCATTTTGACATACCTCCACTATTTCCATTATATATTAGTATAGATATAGACAGGTAAATATAAATCTCCATAACTAGAGGTCATGTCATAAAATGAACAGCCATATCTCTATCTTAAAAATAATGGTCTAAACAATGAAAGGTGTATGATAAATTAAGGTTCCTGCCTCTACAATAACAAAGAAACAATCAATTTAAGGGAACACAATATTTTTATTAATTTGATAAACGGTGACCGCAACAAAACAATTTGAGATATTTGACGTTTATGTAAAGTCGTAAGATAGACAGATAAAGGTGAGCTGTGAAAAGATATGCAATATCTAATTATGTTACTAGAACCAGTGTTTACAATCTATATATGATGATTTATATAGCTTACTAATTTTCGTGCTATATATTTTCCTTAACATAGATTATTATATGGTTAAATTAATTAATTAATTAAAAATGGCAAGGCTGAAGACAAGAACATGAGCGAAACAGTTGAGGGGAGGAAAAAAGGAAGTACAATAATAAATGCGCAACTAAAAAGAGGAGTGTATAATAACTGACGTAACAGCTAGTAAGTAAAGAGCATGAAAGCATGATAATGACTTGTATTTTTGGATTTGTAGGTAGTAAAAGCAAAGCAAAGGGAAAAAAGAAGAAAAGGGCAAGTGTCAATTAAATGTTGAGGAAAAAGGTGATTAAGGAAATCTCACGAGAAAGCAAAGAAGGGAGCATGGCCAGAAACAAGGCTAAGCTGGCTAATAGCAGTAAGAAACGAATCTACGCGTTATTTATTCGGGATCCATGGGACCATTGACATCCAAATGCAGCACATAGTTACATACCTCATGATCATCTAATACTGTTGGGCCAGGCCCGACCCATGCGAACAATAATGGCAGCGTCGGTATTAAGAAGAGGAGGGGCCCAACGGCTAGTGCAGGGTGGACGGTGTCGGTGGTGCGCGACCGTCTCGTAAATATAACAAGGGGGGGACATTAAAATGAGTGGAGCGCGTCGCTTCATCCTCTCTATCAACACCATAACACCACACAGCTTCCGCCAGCTAACAGCGATGCGACACTAAGGCCATCTGAGAGCACGGGATCCCAGACAGAGAGCCAGGGGAGTTAATTGTATGCGCATAGAAAGAAGAGCAAGCACCCATCTTTTCTTTCTTCGTCTTCTCCATAGATTATAGAGAGACTGAGGTTGAGATTGAGCCTTTTGAGATTGAGATTGGATTCCTCCTCCTCCTCCCAGTCTCACTATTAACAGAGAATCAGGAATCCATCGGACTGATTCTAGGGTTTTCAATTTGGGGGTAGAGAAGAAAGAAGAAGGGTTGAGAGAGAGAGAGAGAGAGAGATGCTGCTCAAGTATTGGCATCAGCATCACTCTCAAAGAGGAGGAGCATTGGCTGCTCTGGTGGTGCTCCTTCTTCCTGCGTTATGGCCTTCTCTCTTCACTCCTCTCGGCCACGCCTCCCCTTCCATCTTCTCGGTGAGCTCCTTCTTCCCCCCCTCTGTGATCTCAACATCATTTAAGATTGCCATTTATTATTATTATTATTATTATTATTATTATAAAATTTGCGTGTTGTTTCTGTTGATGGGATAAATTGGATTAGGTTTAAGTAACTGCTGTTCCCCTTCTGATCTCTATATATTAGATGTATACCACCTGCTCCAGCTTATGTGTGAGCGAAGGAAGGAGTTTGTAGATTGCATAGGTAGGTAGGTAGGTAGGTAGGGTGGATCCATCATGCGTATAACAATGGGGGAAATGGTCTCAGGTTTGATCAATATCAAGTTCCATTCCAAACAAGTGCATATGGAAGAACACAATTAATTTTGTAGGGCACTAAACTGGTTACATTCACAGACTCACCATGCAAATACTTTTGGAGTGTTCTTCGTACATGGACACTTTATTACCCAAAAAAAAAGAAGAAAATAAAAATGGAATCTTGATCCTTTTGATGTTCCCCTCTTTGGAGTTTGGAGACATCTGATTTGATACGGGGCCTTATGCATTTTTTATCTCAGCAGCTTATCACGAGTGTTGGAGATTTTTCTCAGTGGTAAGTACATCATATGTCACCCTTTTGAGGCTGGACGGACATCGAAATTGAAATCATGGACTCCCAGCTGGTGTGTGACGTAGAAGTAGCAGATTCAACTTGCTATGATAGATTGAACAGTTCTTGAAATTATCTGATGACATTGCTTCCTTAAATGCCAGTCTCTCCAAGCTTAACCACTGAATTTATTCTGTTAAACTGATAAAAAAGAGTACATGAAAAAGAATTAGTGAGGAGTTGGGACTTTTGTAATTTGTTATTCTGAGTGTATGTCGCAAATATTAGTAAAAAATCAAAGACAAAAGAATCTATGGCAAATTGCTAACAGCCCATAAGACACAGAAGAATATAGTGCTAGAGGTTTATCGCGGGAGATGCACACTAATTTGTAAGTGTGTCATGAATCAAAATGGCACTTGGCATGAGTCCTCAAGGAAGTGTTGAGCGCACATCTGACAAATGTCAGTCATAGCCCAACATGTCCGTAAATCTTACTCTACAACTTTCAATATAATAGGAAAAAACTTCTCCATATATGGTAAATTCACTGTTGAATGTGTCTGCATTAGTTTGATTATCTTAATGCATAACATAGCACACTATTTTCTAACTAAAAGTTTTTTCCCCAAATACTAATATGTCTGCCACTATTACATGAGATCATTGGATTAGAATCTGAGAGTGGAATCAATATTGTAGATTGAATTACTAACATAAGCAGTTTTTTTAATTGAGAAGGTTTCGATTTCTTCAAGTATGTCTTCCTATGCATATGTCTCATATTCCGTTATATTCTTGTTCTTGTTGGTCATTGTTTGAAAAAGAGTAAACTGTTTCCTGCAGGAGTGGAATGCTCCCAAACCAAGACATCTCTCTCTCCTGAAGGGTGCTTTACAACGTGAGATTGTGAGTGGAGCCCGTTTCCCCAATATTAATCTTTATGCTTTGTGTCCATATTTCTTTCAGCTTCTTGTTAATGGTTTTCTTTTGTTTCTTTCCTCTAGTCGGATGAACAGAAATCTGAGCTTTGGTCGCCCTTGCCACACCAAGGATGGAAACCATGCATTGAGGATGCAAACAGTGCTGGTATGTGCATTCTAGTAGCAAAAGTTCCTATTCATCTAAACCTCCTGATGCAAAGGCATTTTTTTTCTCTATTAATGTATTGTACCATATTTAGAAAGGGGATCCGTTTTTTCCAGCTAACTGTATCTTTTTCTCCCTTGTAAATAGCACTCCCTGAAAAATCAACTGGATATATCCAAGTATTTCTGGATGGAGGGTTGAACCAGCAGAGGATGGGGGTAGTTCATTTATTCACAGACTAGTTGCTAAATATTTTACTTTGATGCTTTCATTTCACCTGAGTTAAAATTATTGATCCGGACTACTTTACTATTCAGATATGTGATGCAGTTGCGGTCGCAAAAATTTTGAATGCGACTCTTGTGATCCCTCACCTTGAAGTAAATCCTGTTTGGCAAGACTCCAGGTAGCTTTGTTACTACACTGCCCTATTTGCTTATCCAAAATGCATCCACATGGTAGAATATCAGAGATTTTGACAAAAAGCTATATTTATTCTTTGCAGCTCATTTGAAGAGATTTATGATGTGGATCATTTTATCAATGTCTTGAAAGATGAGATCTCAGTAGTTAGGACCTTGCCTGATGAATACTCATGGAGCACAAGAGAGTATTATGCTGTTGCCATCCGAGCTACAAGAATTAAAACTGCACCTGTTCATGCTTCCGCTAATTGGTATCCGGAAAATGTCATTCCTGTTTTGCAGAGGTTAGTGCATGAATCTTTAATTTCCTATGAATTTGTATTAACAACAAAATTATTTAATGTCATTTGCGATTCAGATGTTATTGTCCTGATATGTGAAGGGGAATTTATTTTGCCAAAAGTTCTACATGATGATGTGGATATCATGTTTGCGAAGAATCTCTTTGTAGCAGGGACACTTCTATTTAATCCATAACCGTATCAGAGCATGTTTGGCAAATGGTTAAAGTGGCTTATAAGCCACTTTGAGATGTTTGGTAAGTGGCTTATTTTGGCTTATAATCTACCAAAAAATAAACTAGGGTACTTAGCTTATTATTTGGTGGGTTATATATGAAGTCTGACCAAGTAGTACCCTAGCTTATTTTCTAGTGGATTATAAGCTATGAAGTTTGACCAAGTAAAAGACTCTTATACCCCTTATGAATTCACAAAATTAAAGGCCTCATTTACTAACTCATCACCAACCCCATATCTTTTTGGTCATTTTGACAACAAGATGGATTATAATCCACCCATTTGCCAAACACTCTACTCTTGAAAATGGATTATAATCCACTGAATTTCCCAAACACTCTAAATTATAATCCACCCGGATTATAATCCATTTGTGGATTATAATCCAAGTAGATTATAAACCAAAATTCCCAAACATGCTCTTAGATATGTAGGTATGTCAAGACACATTTCGACCTTGGCACTTGTTTGGACAGTCCTTAGATATGTATCAGACGCTTCCACTATAATACCCAGTAGGCCATGTGTGTCTTTCTCAAAATAAAGAAACTAAAGAAGCAATTGGTTTTGCTCCAAACTAAAGGAAGAACTACAGTTAATAAATTACATAAGAACTCCGACGTCAAAATAGTTTCCTTCTTACATTAACTCAACAAAAGGCCCAAGTTCTACCCAAAGACTCTAGACTTCTAAAAGGTTTTTGTAGTAAGCAATATTGAAGGAATTATAATTCTATAGAATGTGAAATGATTCCGATTAGATTTTGATGTTTTTAAAATATAGAGCTCTGCCAAACACATACATTTGTAAGAGGATTTTAGATTTTAAAGGAAGTTGTTATCAAATGCAATCTAAACGTGAAATAAAACATAGGAATTTCAATATTGTAACCGAAATCATCTTGAAAGTTAGCAAGTAATAATGGTGTTAGTTGAAGATAAATTATAATGAATTTTTGTTGAAGTTGCATATTAGAAGAATGTTTTTGTATTGAAATCGGAAAAGCTTAGTACAATTGTCAAGAGGAGAGCAGAAAAGCGAATAATATTGCTACTGTAACACTATGGGGTAAAGGATCTTTGCAGTAAAAGAGTATATAGAACAGGCTTTCTACGTGTCCTCCTAGACATCTCCTTACTCTTATGCCATTCATAGATTGTTGAACAAAATTTATTAGCAAACTTATAAGATCTGCTTGTGCCTTTTTCTCTCACAAATGATAGGAACTCCATATAGTTTCAAGTCCTACTTCAAGGTTTATGAAAGATCAGAATTTATGAAGAAAATATAAGATATTTCTATTGTTCTTTTGGCTATTGAGAAACCAGGAAACTATAACGTACAAAATTTAGAATATATGTCAAGGTGAGTCCATAATAGATCTTAATGTCCTCTTTCATTGCACTCACTGAACTGGAAGGCTTTTCTCTCATAAGTAGCCCATAATCTTATGTGATAGAAATCTGCTTGAAGTGAAAGAAGACTCTGGACTGGAGACAAGAAGCTCCACAAAGGGAGAAAGAAGTCTTGTGATGCACATAGATCATAACAATCACAAGGAGATGCTTTGTGCATCATGGACTCGATTCATTGCTTCATTAATCTGCAGTTGGCATTAATGTATCGCTGGTTATTAATTGGACAATCTTACTGTTGGGGATTTTAGTCTCTCCCCGCGTACTGCAATCTCAGCAAGTTGGAAGCCAACCCACAATTAGGGGTGGAAACGAACCGAATCGAATTGAATACCATGGTATTCATATTCGTATTCGGTTAATTTTCACGAATTCGAAGCCAAACTTGAATTCGTGTCGAATAGGGAAAGGGTGTTCACATTTGGTTCGTTAATCAGACGAATATTTGTTAAATGTTCACGAATATCTCAATAGCATACTTGTTAAGTCACAAGATCCTCAACCATGAGGTGTTGACTTCAAACTCTATGTTTGACGTATTTTCTTATTTATTTTCTATAACGTTTTACTTAATTGTTATTATGCTATTTCAATATAAGAAGTATTATAGTATACGATTATAAATTATTAATATAATACTTATAAATAGCAATATTTATAAAATTATGCACACGTAAAAGATAACACAATATAATAATCTAGAAGTAGAAAAACATAAACGAATATTTAATAATCAAACGAATCGAATATACCTCTGGTCAAATTCTATTCGTTTATGCACCGAGTACTAAAATATATTCATTTATTATTAAATGAACTACCGAATCGAATATGATCGAATATCTGGACGAATAATAACCGAACTGTTTATTAATTATTTGGTTCGTTTCCACCCCTACCCACAATCAATAAGATATAAAACAGACACAATCAAAAAGAAAGAACACCGAGATTTACGTGGTTCGGTCAACCAACTTCGACCTACATCCACGGGGCAACAATACGAGAAATCCACTATGTATCAGGGAGAACTACAAGAGGAATCACTCAACTCTCGTCTCTCAATCTCTCAACCTCACATACATAATTTACTCTCGTATTCTCTCCAAAACACACTCCTTACAATCTTTTGAATGGACAAAGACTGCGAAATCATCGCCTCTCGCACAATATTTTGAATCAGGCTACGCCCTCTGCTAATCCTAGATTACAAGAATATTGGCTCTCTTTGATTTTTCCTCCAATAATAGAAGAATATATATAGGGAAACTAAAATCCTATCCCTAGCCGAACTTCCTAATTAGAATAGGATGCAAACTCCTAATCATGATGAGACCCTATCTCCTAATTATGATAGATCACTAACCCTATCTAATTCTCATGAAGTTATACAAAGAATCAAAGACACAATCCCTGCAATCTCCACCTTAGATTTGATTCCCAAACTACCTTGAAGATATATCATTGCCGTCTTGAAACTGTCTCTCCCTCTGGCGTCTTCTATTGCTTTGCGCTTCAACCATAGCGCCCTCACTCCTAACCGGAGCATACCGCACTCCAACCTGGATGCCCCGTGGCCCTCACTTTCATCTGCCTTGCTATGGCGCCTCCACCTCTCTTGTGCGCACCGAGAGATTTTCGCCACCTCTAACATTAGAAGCAAATCAACCATGCTTGTCCTCCTAACTTGAGCCTGACAATAGCCTCTCCCCGCTTATTGTCCTTGTGCTCCACCTGCATCGCTTGTCTCAAACTATATCGATGCACCTTTCCTACTCCACACTACGAGCCGGATGCCTTCATCTCCTCCATCGTTTGGCTTGGACAGAATATGAGCGCTCATCGTCTTACACCTCTCTGCAAGTCCAATGCCACCATCTCCATCAGCATCGTGTCACTCGGCCGTGCCCGCTTGCAAGCTCCACCTAATCTGGCACTATCTCCTCGATGTTACACTATCAACGAACGCCTGGTCCTACGATGACTCTGAATAATTATATGCTGATAACTCTACTGCTAGAATCATGTATGATTCTTTGCACCAGTCTCATCTGTCGCATTCTCATTCGCCCTATCTGCCATCAGATTTGTCTCGCCACCACCGTCAGAACTTTTCAGCACTTTCTGACCATTCTGAGTAAAATTTGAAAAATCAAACCTTTCCATCGCATTTAGAGCACTCCAAAACCTAGAAATCAATTCCTGGATCGCCAAAATACACCTTCAATTTATCCATCTGCACAAATCAATTTTAGCCGTTGGATTTAATCCATAACACCAACCACCACGCACACTCCACATCAGATCCCTGCAGCGAATTGATCTTTGCTTTTCATGTGAGTTCCAAACGAACGACTCCAAGCAGCCAACACCCAAACCAAAACCCCGAACGCCAAAAGAGCAAACTCCCGATCCCATGTGCGTGCTTCCTTTCTCTCTCTTGGAGTTCCCTTATTTCTCTCTGCTGCGTTTCACGTGAACTCTCATAGGGATTTATATTAATTATTAAATCCAACTTCCAAATTAACCCCACATGTAAATGCAAGTGCCCTTCTCAATTGTTCACATATGCATCCTCACCGATGCACGCTACCATGCTTGGGCCGCCACTTGCCGATCTGATCTATGATTCTCCGCTGCATGCGCCTCTGCACATGCCTTCTTCGGTTGTCGGTCCCCGACGCCAGCTTTTTTTTTATTTCTTCTTGATTCTTACAATGTCGATCTTTGATTTTACACGGCGTCTATCTTGCGAACTCATCCTCGGATCCATCATCACCATCTCTCTGATACCACTTGTTGGGGATTTTAGTCTCCTCGCGTACTACAATCTCAGCAACTCGGAAGCTAATCCACAATCAATAAGATAAAAAATAGTCACAATCAAGAAGAAAGAACACCGAGATTTACGTGATTCGGTCGACCAACTTCGACTTACATCCACGGGGCAACAATACGAGAAATCCACTATGTATCAGGGAGAACTACAAGAGGAACCACTCAACTCTCGTCTCTCAATCTCTCAACCTCACATACATAATTTACTCTTGCATTCTCTCCAAAACCCACTCCTTACAATCTTTTAAACGGACAAAAATTGCGAAACCCTCGCCTCTCGCACAATATTCTTGAATCAGACTACGCCCTCTGCTAACCCTAGATTACAAGAATATTGGTTCTCTCTCTTTAGTTTTTCCTCCAATAATAGAAGAATATATATAGGGAAATCAAAACCTTACCCCTAGCCGAACTTCCTAATTATAATAGGATACAAACTCCTAATCATGATGAGACCCAATCTCCTAATTATGATAGATCACTAACCCTATCTAATTCTCATAAAGTTATACAAAGAATCAAAGACACAATCCCAACACTTACCACCCATTCATGTGGAAGATTCAAACTGACTCATAAAAAAGGACGTGATGGTATCACCTGAGTTGAGATCACTTGATAGTCCTACAGTTCCCTTTTGAAGAAAGGGGGAGAAAACAAAAACAAAGAACATTTCAGAATTTTCCCTTAGATATAATTTGTTCTATATTTTCTGACTTTAAACTTTTAAGCATAATTTTTTTATTATGACACATAAATGCATCTTTATTGTCTCTAATCTTTTGAATTGATCTTCATGAATCTATGTCTGTGTGGTTCCTTTTTCGTGCATGGTGCATTTTAACTTGAACGAGTTTATAATATGGTGAAAAAGTCTGTCAAAGTATTGGGTTCTGCGTTTGTTAGTTCGTTAAATATGTTGGATACAAGAAGTGAAATACATTGAGCTACACTATAGAAAGTTAGAGAATCAAGCTCTATACCTTTTGCAAAGTTGTTAAATTATACAATAGGTTAAGGTTTTAGTATATGTGTTATCATTATATGTTAATATACTGTTAGAAACTTGTGTTGGAACTTTTGGATGCACAAGCATGCATATTTATGTAAGCATATTTGTTCATTATGGTGTAGGCACAAGATCAGATGCAGCATAGTTTAAGGCTTGTTTGGCAACTCCTCAAACTGGGGAGTAGGTTTGGCCCTAGTCTCATTTTGGGAGGAGAAGTGTTTGGCAAAAGCTGGACCAAGATTGGACCAACTTTTCCTAGGCCAATTTATGGCCTCTAAACTAGTTCTTTTGTAAACCAAACCCCCCTGGGTTTACAAAAGAACTAGTTTAGAACAAAACTGGGCTAGATTGATCCAGGCCCAGTTTGTAATGATTTCCGAACACACCTTCTCTGGAATGGAACAACTACTTTCTATTTATTTTTTCCTTAAAAAATCCAATATTGGTCATCCCATGTTTCAGAATGTACCATCGTTAGCTATATCAATTGTTTCTGTTATTTAACCTGATCCACGATAAATAATAAACATGCAACCTCTTTGGGTTTTCCTTTATGATTTTCCTTTTTATCTGATCCGCGATAATTAATAGACATGAACATTATAATATATGTTACCTTACTGCAAAATGTTCAGGATTAGGCTTGATAGCATGGATGGAATTTTTTTAGTATCTACGTACTTCTGATGGATCAAACTCTAATATAATGGAATATTACATTTCACTTTTATCAGCCCACCTTGACCTTAAGGCCATTTGTTTAATGAAATATACTCTGCAGAAATCTGATTGTTTTGTAAAACTTATATAACTGAATTCATGGATGTGCTGCCTTACACGGTACTCGAAGGGAAAAAAGAAAGAGAAACAAAATAACAAGAACAATAAATTAATAATTTTGCTATTATGACCATGATATACAATATATATAGACTCTACTTCATTATAAGTTATTAACTAGACTGCGAAGGAAAAGAGATACCTTACGTCATTGTCATACTCATGATTATAAGAAGAGCAAAACTTGTCTACTTTGTTGCCCGTCCTTCGCTAGTTGTTAATATACTTCTGTCTTCATTGCTTCTCTCGTTCCCTCTTCTGAGATATACTTATTGCTGTTGTTATTGTTACAGTTATGGTATTGCGGCCATAGCACCCTTTTCGCACCGCCTGGCTTTTGACAGCTTGCCTGCAGATATACAAAAGCTTCGTTGCAAAGTCAATTTTCAAGCATTGGCTTTTGTTCCTCATATCAATGCTTTAGGTGAGGCTCTTGTGAACCGCCTGAGGTTCCCAGCACCTACTGAAGAATACCTGCAGGAGGTAGTAGATAAAAATGTTAGGGGATCGGGCAAGTTTGTCACCTTGCATCTTCGGTTTGATAAGGTATTTGTATGATTTTGAGCTCATGCAGAAATCTAGAATAAGATTGGACATATTATTTACTCAAATGACTTAATATTTCCTGAGACTGTTCCCTTAAGTATATGGTTACACAAAATGGAGTCAAATTTGTATCTAATGGCGTAGTTCTGGGAGTTAAACCTTTTTAAAATCAATCCAATTTCAGGACATGGCAGCACACTCAGCTTGTGATTTTGGTGGTGGCAAAGCTGAAAGGCTGGCCTTGGCAAAGTACAGGCAGGTGATCTGGCAAGGGAGAGTCTTAAATTCTCAATTCACTGATGAGGAGCTGCGTAGTCAGGGTCGCTGCCCGTTGACCCCAGAAGAAATTGGCTTGCTACTGGCTGCTCTAGGCTTTGACAACAAAACTCGCCTCTATCTTGCCTCACACAAGGTTTTGTTTTATTTTTTTCCTGTTGGATTAGGGAAATTTCCGCAGATGCAGCCTCACAATGTGAATAACAAAAGCTAGTGACTTTTTGGGTACAGGTATACGGAGGAGAAGCCAGGATCTCAAGCTTGCGGAAGCTTTTTCCACTGATGGAGGACAAGAAAAGCCTTGCTTCTGAAGAGGAACTTGCAATGGTTGAAGGGAAGGCTTCTCTTCTAGCTGCTGTTGATTACTACGTGAGCATGCACAGTGACATCTTCATTTCTGCATCTCCAGGGAATATGCATAATGCTATGGTGAGATTAATTTCCCCCCTCTCCCCCTCATAGGTCAACGCATTTGATATGTATTTAAATAACCTAACGGCTTGTGGTTTTTGATGGGATGCAGGTTGGGCATCGGACCTACGAGAACTTAAAGACAATAAGACCAAGCATGAGCTTATTAGGTCAGCTGTTTTTGAATAAGAGCATGGAGTGGTCCGAGTTTCAGCGGGCAGTCCAAGAAGGACACAAAAATAGGCAAGGGCAGATTAGATTGAGGAAGCCAAAGCAATCGATATATACATATCCTGCTCCCGACTGCATGTGTCAGGCATGATCGGCCCCTGCCTGTGGTTCTAGTCTATTGTTATCGCGAATTTGTACTACCCTGTCCTTGTGTTTCCATGTGTTCATTGTTGTATTTGTGATAGAGTGATTGTTTAAATTTGTAATATTCCATCGGCTACTCAAAAGTATAATCTGTGTTCCTTATACGATCTAGTGGCTCAGCGTAGACTGAAGCTGGATTCTATAAAGGGCAAGACAAATTAGTTTGTGTTCTCGAGATATTTCTATCCTATGCTCACTATTACCGTATTATATATATCTGCCCTCCGAGCAAGCTGAAATGTAGGTTGATCTTCTGACTCTACTATTTACTGCAGAGTTCCTATTTCCCAGAATTCGAGTTCATTGGAAATTAAGATGTTCTAATGTTAGCAACCTGTATTCGATGAGCGACTGTTTCCGTTTTGATCAGCAGCGACAGCCTTCTATGTGTATCGTTTCATCCGTCTTTCTTTGGGCCCGAATTTTATATACCATGCAGTTCCAAGCGTTTTTTTTAATCATGTGTAAGTGAATGTGGTTAACTAGGGGGCAAATGGATTACTTGGGTTGGCAAATGTATTTTCTTCCGAGATACTACTTATGTTTTTAATTAATTTCTTGATTTTTTGGGTAATATGGATTAACGTAATTTGAGGCTCTCCTTTTCAAAACAAGGAAACAAAAAGGCTTAATTGCATTCGGCACCCTAAAGTTCCACCCAATTTGAACTTTAATATCCCAAAGTTAATTTTTTGCTAATTTAATAACCCTAGTGTTTAATTTTTTTTTTTTGAAGTTTATTCTTTATTAAATTTGTGATCATGCGTCTTAAGACGCGATCTGATTTGGACTTTCATATCCATGTGGTCATTATTAATGCGCTTGAAGTTAGGAGAAATTACCAAACTCTACCATCACACATTTTGTTTTGGATGTTCACAATAATTTTCACCCATTTCAGAGGCGTTGGTGAATTGCAAACCCATTTTAGGGGAGTTTACTAACTGCAAGGATGTAATAGTTCAGAATAGATCATGTGCTAAGCGTGCGATCTCAATTCAACAGAAAAATAAATAATCCGCAAAGCCTTGGGTATCAAATAAGTAAAAATAAACTTTTGGCTGTCAAATGGGCTAAAATAAACATTAGAGTATCAAAGTTCAAAATGAGCGAAAGATTAAAGTACCAGATTGCAATTGAACCCAAAAAAAAAAAACACGGAAATAAAGAAAAAATAACGTGAGGATAGAAACTAGGAAACGATGTTGCATTGTGTTGCCCCCTCTATTGAGCATTGATCTAAATAATTAAATAATAGTTTGGGTACGGATGAATTATGATTTATATAGTGTATAAATAAAGTAGTTGGGGGACTTATTTTCTGTTTTTTTTGGGGGGAAAGAGGGGAAAGTGAGAACGAACGGCTCCCGCCTCTCTCGTTTCCTCTTCTTACACTTCCCCCTGTTATCGCACCTCCGCTCGTCGCCCGCTCCTCTCCCCTTTCTTCCCCATTCTAAAATTTTACACCATGACCCTTGTTTTCTTTTCCCCTCTCCTCTCAATTTAATTCTCCTGATATTTCTCCCCCATTTATTAATTATTTAGAGATCGCGCCATTATTCTGCATCCTCTAACCTCACCTTCGATTCTAATTCGTTATCCCCTTTCTTTCTCGATAATCCTGCTTCCTTCCTCCCTCAATTCGGTCCTATCTTTCTTGTCTCATAAATTAATTGTTGCTAGAATCGGGGATTTCTTGTCTTCGGTATTTCCCCCTCTTTTCTTTTTTTCCTAAAACCTAATTTATAAGAAATAATAATAATAATAATAATTGTAATAGAGAAAGATGGGGAGGGTGAAATTGAAGATAAAAAGATTGGAGAATACGAGCGGGAGGCAGGTGACCTACTCGAAGAGGAGAGCAGGGATATTGAAGAAGGCGAAGGAGCTGTCCATTCTCTGCGACATTGACATCCTCCTCCTCATGTTCTCTCCTACCGGTAAACCCACTTTGTGCCTCGGAGATCGAAGGTGCATATTCCTTCCTCCTCTCTATTATTCCTTCATCCAAAGTTAAGTTTCAATTTGGTAAATACATAACATACAAGCACCGCACCGTCTCATCTGACATGACACGTTTAGGGTTATATATATATATATATATATACATATCTTCTTCCATGATGCGCCATCACATAACCATTTTTAGACCGACTTTGCCCTTTCTCTTCTTGTCAGCAATATTGAGGAGGTCATTTCAAAGTTCGCACAATTAACTCCACAAGAGAGGGCTAAAAGGTGCAGTAGAACCGTTTTGATTTGCAAACATTCTTTTACGCTGCATCTTATTGTTAAATGATCAGACACCTCACTGATGCGTGCAATTTGCTTTCTTTGAACAGGAAGTTGGAAAGCCTTGAGGTGAGTCTGTCCTTTTGCGTTTATTAACATTATCTTTTATATATTAATTATAACAAAACAATATGTTGCAAGGTGCAAGCCTGTCTAATACCAAGAAATATTTATGGGCTCAATGTATCTCTGCCTACATCTCCGTCAGAATTGGAACTTGAAAAACGTAAAATCATTCGAGCGGCAGTTGTAGGAGACTCACCTCTAACTATGACAATTGCAGGAGAAAGGAAACATCATTCTTATCTTCCATAGATGTCCAAAGTAAAATCATTCGAGTGGGACACACACTTCACTGAGGATCGTTGAGTTCCTCAGAATCATAGAGGTCTCACACCTTATTTCTATCTTAATAACTCACAGTACATAAAATTCTTCAAAAGTAGTTATCTATAACATCAAGGGCCTTTCTTCTCACGTAGGAGGTCATAATTCGAGTTGTGCCTCCAGTTAAATATAGGAATTAAATATCCAATTTATAGGAGAGGCTTGTGTACACATTTTGTCTCAAATTAAGTCAGTAGATAAATAAATAAATGAGTCAAAATGAGTAAAAATAAATATCATGGCTTGTATAGTTTCCAATTAATATAAACATTGGCTACTTAATTTTCTGCTAGATACTTGCATGATTGATCCTCATAATGGCACTGTTTTGGTGGAGCTTTATTAATTGTAAAACTGAGATCTGTGTGAAATTTTGCAACTTATGCAGTAATGAAGCTACCTAATAACACCAGCAGCCACAAGTGTCTTCTGCTAACACAAATATCATCTTTTTAATTTTATTTTGAGGATATAGGCACTGAAGAAGACATTCAAGAAGTTGGATCATGATGTCAATATACAAGATTTTTTAGGTTCAAGGCGAGTGCTGATTCTGGACCTTGTTATCATATTTATCTCTTGAAACAAATTTCTAATACTTCTCTCTTTTTTCTATTTCAGCCAAACAGTTGAGGTATGCAGTTACGAAGATTAAAGCTATATATGCATCTTGTCCTTTTCACGTATTAGATTAGAATTTGATGATAAGTGTTTCTTCAGGAGCTAGCTAATCACTCTCAGTCATTGCAAGCTCAGATATCCGAAGTAGAAAGAAGACTGAGGTAATACTCCGAAACCTTTTCTTCTGTTTAAATTTTCTCAGCTGAACATGACCAGTAATCAAGATAGAGTAACAATAAGTTTACACTGCTGAAATCGATATAATCTGTGCTATTTTCAAATCATGTGCTATTATAACTTACTCTTTATGGACTGGATGGCTGATTTCCGTTCTTCCATTCAAAAATAGTCTCTAAAATAGCTCGAGAGGCAGATCTCAGGGAGCATGCAGAAGATCACTCGTCCCTAGGATTTTGAACATTTGGAATAATATTATGGTTTCAGGCAAGTGTTAGGGCCCTATTAAAAATATTGGTTACCACTCCCAACTTAGTAATTTTAAAATCCAACAGATCGAATAAGATCGGCTCTACTAACCGGGTAGTTAACCTGCAATAAAAATGAAACACAAAATTATCCTTCCTCATCAAAAATATTTGAAAAATAAAAATAGAGATATCATGCCTCGTCTAAAAGCTTTGAGAACAAATAACAAAGGGTAAATTTGAAAACCTTCATCGAGTAATCACTAGAACCGAAAACCATTCTGTATTGATTAGTTGATCAACGAAAACCAAATTTACATGATTGGATCACATTGATTCCCTTCTTTAGTTAATGATGCATTTCATTACCTTTTGATGAAAATATTCTCATCCTTCCATTTTTTTATCATTTTAACTTCGTTTAGAGTTTATTAATTGGACAAAATTTGAAGAATCTCACAAAACAATCACTAAAATTAAATTAAAAAATCTTGTATTTATTAGTTGATTAAAACCTCCTTGTACATACATTGTTGAAAAAATTCTCTAAAACAATAAATGTACCTCAACTATTAAGAAAACTTCTGAAGCAAAATTTTCTTTCTTCTTCCATATATTATATAATCATCTCTACTGTCGATGATACCAAGTCCTAGATCTTTATATTATGACTTTTTAAGAAAATCTAGTTATGAGGTTGAAATTGGATGGTTTGAGTTTAAAAATATTAATTTTCCTTTTAGATGTAATTTTATTTTTATGTTTCTCATTGAGAGATCTTAAAATTGAATTTCAAATCACCAGAAGAAGAAAGCAAAACAGGAGAAAAGGAGAGTGAGATGAGATTAAAATTCTGCTTAGCTTTAAATGAAGTATAACTTTAAGCATAATTGATAATAAGAAATGAGGAAGATAATGTTTGTCAAAAGTAACAAAATAAAATATAGCATATTTTATTTAAATGTGAGTAATTTACAATGATTACCTTAATTAAATACCCTATTATGTATTTTACGTTTTGCATTGCATATAATTTAGGGATTTTTCCTAGAAACCACCTATAAAATAGAGTAATTATCACGGGAACCACCTTTGAATTTCAATTTTACACAAACCACCTTTAAAGTGACTTTGTGTTGCAATCAACCATCTCTCTGTCAAAATTTTCACTAAAACTCAAAATTACCTATAGAACTCATATTCAAGAGCACATGACACATTTTGTTAATGTTTAGGTCTAGCTAGAATACAAGTCACGTACCGTGAAAGTGAATTTTTTAAAGGTTATTTTGGTTTTTTATTGAAAATTTGAATGGGAGGTGGGTGATTGCAAGACAAACCCACTTTAAAGGTGGTTTATATATAAATTGAAATTCAAAGGTGGTTCCTATAGAATTACCCTTTTTTAATGTGGTTTCTATGAAAAAACCATAATTTTATTATAGTTGTTTCTATCCTCAATTTTTTTTCACTTCATTCCCCCACCTTTCACAAGGTTGATTCCTTGTTTCATCCTTGACTCTTTGTAGGCGTAGAAAGTTGTTTTTGTGGCTTCATATATGCATTTCAATTAGTTTATTTGTGTTTTGATATCATATTTAACATCACGATTGTTGTTGTTGCAGTTATTGGATTGACCCTGATAAGATTAACAGTATAGACCATATCAGGGCAATGGAAGAATCTCTCAGGGAGTCTTTAGATCGAATCCGTATGCAGAAGGTACATATCCATGCATGAATGTATAGAGAATAGTATCACTTGCAGTTCTGTTCATTAATATAGGATAACGAGGATTTAATTCTTTGTCATTTGGGTTTGAAGTTAGTGCCGCAACTTCTTGGTGTATATGATGAGGACACTGAATAATCTTGATTTAGAAAACTCTTCTGAGCGATCTTACTGACTATGCTCATGACTTCCTTGCCATTATGTAAATATTAAAGGGGTTAAACAAAAATATTGAGTTTGTAGTAATAACAATAGAATTCCAGACCATTAAGGTATTCCCAAATTATAATGGTCTATTGTTTTACTTGCCGAGCTCATTAGCACGAGCTTGTTACCATGAGGGGCATTAAAGTGGCGGGAACGCTGGGCCATGTAGCTTGTTCTGGGTACAAAGTGCTCTATGCTGGTCTGCCCATTCCAAGTTGGGCAGTCATTTTTATGGGCTGGGTCCATGCATCTCTTAAAGTGGAGGGAACCGTGTGAGGCTGGTTTCACAGAACAGCGAAAATCTCCTGCTGTCAACAGTGGGAGGATAACGGATTGCTACGCTCTGCATTCACTTTGGACTTCGTTGCAGTTCTTCCAGTGAACCACCCCTATTTTGGAATTGTTGTTACAAAAAAATTATATTTTTAATTTCTTTGAACTGTTTTAAGTGTTCTTGAGGTATTAAAAGCAGTTTATTTTTCAGATTGTTGCATTTTGAAAAGGACATATTGGATAGTAATATCAGCATAACAACTTAAAGTCTCAATAGATGTCAGTTTAGTAATTAAATTATGAAAATGAAAGTGCCTTATTGTGATGAAAGCCACCAGCAGCATGGCTCGGATGAAAAGTGTTGTTCTGATATCAAAGTTCTCTGAAGCATTAGCTTACATGGCATACTTTTCCCTTCTTTTCCGTGCTCGCATTTTTGCACATAACTTATGGTTGTGTGCTTTGGCTAACAGGAAAACTTGGAAAAGCAACACCTCATGACACTTGAATGTGCTGCCCAGGTAAAGCAGTTATATAGGATGAACATCTGTCTTATATGATTGTCCAGATTATTAACTCATTACTCATTAGTTTCTGGATGAATTTCTCTGTATTGATTATGTAGTTCCAGAATGGGCTGAATTTGCCTCTGGGGATGACTGGAGAGCAACAACCCTCGCAAATGTCATGGCTTCATGAAAATGATGGTCGACACCTAATGCTCCAGGAAGATGCTAGTTTGCTACAACAAAGGTCAATATATATATCTTAGTATCATCTCATCTTTCTTACCTAAGTTTGTTTCCAAATCAAAAACTTAAAATTGTTCCATGTTTGCTGATACAAAAGTACGTACTGCATTTTCTTATATCCAACAACCCTAGTATATAAATTAGAGCAGCCCACAGGGAGGAATTCCTGTGTTTATAATGGTTTGTCCTTTTTGCCCTTAGGCAAGGGCACTTTAGTGCAAAATTTAGGGACAAAGTTCGGTTTTTGTTACTGCTGCTTTTGTCTGAATTAAAGTCAAGAAAGCATCCGTAATAATGTGAACTAGTTTTTCTTTTCTTTACTATTCTTTTCAGATTCTAGGTGGCAACTTACTTGGGAGTTTCCTATTTTGAGGTTCATATTTCTGTATGAAGTGGATATTTCTCTATATTTTCACATTTATATGTATGTATGTTTCAATCTTAAGCAAGAGTTTTCGTTCAACACATTTATTAATTGAGTTGAAACATGGATATATGTTTCAAAGAACTTTGGATGCACAATCCATGAGCCAAAAAATAAATTTGAAAAACCAAAGACACTGTTACATTCTGTAACTTCGTTCTTACCTGTAAGGTCTCATACTTTATAAGCTAATTTTATTTGGGAAAAACACAGCTAACTCGAGTTACAGTGCCAAGTCTTGCCCGGTTACACCATGAAAACATAATCATAGTCAAGTATTTTCTGCAGAAAGTGACATTTTCTTGTGTAAAAGGGTAAAAATTCCTTTTCTGTACTTCTTGCTAAACTGGTTGATGTTTCTGTTTTGTGGCTCAGGGATATTGAGTGCTCCACAGATGCAACCCTTCAAGGGTTTTCTGGATACTTTAGCACAGGAAAGCAAACCGAGGTCAATAAGCAAAGCCAGGAGGAAGCCTTGAATGAGTTGAATCAAAGCTCGTGCTTAAGGCTAGAGCTTGGAGGTAACTATCCATACCCGTCTTATGATCTGAATTTGCTCAATGAGAAGAAGTTCAAGCCTGGTGCTGAAGTTAATCTACCAGAGATTCCAGTTGATTATCAAGTTAACAACTTTGAGCCACCAAGGCCTGTCTATGATGCCAACGCTCAGACATGGGCTTCAACATCTGGATCTTGTGGTGTTGTCGTGTTTGATGACCAGTCCTACCCCCAGGTGATTTCTTTTCACTGTTTCCCCCTTGCTTCTTCCTTTCATTCCTTGTAAGGTTATAAATGTTGATATCAACAATACTAATCATTTCCAGTGATAGAACCAGCATTCAAGGAATACAAATATATTGTTCATAATAGCAAGAGCATGAAAAGTCCTAGATTCCATGTATAGCACTGAAACAAATTTAACTAAGCTTCCATTCGCTTGTTCATACAATATGTACTTGTGTGCTATTACCATTATGACTTGTGACTTGTGTTTTCGAAATGTGGAGTAATACAATAATACATTATTGAGAACAAAGGAAAGATTAAATATTGAATTAGTTTGAATGGAGGAACTTGGATTTTCTCCTTCAGCTGTGAAAGAATTTGCTCCTTATATTGCAGAAGGCACCGGAAACCTACCCTTCCAAAAGATAATTTAGGCTAGCAAATAAACTTGCTCGTGGAATGTTGACTGCAGTTGAACTAATCAATCGGGAGTTACACCAACACAAAGAGGAGAAAGAGAATCAAAAGACTTTAGAATGAAGAGGACTGCACTGTTTTTTAACCAGCAAGTGGATTCCATTCATGTTTGTTCATTCCAACAGAAGCAATGAGTTCAATGGATATGCTTGATAAAGTTAACAATTACAACCAATATACCCTTTTATAATTCACTTATAATTGATCAACAAAAGTAACACTCGCATGCTAATGTTCCTTGAAAAGATGTATGTACGGAAAGCAATGCCCCTAATCATAAATAGTCCAAAGTGTTACTTCATCCACATGAACACGCACTGACGCAGCCATCGCAAATTAGCCCTTTCTTTCTTCATAGAATGCTCAAAATCTTACACTATGCACACCCTTAAGAGAAAAAATGTATAGTAATTTTTTTTTTACTCGATAGATTCATCAAGTCTGCCATTACTATTTTGCTTCCTCACTGTTCAGATAGCTTATATTCCATTGGCCCTGTTTGTCAAAGGTTTAAAGAAGAGGGATCAAGGAGAGGATTGAGTTAGTTAACCTATTGTGCAAAGAAAAATTAAACTAGTTAAACCGTTAAGTGAAACACATGAATGATTGAGTAAAAACTTTTGTTTAATTTTTCTATGCACACCCTTAAGGGAAAAAATGTATAGTAAATTTTTTTTTCCTTGATAGATTCATTAAGTCTGCCATTACTATTTTGCTTCTTCACTGTTCAGATAGCTTATATTCCATTGACCCTGTTTGTCAAAGGTTTAGAGAAGAGGGATCAAGGAGAGGATTCAGTTAGTTAACCTATTGTGCAAAGAAAAATTAAACTAGTTAAACCGTTAACTGAGATTTATTTTAATCACTGTGCTCTTCCATATTGTTTTGGAATAGAGAGGATTGTTACTATTTTCTTTGTAAGTAAAGGGATTATTTATTAACCCGTCTAAGAAGGTGGATTAGTAAACCCCTCAAAAGAGAGGGTTAACTCATTTTAACCCATCTAGAAGGGTTATCCTAATCCTTTTGTGAGTTCTGCATCTGACGAGTTAAAACAGGGCAATTCACTATATTACATGCGTAACCCCCCCCCCCCCCCCACACACACACACACACACACAAACACCTCATTCACCTACCTGTTGCCAAACAGCGTATATAATAAAGGACGGGATAAAATTAGCAGCAATTCTATATGCATTATTGCCTGTTCTAATGACTAATGAGATATAACCATAGTAGCCCATTTGGTTGTTTATTTTAATTTAGTTGGAAGCCGAAGAGAATGCTGTATATTTCTGTCACTTAAATCTTCCGTAAGGAAGTTTATTCAATAACCCCAGGAAATTTTACTGTGATCCCAGTTTCTTTTAAGTCCTGAGATTAATGTGTTTTCCAATTAAAACTGAGACAGAAAAGTGGAAACCGGGTCTGCAATGTCGTTGCCTATCCTAATTGGCTTTTCTATTGTTATAATTTGTAAGAGTAAATTTTTAGTGATGTTAATATTTCTTCCCATTTTTTGCAGCAACCGAACCAGACATGACAATTCGAACCGATAGTCTGCTGCTAGTTTTGTTTGCACGCCAACTGGATCTTCTTCATCCTTTTATATCCTTCCTGAGTGAGTGCACTAAAGACTGACAAGATGAGGCGAAACTTTTCAGCTGATGTCAAACTTGTATATTTTTCTTTCATACAAGTAGTACGAGATCATATACAGTACTAACCGAGATACAAGATTTCAGGGTGTTACACTGTACAGAAACCTGACTAGGGTCAGGGTGATTTTAGCACCCATTGATTCTTGGATCATTCTATTTACCACACAGATCATAGATGTCTTCTTTCTTTTTTTCCTCTTTTTTTTAAAAAAATTTCTTTCAAGGCAAAATCCTGAAAAACTTGCCGTTGTATATACCGCATAAAAGGATTATTAAACACATTAGTTGTAAATGTTTGCTTGTAAAATATATTCGAGGCTCGCTGTAGTAACCGGCAAGTAAATTTTCCGGTATAAATGGCGACAGATTGTAAATTGAAATCCAATACATTTGAATTATAAGCCTGATAAATTTTCATCCTTTTTATGCTATGCGAATGGAAGTGAGAAGTTGTTGCTGCAATTCAGGTAAAGCCTGAATTGCAAGATTTCTCCGTTTTAATTTGGCTTGGATGTGATGTTAATGAAACTCATGCTGATGTTGTTGCTGTTTCGGTGCTTCACGAGGACCCCTCGCCCTACTGTATCGTATGGATGAATTATAGAGGGGGCAATGCTTTGAGTTTCATGAAACCAATTGGACACTATATATATATATATATATATATATATATATATATATATATATATATATATATATATATATATATATATATATATATATATAAAGTTCCTATTAACTTAAAAAGCTGAATACATCATTCTTAACCCTATCTCTTAGATCCGTGAAAGATATAAGTTTCACTTTGAGATTTGTGATGCACAAATCTCAAAGTGGGCTTTATATCTTCACGGATCCCAAAGCAAGATGAGTGGTTAGAAAAGTTGGTGCACCACTATTCATTATGAACTTAAGTTCATAGGAGCCTTGCTCTATATATATATATATATATATATATATATATATATATATATAGAGAGCAAGGCTCCTATGAATTTAAGTTCACAATGAATAGTGATGCACCAACTTTTTATCCACTCATCTTGTCTTGAGATTTGTGATGCACAAATCTCAAAGTGGGCTTTATATCTTTCACGGATCCCAAAGCAAGATGAGTGGTTAGAAAAGTTGGTGCACCACTATTCATTATGAACTTAAGTTCATAGGAGCCTTGCTCTATATATATATATATATAGCAAATCTCGTATAAACTTAAGTTTATAAGGAATAGTATATACCAACTTTTTTATCCATTGATGTTGCCTTTAGATTTGTGCCATCAAGAGATGCACAAATCTCAAAATGAGCTTCATATCTTTCATGGATCTCAAGGCAACATCAATGGATAGAAAAGTTGGTGTATGACTATTCCCTATAAACTTAAGTTTTAAGTTTACAGGAGATTTGCTATATATATTGTTGGTACCCCAAAAGATTTTTTATTAATCACTATATGAAAATCAACACAAGTCCAACTTAACGCCAAAACAGGCAAATTCAGGACCGAAGAGGATCTTCCTGCTCTCGCAAGTATTCGGTTACTACAGTAATCATCCGCTACAGTAACCGACTCGGTTGCTACAATAAATAGACTCTATTGCTACAGTGGACCGACGCGAAAGGCGTTGTTGATCGTCTGCTAAGAGCACTCTTTGTTGCTGAACCGCTTCTGCCACTACAAGAAAAAGTATCGACGTGAAGGCTTGTCGGTCGTCGCGCAAGCGCTTCTGGCTACAAGGTCGCCGGTTGCCGCAGAACCGACTCGACTGTTGCGGTGGGCCGACGCGAAAGACGTTGTTGGTCGCTCGCCATGTGCGCCGGTTTACAAGAGTCACTCCTTGCCGCAGAATCGCCACCACTGGTTCGCCTCACGTAATAGTTGACCTCGAGCCCCACGCCAGCAACAAGTCACAATCACAATTAATGGCACTGTCAACCCATCACTGTGCTAGCCACATGGCCTTTATAACCCATTACCCATGCCTCATCAATCGCATCCACATCAAGTCATTGGTGACTCTCTCCACACATAAGCTGACATGTGTAAAACTAGTGTTGAAGTGACCAAATTGCCCCTCTCTTATTCCTACAAAGAGAGAAACTATTCCAAAACTCAAGGTACGCTGACTCTCCCCCTGCAGATTGCACTTATGAACTCCTACTGTTCATCTTCTTCTCCACTCAAGCTCACTTACTGACTTGATCGTTGGAGGTACAACGGGGGAGACCAAGCCCCGCCCTCTTACGAGCTTTTGCCTGTGCAGGGAAAAGATCAACCCAACTCAGAACCGGATATTCGAGGAGGAGAGCGGATCCCTGTCATCTTCAATCTCAAACTTATTTTGACTGTTAGATTTCGAGCATCAACAGTTTGGCGCCCACCGTGGGGCCTCTCTCTTCTTCGAGCAATCATATCTGGATCTGGGCATGGGGCCGGTGATCTTCCCAGGCTTGGAAACCTACCCTTGGGCTACACTACTCAAACCCAACTCCAGGACTCCGCTGAAAAGATCACCCGACCAGTCCAAGCCCAGTAAATCGCAATTTTGAGGCCATAAACGATCTCAGATGGCCCAAAAACAGCGAAGGTCATGGCATAATCATTTCTGCTACAGTAGCCGACTTGACTGCTACAGTGCCATCTCGACTGCTACAGTAGCCAACTCGGTACTACAGTAGCCGACCTCCTCAACCTCATCCCGGGGCCTTCTCGTTCGGCTCTACAGTGCTGACCCCTCGGCGCTACAATAGCCGACCACCTCAATCTCTTTCCAGAGGCCATCCCTCAGCTGCTATAGGACTGGGCTAGGTCCAACTCAAAGAGGCCACCAAATATGGCACCTTTTCGTCTAAAGTCTTTTATTATCAATAGATATTTATTTCTAACAACTGTCATCGGTTTATCTTAAGCTATTATTATTTTGACAATCTGTTTGCTCAGGCATAGCGTCCTTCTCACCTAACACGAGTCGGGACATCCCACTCTCTTAGCTCGAGTCGAGGTAACTTCCTTACTGGATGGAGTTCAAGCGACCCTTCCTGCTAGGTCTAGTCAAGGAACCCTTCTCGTCACATCGAGTCAAGGAACTCTTCTCGCCTCGTTGAGACAGGCGACCTAAGTTACTCATTCAAGCGAACCTACCCCTCTCACTAAGTCGAGTCAGGGTATTCCCTCTCGTTTAGATTGAGTCAAGGTACCCAACTCTTTTCGCCAGGTTGAAGAATCCACCAGGCGAAATCAGGCTTGCTCTTTGCCTCAAAAACAGAGATCGGCCATGCCGAAAAAGATCTAGGCGCTACGTAAGTCCTAGGCACCCAACCTACGGGTTGTCAACCGCCGAGTCGCCGCTCCCGCTGGGGCCGACTCCAAAAACTAGGCTTGCTCTTTGCCTCAAAAATAGAGATCGGGCCATGCCGAATAAGACCTAGGCGCCACGTAAGTCCTAGGCACCCAACCCACGGGTTATCATTTACCGAATAAGACCTAGACGCCACGTAAGTCCTAGGCACCTAACCCACGGGTTGTTAATTGCCGAGTTGCCGCTCCCACTGGGGCCGATTCATAAATGCCTTGGAATCCACATTAAAGCCAAGCCATTCAACCGAACCCTCAATCTCTTTGCAGAATCTTCTCTCTAACAAGCATAGCCGACTTCTCTCTCAGGGCGATGAGCACCAACTCAACTTCTTTCGATGAATCTACCATTAGCGCTACAATAAGCGACCCTTATCGCCGGGCTGGGGTCGAGTCAAGCCTTCCTCCCTGGTCGGGTCGAGTCCTCCCAGGTCGAGTCGAGCCTTCCTCCCTGGTCGAAGTCGAGTTGAGTCCTCCCCGGTCAATCCTCCTGTGTCGAAGTCGAGTTGAGTCCTCCCAGTCGAAGTCGAGTTGAGTCCTCCCAGGTCGAGTCGAGCCTTCCTCCCTAGTCGAGTCGAGTCCTCCCAGGTCGAGTCGAGCCTTCCTCCCTAGTCGAGTCGAGTCCTCCCAGGTCGAGTCGAGCCTTCCTCCCTAGTCGAAGTCGAGTCCTCCTGTGTCGAGTCGAGCCTTCCTCCCTAGTCGAAGTCGAGTCCTCCCGTGTCGAAGTCGAGCCTTCCTCCCTAGTCGAAGTCGAGTTGAGTCCTCCCAGGTGGAGTCGAGCCTTCCTCCCTAGTCGAGTTGAGTCCTCCCTGGTCGAATCCTCCCAAGTCGAGTCGAGTTGAGTCCTCCCAGGTCGAGTCGAGCCTTCCTCCCTGGTCGAGTTGAGTCCTCCCAGGTCGAGTCAAGCCTTCCTCCCTGGTCGAGTTGAGTCCTCCCAGGTCGAGTCGAGCTCGAGTCGAGCCTTCCTCCCTGATCGAGTTGAGTCCTCCCTGGTCGAATCCTCCCAGGTCGAGTCGAGCATGAGTCGAGCCTTCCTCCCTGGTCGCCCCAGGTCGAGTCGAGCCTTCCTCCCTAGTCGAGTTGAGTCCTCCCTGGTCGAATCCTCCTGTGTCGAAGTCGAAGTTGAGTCCTCCCCGGTCGAGTTGAGTCCTCCTGGTCGAATCCTCCTGTGTCGAAGTCGAGCCTGAGTTCTCCCAGGTAGAGCCGAGCCTACCTCCCTGGTCGAGTCGAGTCCTCCCATGTCGAGCATGAGCCCTCCCAGGTCGAGTCGAGCCTTCCTCCTAGATAGGGGACGGCTCGCCCCTTTTTCGCCACACTAACGACCTTAGAATCCTTACCTATCAAAGCCGGTAGTTAGATTTCACTCGGACCCGGCTTAAGCCGCATCCAAGAGAAAGGGGCCTACTGTTGATACCCCCAAAAGATTTTTTATTAATCCCTATACGAAAATCAACACAAGTCCAACTTAACGCCAAAACAGGCAAATTCAGGACCGAAGAGGATCTTCCTGCTCTCGCAAGTATTCGGTTACTACAGTAATCATTCGCTACAGAAATCGACTCGGTTGCTACAGTAAATCGACTCGGTTGCTATAGCGAATCGACGCGGCGTTGTTGGTCGCCCGCTACGCTGATGGCCGGCTACAAAGAGTCGATCGGGTTGTTATGATGAACGCCTACCGGGCTAAAGAGGGGCGACGCGAAGACGTTGTTGGTCGCTCTGCTTGAGCTTCGGTTGCTGCTGGTTGCCGGGTTGCTAAGAACCGACTCGACTGTTGCGGTGGGCCGACGCGAAAGACGTTGTTGGTCGCCCTGCTGATGGCGCTTCTTTGCTACAAGAGTTTCGGTTGTTGCAGAACCGCCAGCCTACATGGTCACCACTGTAATAGTTGACCTCGAGCCCCACGCCAGCAACAAGTCACAATCACAATTAATGGCATCACAACCCATCACCGTATAGCCACATGGCCTTTATAACCCATTACCCATGCCTCATCAATCGCATCCACATCAAGTCATTGGTGACTCTCTCCACACATAAGCTGACATGTGTAAAACTAGTGTTGAAGTGACCAAATTGCCCCTCTCTTATTCCTACAAAGAGAGAAACTATTCCAAAACTCAAGGTACCCTGACTCTCCCCCGCAGATTGCACTTATGAACTCCTCTTGTTCATCTTCTTCTCCACTCAAGCTCACTTATCGACTTGATCGTTGAGGTACAACGGGGAGACCAAGCCCCGCTCTCTACGAGCTTTTGCCTGCAGGGAAAAGATCAACCCAACTCGAACCTGATATTCGAGGAGGAGAGCGGATCCTGTCATCTTCAATCTCAAACTTATTACATTGTTAGATTTCGAGCATCAACATATATATATATATATATATATATATATATATATATATATATATATATATATATATATATATATATATATATATATATATATATAGTAAAGCTCTATAAACTTAAGTGGATAGAGATATTTGTCCACCAATTTTTTTATCCATTAGATTTGCTTTGAGATTTGTACAAAACATGAAGGATATCTTTGAGATATGTGCATTGATTTGCATCACATGCTAACACAAATCTCAAAGCATATCTAATGGATAAAAAAGTTGGTGGACAAGTGCTTCTATCCACTTAAGTTTATAGGAGTTTTACTATATATATATATATATTGTTGATAATAGTATTTATAATAGTGTTAGTAGTGGGTTTTTAGTCCCACATTGGTTGTGAGAACACACCTCACCCTCCTCTACTTGTATAAATATATGTGCACACTCAACATTCAATTTAAGGGAAATTTATCCAAGATTCTCTCTCTCTCTCTCTCTCTCTTTTACTTTAATATGGTATCAGAGATAGAGTTATTTCCCTTACAATAATTTTTTTTACGCTTCTGCATTCTTTTGTAATATCTCTGCCTTGCTGATTTGTAATAATATTTTAGGTTCCCTCGACTGGTCAGTCCTAGAACTGATGAGAGGAAGAGCTAATATCCTACTTTGTTGAGATATTAGTTTCAGATTCTTGTTTCCTTAGTGAGACGGGAATTCTTATTGTGATCTAGCTCTCTTGTTGTGCCCTTTGTGCACCGGAGGTGTCGCCGAATTTTCTCACAAGAAAACAAACCGCTCTCGGTCTCAAGTTAGCGGCATCGCCGTCTCGGCGTCTGAGCGTCTCAACATCTCAACATTCTTTGTTATGGCTCCTTGAGAGAAGATTCCCAAACCACCTTTGCCCCTCAATGATCAAAGTGACTGGGCAGGGTGGTCTACTATTGTCACTAATGCCTTGCGTGGCTCTGGTTTGCTTGATTATCTCATCAGTAAGGGACCAGTTCCATCGTCCATCAGTACTGTTGCTTCATCCTCCTAGTCGTGTTTATACTCATCCTCCTCGTTATGATCTAGTCCGCGTTTTTGGTTGTCGATGTTTTGTTCTTCTGCCATCTCACGAACGTGATAAATTGTCTCCCAGAGCTGTTTCTTGTGTCTATTTAGGAATAAGTTCGGAACATCGAGGTTATCGTTGTTATGATCCAACAACTCGTCGAGTTCATATATCTCGTCATGTTCAGTTCGAAGAGGATTCTCCATATTATTCTGCTTCTGATGACTTTAATTTCCTCCACTCTACTGATCATGCTTCCCCATCAGCTGCATCACCCACTTCTTCACCTCAGTTTTCCTTTCGAGATCTCCCTGACATCTCTCCCTCTCCTTCTGTTGACTCTTCCTCACCCGAGCCTTCTCTTACACCATCTGATCCCTATTCCATGGACACAGCTCTCACTCCAGAACATACTGTTGATCTCCATGCACCTGCGCCAGCATCTTCCCCGCTTGAGGTTCCTCTTGCTCTTCGTCGAGGCAAACGCCCACATATCATGCCTGCCCGGTATGCTTCTGTTACTTCTTATTCATCTATTTTTCATAATTTTCTTGCTGCCATTCATACTACCGTTGAACCAAAGTCCTTTCAAGAGGTAGTTTAAATTCCAGAGTGGCAACAGGCTATGGCTGAGGAACTTTAAGCCTTTCAGCAAACTCATACCTGGGATGTTGTTCCCTGTCCTCCTGGGATCTCTCTTATTGGCAGTAAATGGGTTTATAAGTTCAAATTTCGTCTTGATGGCACCATTGAGCGTCGGAAAGCTCGTTTAGTGGCTCGAGGTTTTACTCAGCAACAAGGTATTGATTATGAGGAGACCTTTGCTCCTGTTGCTCAAATACCCACTGTTCGTACTCTCCTTGCGGTCGCTACTGCTCATCGTTGGCCCTTATATCAGATGGATGTTAAAAATACTTTTCTTCATGGCTCTTTATCTGAGACAGTATATATGCAACCGCCTCCAGGGTCTAATATTCCTCTGCGACATGTTTATCTTCTTCGTCGTGCTGTTTATGGTCTCAAGCAGGCACCCTGCGCTTGGTTTGAGTGTTTTCGTGATGTCGTGCTCAAGGCGGGTTTTATGGAAAGTCATCAAGATGCTTCTCTGTTTGTTCGTACTACTTCGCGTGGCAGAGTTTTATTACTCATCTATGTAGATGATATGATCATTACAGGTGACGATGTGGCTGGTATACAATACACAAAATCTCAGTTGCAATAACAGTTCCACATGAAGGATCTTGGATCTCTTCAGTATTTTCTTGGTCTAGAAATCTCTCAAGGCCCGCGGGGTGTAATACTGTCTCAACAGAAGTACCTCTCGGATATTCTCGATCGAGCTGAGCTAACTGACGATGCAACTGTCGATACTCCACTCCAACAGAATGTCAAACTTCGCTCTACTGATGGTGAGCCTCTATCCGATCCTACCCGATATCGACATCTTGTTAGTCAGTTGGTCTATCTGTGCATCTCTAGACCAGATATCTCTCATGTTGTTGGTATTGTCAGTCAATTTATTAGTGCCCCACGTTCTGTACACTATGCTGCCTTATTACGGATTCTTCGGTATCTCCGGGATACTAGCACTCGGTCTCTTCTGTTTCCTGCTACATCCAAGTTAGAGCTTTGTGCATATTCTGATGCTGATTGGGCTGGTGATCCCACTACCAGGAAGTCTACCACAGGTTATTGTATATTTCTTGGTGATTCTCTTATTTCCTGGCGGAGTAAGAAACAAGATGTTGTTGCTCTTTTCAAAGACCGAGGCGTAGTATCGTGCAATGTCCACAACGACTAAAGAGATTATTCATCTTCGCTGCCTTCTCGCTGATTTCGTGATTGCTTTGACTCCTACTCCTCTATACTGTGATAATAAGAGTGCCATCCAGATTGCTAATAATCCAGTATTTCATGAGAGGACCAAACACATTGAGATCGACGCTCATTTTATCCGTCAACAAGTTATCAAAGATAAAATAATTCTACTACCTCATGTCTCATCCGTAAGCGAGCTTGCGATTTCTTCACAAAGTCACGCTTTGTTCATCGGTTCGGTTTCTTATGCATAAACTCACTTTGTTTGATCCACCATGAGTTTGAGGGGGGCTGTTGATAATTGTGTTTATAATAGTATTAGTAGTGGGTTTTTAGTCCCACATTGGTTGTGAGAACACACCTCACCCTCCTCTACTTGTATAAATATATGTGCACACTCGACATTCAATTTAAGGGAAATTTACCCAAGATTCTCTCTCTCTCTCTCTCTTTTTACTTTAACACACACACACACACACACACACACACACACACACATATATATATATATATATATATATATATATATATATATATATATATATATATATATATATATATATATAGCAATGCTCCTATAAACTTAAGTTGATAGGAGGAGTGTCCACCAATTTTATATCCATTGATCTTGCCTTGAGATCCGTGAAATCAAGATGCACACAAATCTCAAAGTGGGCTTTATATCTTTCACGGATCTCAAGGCAACTATGGATAAGTGGTGGATATTATCCCATCAACTTAAGTTTATATATATATATATATATATATATATATATATATATATATATATATATATATATATATATATATATATATGAATGATTTTGGAGCAGCCTGGAAGAGACATAGACATAAAATTGGGGTTATCATTCTATCGGACGGCATGAAAGGCCCATTGATAAAATTGTTTGGGCATAACGTAAATCTAAGAGATGATTTACTGGGCTATACACGGCCCATGGATACTCAGTTAAGATCATATTTGCCGAATTGAATATGATCCTTGGATCCTCTAGGAGGGAGGGTAGGTGCGCATGATAGATAGATAGATACTCTGTAGTCAAATCCCTTGGTTCAATGCTTTTGACTGGGTCAAAAGGTAACGATTAAAATACTGGCACAGACACAGGCACAGCTTTGGGAGCACCCCCAAGGCTTGTCTATCTTTATTACAAAAAAATCTCGGGGAAATGACAAAATTCAAATACGAAACCTGCCATGCCGTGCTGCTGCTTATTTCTTTTCACCTCGACCTCTGGACTCTGCAGGAGAAGACGACGAGGACCAGCATACTCCTACGCAGACTCACACAACTTATTTTATTATTGAAAGAGGTTGCTTAATTTCACCGGTTTTAACTGCTTCCTTCAGTGCAGCTGCTTTCAATGTGGACCACACAACCATATCTGCTGTTCTAGATATAAAAAGGCTATGGATGGATCCTAATACGTACTCACGACAATTGATTATTGACCGTATGCTTCACCTTCATTTCCTAAATGAATTATAAAATGTTTCCCTAGCTCTGCATCTTCTCTGATCAAATGAGATGGATATATATGTATTGTATATATATATATATATATATATATATATATATATATATATATATATATATATATATATATATATATATATATATGAATGATTTTGGAGCAGCCTGGAAGAGACATAGACATAAAATTGGGGTTATCATTCTATCGGACGGCATGAAAGGCCCATTGATAAAATTGTTTGGGCATAACGTAAATCTAAGAGATGATTTACTGGGCTATACACGGCCCATGGATACTCAGTTAAGATCATATTTGCCGAATTGAATATGATCCTTGGATCCTCTAGGAGGGAGGGTAGGTGCGCATGATAGATAGATAGATACTCTGTAGTCAAATCCCTTGGTTCAATGCTTTTGACTGGGTCAAAAGGTAACGATTAAAATACTGGCACAGACACAGGCACAGCTTTGGGAGCACCCCCAAGGCTTGTCTATCTTTATTACAAAAAAATCTCGGGGAAATGACAAAATTCAAATACGAAACCTGCCATGCCGTGCTGCTGCTTATTTCTTTTCACCTCGACCTCTGGACTCTGCAGGAGAAGACGACGAGGACCAGCATACTCCTACGCAGACTCACACAACTTATTTTATTATTGAAAGAGGTTGCTTAATTTCACCGGTTTTAACTGCTTCCTTCAGTGCAGCTGCTTTCAATGTGGACCACACAACCATATCTGCTGTTCTAGATATAAAAAGGCTATGGATGGATCCTAATACGTACTCACGACAATTGATTATTGACCGTATGCTTCACCTTCATTTCCTAAATGAATTATAAAATGTTTCCCTAGCTCTGCATCTTCTCTGATCAAATGAGATGGATATATATGTATTGTATATATATATAATAGATCATAGGCCTTCCTTCTTCATGATAAGTGTATCTCTACCTTCCTTGGAGCTTGCCAGATAGATCGTTAGATTGGGCATAACTGTTGTCTTTGATATAATAATTAACAATAGAAGTATTTATCCTTTTCTTTCCTTTTCCATTAGAAGTAGACAAAACAACTTAATTTGTCTTCAATGGTTAATATGAAGTGGAGAAGATTAAGGATCGATAGAGAGGTTCCATGAATTGCTTGCAAATAATTAATACAGAAAACAGATTGAAGCACTATATACATAAATCCAATATATAATTGCAAGAAGTAGCGATGCCTGTAATAAAAAGAGTCCATAAGAGTGAACAATAGTACACTTCAAATTAAAGGGAGCAGCATTTTATTTTATTTTGGGTGAGAAAAAGAGAGCAACAACAGCATAAAGAGATGCAACACACATATATAGATGCAGGTAGATAAATTCCATTATATATGGCTTCTCCTTGTGAGGTTATGTACACATTGTCTAAAAGGCACAGCATAGCACATCACAGAGCAGACTCGGGAGTGAGCTTTAACAGGTCAGATGACAAGCTTAATTTGTTACACGGAAAACCATAGAGACATTATTGGGGCCATGCATTCATTCATGCTGTTAGCATGAAAACAGTACTTGAGACAACATCATTTTATCGACAATAAATATTCCATATTATGGTGGATCAGGCTAGCATTGCCACAAGCTCGTCAAGTGACTTGAGGGTCTTCTCATAGTAGAGATAAGATTCATACACTTTTGGGCTACGAACATAACGATCGAGCTGCACGCACAATATATAGTTTACAGATATATAACGTACGTGTTAGAATGCAGTGGGCAGGGGAGAGCTGTGCATACATATGTGTGTATAATATTAATTAAAAATTAATTGGGAACAATATGATTGATTAAATACCTCGGACATGTTGTCGACGACATCGTTGGCAGTCTTAACATAGGACTTGCGCAGATTGGCAGGCACGGTGGACATGGCGTTCTTGAGGTCGGAGTCGAGATAGGCCGATTTGAGGCGGATGTAGAACATGACGTACCTCCACGACATTGTCTCAAGCATGTGTCTCATCTCTCTCAGCCCCTCCGTCGTCTGTCTGATCCTGGCCACCGATTCCTCTGGGGACAGCTGAGGCTGAAAGTACTTCTCCTTTATGAAGGACCTGGTTCCCCACCTCTGCTGACCATTAATCTCCCTTGTCTCCGCTGCTTCGGCTATCTGTACCGGCCTACGGGCTTCCAGCATCGCGGTCGCCCCAACCACCACCGCTGACACCATGCCCGATCGACGCCTCATCGGCCGCAGTGTCGTAGGCTCGTTATCTGCAGGCCGATCACGAAGATCCTTGTTACACAGCTTTTCCTCTCTCCGGTCATTATGCCCGCCATGCCTTCTGCATCTCAATGCACGCGGCCGGGGTGTGGGAACTGATGATGCCTGCGTAGGAGGAGGAGTTACAAAACTCGACATTAATTTTCTTATGACCAGAAGATGGAGTTGGATATATATGCCTAGCTAATTGGAAGGATTTTGGGGTAGTGGTGCTTCTAATTATTATATATTGGTTTGTTCGTCTTAGGTATTCAATTTGAATTGTAGAGAGATTAGATGCTTGTGGTGTAAATTAATGGTACAAGAGAGGGAGTGTGTGCTTTGTTTCCTGCCTTACCCTGCTTTGCCTTATCTCTCCTTATCCGCTTCTAGCGCAGGATAATATGCAGAGATATATCACACAAGCATGCGGACAAACTAAGTATATACCCCCACCTCCTTTCCCAATTACTACTCCATGTATCCGTTGATATATGTACATCTTTCCGCACCGAACATGTAAGGCGATACAAACTAATTTAGGCTTTTTAATCGAGGTATCATGGGACCGCCTATTCCTATATAAAACCTTGCTGAAATACCATAACAGAGATGATCTTATAATCACACAATACTCTGAAACACTATTTCGTTATGTTCATTCTAATATAAAACTAGTATATGCAAGGATGACACAAATTTATTGACTAAGTGTGTTTGGCAAGAATGTAAAAATGGTACGACCAACCTACCCAATTTTAAGTTGTTCTTGTTTAGAAATTCGCGTTAAATTTACCAATTTTTAGCCTGTAATCAGACTAAACTGGACTGCGAGTTCAATTCAAAGAAAATCCGTTTAACCAACTGCCGTGACGCACCCCGCCCCAGCGGCATAGTTTGTCAAACACACCCTAAGGAGACATGAATGTTCTGATTACAAGAGTTTTAAAATATTGCACTTGTCAAGGAACTGCAGCATTTTTCTTTTTTCTTGCCTTTTTCTTTTTTTAAGTGTGAAACCATTGAACTGGGATGCATTAATAAAGAGATGATGTACTGAAATTAATAGAGAAATCCGCTAATCCTCATTTGATATTTATTTGTTTATTCTTTTTTCTGTTAAATGGGCAAAAGAAAAGACAGACGTGGGATCCAATTGATGACTGAAGAAATGATGAACCAATTTGACGCGGATACTGTTGAGAGAGAGTAGCAGCCTCAAATGTTTGTCATTCAATGATTCAACCTTTTAACTAAAACTTTGGCGGGAGCAACTAGCAAGGACCAAAGTCCCTCATCTTATGAGGATTATGTTTTCCTGTCAATTTATGTTGCCTCCAAATTAAAGAGAGATGAATAATAAATACTCGAAAACTGAAAAAACCAAGCAAAGATGTAGCTTGAAAGCAAGTGGGTTACTGAACTCGGATATTGAACGCTTTATTGACTGGTCAATTGAAAAAATTCATCGACAGATACCATATATGCGCTCAGAATATGTTTTGAATTGATGTTGGGAACAGAATCGTGCGTTCGGCATCGCTCAACTACCGCATACTGCACGCAAACACAAATATAATAAAGAGACTCCTGAGTTGAAAGAGAAATATATGGTCAACAAGTTGTTTTCTGCTTGGTTCACCATGCGACTCACAGTTTCTTTTTTCTGTTAAATTTTTAAGTCCGGAGAAAAAGAAATCGGAAGACTTATTTTTCTCGAGTGAAAGGATCATAGAAGAGTAGTAAACAATAACCTTTCAGAGATTGTGACTAGTTAATTCTATGAACAAAATTTAACACCAGAACAAAACAAGCAGCAGACATGTAAGCAGGCAGGCGGGTAAACATAAATTGCCTATAAAAGAACAGGGATTACAACAAGGAATACGCTACATAGTAGAGTCTCCTGCACTTGGTGAGACATCATGAGGAAAAAAAAGAAAAAGAAAAAGAAAAAACATACAAGCTATAAACTCAGCACTCTCTCAGCAAGTAAGCAGCTTGCTGATTACAACAGCCAAAAACAGATGGATAAAGAAAAAAAGCACAAACAAGTAAATGAAAAGGGATGAGGAAGGTTAAGCCAAAGTTAAGGAGTTTTTTTTGGCGGGTGGTGCTAACAAAGACCCACCTCTGCCCACTCCTGAATTTGAAAGCAGCATTCCTACTTCCCATCAACAAAAAGGCCAAGAAAAGAAGCCTTAGAAGTGATTGAAGGAATCCCACCCTCAAAACATATTAGGATGAAAGAAGGGGCCATGTTAAAATAAGCCCCTCCTCAACTTCCTCCCTTGGTTCTAAACTAGCTAGCACTAATCAAGCATCCGTATATATTTGTAGATTAATAATTATATTCTAGAAATACATAGTAGTATTTTGTTTTGTTTTTTTGTTCGGCCTGGTAGCTAGAAGGTTCAACGGAATTGTGCTCCGCTGAAAGTTTGGCCAAAGGACCAGCCAGCAGGGGCGACATTGTAGGAGATGAGGGACCTTCCGTCGCTGGTGGTGACCTTGAAGGATAGGGATTGGCCGTTGAGGTAAGTGTTGCTCTGCCAGTTCTGGCCCCAATTCCTGCTCATGGACTGCCACCCGGTCCTGGATCCTTTGATGGACACGGCATGAACATCTCCTGCACCTCCGACGTTGGTGATGAGGACCAGGTTGAAGTAGGAGTGACCGTTGACTGTGAACCTTATCCCTCCCCTCTTCCTGCAATGCACCCTGCAACGACATCCACAAAATTTTTATTTTTTTAATTTTTTTAACTTTACTTATACTTGTTAAACCATCCAACTATTACACAACTAAAGGAACGGGGCAAGGCAAAGCAAAGCAAAAATAAGACCTTCGGTAGGCAACGGGGACGATGCCAGCCTTGTACTGAGCAATGTGCTGGAAGACGGGCTGAGCGAGATCAAAGTGATGGAGAGGAGGGTTGCACCAACCCCCTGCGTTGTTTGGGAGGGCGTTGTTTGGCGGGCAGAAGTTGGTGGCGGTGACGATGATGGCCCCCGGCAGGCACCACTTGCGATCACCCACACACCTAATCTCATAGCAAGACCCGCAGCTGAGGCCGTTGTTGAACAGCGCTGTGCTGAGCGCTGCCGTGTTTGTCCCGTATCCTTGGCTATACAGATTCCCATACCCACACGCTCCCCCTGCGAGAAACAAATTAATTTAATAAAAAACATTGAATTAGAAAAAGGAAAAAAAAAAAACAATCTTTTGTCCCTCCCTCTAAAGAAGTAGAATACAATTTAATAGGCAGATATATAATATATATATATACCCATTGTCCCGGAAGCATCACCCCCTCCATAGAAGGTAGCATGGGCACTGGACCATCCCCCTCCTCCTCCTCCTCCTCCTCCGCGTCCATACCCGTATGCAGGGGTCATCAATGGCACCAAACCGAAACCCACCGACAGCAACAACATTAATGAAGCCATTCCCCCGGCCCCCTCCCTGCACAAATTGGACAGACTTTTGTTTTTCAGTCCTACATCTGTATGCATGTATTAACAAAAAAATGATGGCAATGAAAAGAGCTGTGTAGTATGTTTACTTGGAATATGATGGGTGTAGAAAATGGAGGGAGAGGAGAAATCGGAAGACTTATTTTTCTCGAGTGAAAGGATCATAGAAGAGTAGTATACAATAACCTTTCAGAGATTGTGACTAGTTAATTCTATGAACAAAATTTAACACCGGAACAAAACAAGCAGCAGACATGTAAGCAGGCAGGCGGGTAAACATAAATTGCCTATAAAAGAACAGGGATTACAGCAAGGAATACGCTACACAGTAGAGTCTCATGCACTTGGTGAGACATCATGAGGGAAAAAAAGAAAAAGAAAAAACATACAAGCTATAAACTCAGCACTCTCTCAGCAAGTAAGCAGCTTGCTGATTACAACAGCCAAAAACAGATAGATAAAGAAAAAAAGCACAAACAAGTAAATGAAAAGGGATGAGGAAGGTTAAGCCAAAGTTAAGGAGTTTTTTTTGGCGGGTGGTGCTAACAAAGACCCACCTCTGCCCACTCCTGAATTTGAAAGCAGCATTCCTACTTCCCATCAACAAAAAGGCCAAGAAAAGAAGCCTTAGAAGTGATTGAAGGAATCCCACCCTCAAAACATATTAGGATGAAAGAAGGGGCCATGTTAAAATAAGCCCCTCCTCAACTTCCTCCCTTGGTTCTAAACTAGCTAGCACTAATCAAGCATCCGTATATATTTGTAGATTAATAATTATATTCTAGAAATACATAGTAGTATTTTGTTTTGTTTTTTTGTTCGGCCTGGTAGCTAGAAGGTTCAACGGAATTGTGCTCCGCTGAAAGTTTGGCCAAAGGACCAGCCAGCAGGGGCGACATTGTAGGAGATGAGGGACCTTCCGTCGCTGGTGGTGACCTTGAAGGATAGGGATTGGCCGTTGAGGTAAGTGTTGCTCTGCCAGTTCTGGCCCCAATTCCTGCTCATGGACTGCCACCCGGTCCTGGATCCTTTGATGGACACGGCATGAACATCTCCTGCACCTCCGACGTTGGTGATGAGGACCAGGTTGAAGTAGGAGTGACCGTTGACTGTGAACCTTATCCCTCCCCTCTTCCTGCAATGCACCCTGCAACGACATCCACAAAATTTTTATTTTTTTAATTTTTTTAACTTTACTTATACTTGTTAAACCATCCAACTATTACACAACTAAAGGAACGGGGCAAGGCAAAGCAAAGCAAAAATAAGACCTTCGGTAGGCAACGGGGACGATGCCAGCCTTGTACTGAGCAATGTGCTGGAAGACGGGCTGAGCGAGATCAAAGTGATGGAGAGGAGGGTTGCACCAACCCCCTGCGTTGTTTGGGAGGGCGTTGTTTGGCGGGCAGAAGTTGGTGGCGGTGACGATGATGGCCCCCGGCAGGCACCACTTGCGATCACCCACACACCTAATCTCATAGCAAGACCCGCAGCTGAGGCCGTTGTTGAACAGCGCTGTGCTGAGCGCTGCCGTGTTTGTCCCGTATCCTTGGCTATACAGATTCCCATACCCACACGCTCCCCCTGCGAGAAACAAATTAATTTAATAAAAAACATTGAATTAGAAAAAGGAAAAAAAAAAAACAATCTTTTGTCCCTCCCTCTAAAGAAGTAGAATACAATTTAATAGGCAGATATATAATATATATATATACCCATTGTCCCGGAAGCATCACCCCCTCCATAGAAGGTAGCATGGGCACTGGACCATCCCCCTCCTCCTCGTCCATACCCGTATGCAGGGGTCATCAATGGCACCAAACCGAAACCCACCGACAGCAACAACATTAATGAAGCCATTCCCCCGGCCCCCTCCCTGCACAAATTGGACAGACTTTTGTTTTTCAGTCCTACATCTGTATGCATGTATTAACAAAAAAATGATGGCAATGAAAAGAGCTGTGTAGTATGTTTACTTGGAATATGATGGGTGTAGAAAATGGAGGGGAGAGGAGAGATGAGAGAAGGATTCTGTGTTCTGTTTTCTTGTAGTAGAGGAGAGTGAGGAGGGGTTTGGGGGCAATAAATAGAGGTCTGGTCTGGGCCCTCCTCGCCTTGGAAATCAAATCTCTCAAGAGGGAGGGAGGGAGAGTGATGTTTTCACCCTCTCCTTTTTTACAAACTGAACGACAACTCACAGACTTTTGGAAACAGGACAGTATATACCATCAAAAGAAAATGAAGTGAGGCACATCCCATGTGGTCATCAAGGCGGTTTTAGGATTTGAAAGATCTTTCTTTTGATTGTGGCATCTTTAATCAGAGGACAAGGACTAGTCTGAATAAAAACAACTTCAAAGGGTAAAAGTTAAAAAAACAATAGAAAGTGAGCTACCCTCATGCTTTTAAATTGAAAGTCCCTTGCCTCCATTTTACTATCGACATATCATTTTTAAACGTACATAATTTGGAGACTTTTTATTACAGAATCAAGCTTTAGCGTAAAAAGCCATTTTTATAAATAAATAAATAAATAAAAATTTACAAGGCTAAGATTTGAACCCTGTGCTCTCAACCCAAGCCTTATAACTAATGCTATAACCACTTAGCCAATATTACAACCATGTCATATTATAAACTCCACGGGATTTAAAATCACGTGAAGTTTAGTCATAATTAAACTTCACGGGATTTTAAATCCGGGAGTTTATAAGAGTGACATGATTTTAGTAATGGCTAATTGGTTAGCTCAAAAAGCTAAACTTTAATCATTCAATATGTCTTGAGTTCGAAACTTATCTCAACATTTTTTTTCTTAAATAGTAAAAATTTACAAGGCTAAGATTTGAACCTGTGCTCTCAACCCAAGCCTTATAACTAATGCTATAACCACTTAGCCAATATTACAACCATGTCATATTTATAAACTCCACGGGATTTTAAATCCGGGAGTTTATAAGAGTGACATGATTTTAGTAATGGCTAATTGGTTAGCTCAAAAAGCTAAACTTTAATCATTCAATATGTCTTGAGTTCGAAACTTATCTCAACATTTTTTTTCTTAAATAGTAAAAATTTACAAGGCTAAGATTTGAACCTGTGCTCTCAACCCAAGCCTTATAACTAATGCTATAACCACTTAGCCAATATTACAACCATGTCATATTTATAAACTCCACGGGATTTTAAATCCGGGAGTTTATAAGAGTGACATGATTTTAGTAATGGCTAATTGGTTAGCTCAAAAAGCTAAACTTTAATCATTCAATATGTCTTGAGTTCGAAACTTATCTCAACATTTTTTTTCTTAAATAGTAAAAATTTACAAGGCTAAGATTTGAACCTGTGCTCTCAACCCAAGCCTTATAACTAATGCTATAACCACTTAGCCAATATTACAACCATGTCATATTTATAAACTCCACGGGATTTAAAATCACGTGAAGTTTAGTCCATTAATTCACGGGATTCTAAACACCGTGAAGTTTAGAATTAGGCTAAACTCCACGGGATTTTAAATCCCGGGGAGTTTATAAGAGTGACATGATTTTAGTAATGGCTAATTGGTTAGCTCAAAAAAAGCTAAACTTTAATCATTCAATATGTCTTGAGTTCGAAACTTATCTCAACATTTTTTTTTCTTAAATAGTAAAAAATTTACAAGGCTAAGATTTGAACCCTGTGCTCTCAACCCAAGCCTTATAACTAATGCTATAACCACTTAGCCAATATTACAACCATGTCATATTTATAAACTCCACGGGATTTTAAATCCGGGAGTTTATAAGAGTGACATGATTTTAGTAATGGCTAATTGGTTAGCTCAAAAAGCTAAACTTTAATCATTCAATATGTCTTGAGTTCGAAACTTATCTCAACATTTTTTTCTTAAATAGTAAAAATTTACAAGGCTAAGATTTGAACCCTGTGCTCTCAACCCAAGCCTTATAACTAATGCTATAACCACTTAGCCAATATTACAACCATGTCATATTTATAAACTCCACGGGATTTTAAATCCGGGAGTTTATAAGAGTGACATGATTTTAGTAATGGCTAATTGGTTAGCTCAAAAAGCTAAACTTTAATCATTCAATATGTCTTGAGTTCGAAACTTATCTCAACATTTTTTTCTTAAATAGTAAAAATTTACAAGGCTAAGATTTGAACCCTGTGCTCTCAACCCAAGCCTTATAACTAATGCTATAACCACTTAGCCAATATTACAACCATGTCATATTTATAAACTCCACGGGATTTTAAATCCGGGAGTTTATAAGAGTGACATGATTTTAGTAATGGCTAATTGGTTAGCTCAAAAAGCTAAACTTTAATCATTCAATATGTCTTGAGTTCGAAACTTATCTCAACATTTTTTTCTTAAATAGTAAAAATTTACAAGGCTAAGATTTGAACCCTGTGCTCTCAACCCAAGCCTTATAACTAATGCTATAACCACTTAGCCAATATTACAACCATGTCATATTTATAAACTCCACGGGATTTTAAATCCGGGAGTTTATAAGAGTGACATGATTTTAGTAATGGCTAATTGGTTAGCTCAAAAAGCTAAACTTTAATCATTCAATATGTCTTGAGTTCGAAACTTATCTCAACATTTTTTTCTTAAATAGTAAAAATTTACAAGGCTAAGATTTGAACCCTGTGCTCTCAACCCAAGCCTTATAACTAATGCTATAACCACTTAGCCAATATTACAACCATGTCATATTTATAAACTCCACGGGATTTTAAATCCGGGAGTTTATAAGAGTGACATGATTTTAGTAATGGCTAATTGGTTAGCTCAAAAAGCTAAACTTTAATCATTCAATATGTCTTGAGTTCAAACTTATCTCAACATTTTTTTCTTAAATAGTAAAAATTTACAAGGCTAAGATTTGAACCCTGTGCTCTCAACCCAAGCCTTATAACTAATGCTATAACCACTTAGCCAATATTACAACCATGTCATATTTATAAACTCCACGGGATTTAAAATCCCGTGGAGTTTAGCCTAATTCTAACCTTCACGGTGTTTAGAATCCCGTGAAGTTTAATTAAGGACTAAACTTCACGGGATTTTAAATCCGTGAAGTTAACTTTATTTGAAATTTCGACTAGTTTGACCGGTGTTTGGCCAGGTCAATAAATCACTGAAAGAAGTCGTTTTTTACAAATAAATATATAAAAGGGTCTAAAATGAAAATTTGTCCTCCATATGTATGTAAATGTAACACGCAACTCTCTTCCCCATGTTACTCTTTGCTGCCAAGATCACCAGACCCCACACCTTGGTGTCTGTTCCTGTGGTATTCATGCAATCTTCTCATCGTGATGGTAACAAAAACATTTAACCCTTTGGGATACATATACCTACCGGATGTAGGCATTCATAAATGTATGTTACCATCACTGTAACAACCTTTCATTTATTTCCCTCACAGTACACCACTCCAACAACCTTCTATTCATTTCCCTCAATAAAAGAAGCAACAACTTTTCCCTAAATTAATCTGAATGACCTCTAAGAAAAACAATGTTTTGGCAGTAAAAGCATAAGCATATATATATAAGTCTGACTTTCACTCCTTGTTTTATACCAAAACTCTACATATCTCCTCTCTCATCTTGCATGAAATTCAACTAAACAACTTGCTTTAAACTTTTACACACAAGCTGCAAAATTTCCACTTTTGTTTCATTAAAGCGGAAGTTTACTAGAAATGACACAGGAATTTTTGTTGCAGGCTCCTATGAGCGTAACAGCTATTAGAAGATGAATCTATTCGCAGGACCATTCTGATGTCTCTAAACAACTTGGCAAATAGCTAAAAAAAAGCTAAAGTAAGTAAGAAAGCAAAGGATACTTCAAATATCTGAAAACATGCAACTGTAAGCGAATTTAACAATAAGCCCACCCAAAAAAAAAGTGGCAAAAGGATTTGGGTTCTCTTTAGCTTTCTTGTTGAAACTCTTAAGAATGTAGACAAGCACACATCAAACCAAGTCAATGGCAATGAAATAGTTTTGATAGTTGATCTCATATGAACTTTCCAAGTGTTTGCTCTGCACCCTTGGTATACCACCAGCTTTTCACAGTTATATAATACCCATCCATTTATCATGGAATAATCTCATATAAAAAATTATCTTTGTAACCGCTAAGTAACCAACCAAGTTGTAGTTTGAACCTTTGAATAACTACCTTGATTCTCAAACCGCCTCCTCTCCTTCTCCTGTCATTTTTCCTTTTCCCGTCTTGTGTCACGTCTGCTTTGGCTCTTTACATTTCCTTGCATTTGGTTGGTGTGAGGCTTGCTTGGTCTCCTCACTCACATGTGCCTGTGCTTTGTGATCTCCCTTTACTGTCTTCAGGATTTTATTCCTTGCTTTGCTCAAGGTCATCTCAATCCATTTTTTTCCCCCCAAAGCCAATGATATTCTTGTAGGAAAAATAGCCTAATTTTATTCTCCCTCTCTCTTTAATTTATAGTTCTGGGTCTAACTTCAGTTCTGTAAGCCCAGAGTCGGTTCCTTGTATAATATATATCCTGGTTAATGAAATCTGGTTTCTTAATCAAATAAATGATCAGTGCCTCCTGTCCTTGTCTTGCACATGGCTGTTAACTAATCAGCAAATCTCCTCACCCATATCTATATAGAAAAGCAATCATCAAGCTTTTGTTTATGGAGTTGTTCACAAGCTACTTGCTTAGCTTTCTTAATAATCCGACAACACTTACATATAATGAAGGTACTGCCTATATAGCCCAACTCTACTTAGGGAAATTTTACTGTTTGAAGTTTGTTCAACGGAAGCTGGTGTAGTCTGACTTTGGAATAGCTAGACTCTATAATAACAGAAAAGGGATTGTTCTTTGATCTAAGCGTGATTGATTCCAAAAATCAAGGCCTTGATTGGTGCTACTTTTCCAGAAAGAATTAAAAAAAGGTAAAATAAGAGTTGTATTATATTGTTTGATTTTGAAATATATAGATTATCGGGTGGTTCCCCTGGCCATAACTTTTCTAACCCAACCTGTAACTAACATCTCCAATTCTGAAGCGTGGGTTTTGCAAGAAGAAACCAGGTTGTGCTTTCATTCCGATTCTTCCTCTAAAATCATAATAGCTTTGTAATTGAAAGTCTCCCCTCCACTTGAATGAGTCTGCAGGTTCAAGCAAAAGGGTAGTGGTAACACAAAGTAATAATGAAGTACATGGTTTATTGCCCAAATCCCTGACCCTACTCTCTAATTTCTTATACTCAAAACAAAATTGCCGCAATGATGACAGCCAGAAACAAGAGTTCGGTGACATGGGCTCCAACTTGATGGTCCAATTGATGATTTTCAGTAGACAAAACACAAGCAGGGCTTTTTACATCAAAAAAATCTTTACTTTTACCAAAATTGCCACTTACCACATTTAAATTTTTAAATTTTTTTTATCAATACCACTTTTACTTGCTAACATGATTGCATTGTCACACTTATTTGTGTTTTCAGCCCAAAAAACATGTGAAATGACCATTTTACCCGTAGCTAAGACATGTGCTTCGCACGTGTGTCCTTATTAATTATAAACTTAAGGGTTTTTTCAATATTAGTCCTCGAAATCTTTCATATTTTGAAATTAGTCCCTCAAATCCCCCGCTCCCCCCCACCCCTCACCCCCCGAAACAGCCATGAATCTTCTTACCCAACTGCCAAACCCTAACCCAATCCCCAAACCTAATTCCCAATCCCCAAACCCTAACCTCATCTCCCCTCAATCCTCCTCCCTCCTTCCAATCCAAGGAAAAGAACCCTCAATCCTCCCCCAAACCTTAACCTCACCTCCCCTCAATCTTCTCTCTCCCAATCCAATCTAAGCATAAACTACCTCGAAACCCTAATTTCAAAATATGATGATTTGAGGGTCTAATATCACAACATGAAATATTTGGGGGACTAAAACTGAAAAAATCTTTGTTTTTTTATAACTAATTGAGCATACATGCTTTGCACGTGTTTGGGGTGAGGTTATTTTTGTCATTTCATGTGTTTTTGGGCTGAAAACGCAAATAGGTGTGGCATTGCAAACATGTTAGCAAATAAATATGGTACTGATAAAAAATAACTTTAAATGTAGTAAGTAGGAATTCTGGTAAAAGTAAAGGTGGTTTTCAAGTAAAAACCACAAAAGCAGCCATGATTTACTTCTGGATACAGAATCCTCTACAAGTTAAAATAAAAACACTCACCAAATTTCTCTAATAACTTCAATCTGAAATTGGTAGTTAGGCCATCTTTCTCTCACTTGATCTTTGGTAGCCATGTGCTTAAGATCTTTTCGATATGGCATGAACTTGCACATGAGCACACACGTGCATGCTATCCACTGAAATCTTGATATATTTGTCATGTTTCTTTAGCATGAATATAGTCATCGATTATGATTACCGTGTATACCTCTCCTCTTTGAGTCCTAGATAAAGAATTGCATGTTCATCTCCATGCAGCGGTTGAATAAGACAATGAGATATATATATTTGCTGGAGAATATAATATTATATTTATATGCATCCTGGTAGGTGGTGATTTACGTTCTGTACTGTAGAAACAATAAGAGTAGGTATAAGTTAATTTTGAAGAAACAGATTTTTTTCTTTACAGGGGTAACTGCACAGTGGTACATTAAATTGTCGATCCTAAAAACAAGCCAGCCCTGCTCTAACACTTGCTTTATATTGTATGCAGCCCAAAGAATCAAGAGAAGAATGCATCCAATGTAACATAAGCTGTGACAAAGAATGGTGGATTCACGAGTCAGGGCACAGTGAGATAAGGGATAATGAGATTTTGATATTGATATCTGCACGCTCTTTTGGTCTGCGTTATCAGTTGATGCCAATGCTCACATGTATTGATCGAGAAAAGCACTCCAAAAGACAGATTAGGGACAAAAACTAATCAAACAACTTGACTGACTTTGAGGGAATGAACTTGTGGTATCCCTCCTTTCTATATAAAGAGAAACTGGTGGAATTTTCGCACAGAAAATTGACATGTGTCATATTATAAAGGCACAAGAAATTGACATATGTTATATTATAAATATTCACATACCTTTTTATCCTATTAGAAGATGACGACGTGTGTACACCTAATCTTACATTCACCTAAGAATTCTCATCAAATTAAAATTGTTCATAATTAGAAAAGTCTAATAATCAAATCTTTTGTAATCCTTATCAGATTATAACTATTCGTAATTATATATTTAAATATGGAAATTAAAGCAAACAAACTCATGTAAAGAGCATCTCTACATAAAATCATGGATTAATTTTAGAAAAAAAACCCTCAACTACTTTAATTTGAAACCCCCCTCCTCCTCCTCTTAAGTTTGAGCATATTGTAGATAATCCCCTTCAACTTAAAAATTTGAGATAACCCCTTGGACTTTTCTTACTTAACCCCCAAAACCCCCCACCCCCAAACCAAATATGAGATGTGTCACAGAAAACCCCTCTCAACTATTTTTATTTGATAAACCCCTTCAAATTTGAGCTTATTGTAGATAACCCCCTTAAGTTTGAAGTTTTGAGAAATTTTCATGAACTCTTATCACTTTACACCCTGAAAGCTAACATTGTTAGGTCTATCATGTCATATGACAAGTAGGTGACTGAGAAAATACCAAAATACCCTCAATCATAAAAAAATACTCTAATTTTTTTTAGGATAAGAGAAAGAGAGGAGAAAGAGGGCAAAAAACATTGTAAATTCAAAATAGTTCCATTTTTCACTGGTTGGAGGTTTCTTTGTAATGTAATAGGCTGATTTTCAAAAGGGTATTTTAGTTATTTACAATTTGAAATGACATCAAGAGATTTGGAGAAAAGTGCAAATGATTTGGGGGAGTTTTGTGAGACACCCCATAGTTGAGGGAGTTTTCTCCAATTTTAACGCAGCGCGAAAGTGAGCTTATATTTGCTTGAATAGTAGCTTCATTGATAAATATTTTTCTTCTCCTGCAACGATCAGCATCCGCCTTGTACTTAGCATTGATTTTCTTCATTTGTTCTTTTATCTCCTCTGCTAGGACTTCTTCTGTATCAAACTCGTATATGAATCTTTCCCATGGCATGTGTATGTATCTGGTAGAATGTGGCTCTGTAGTTGACATGAAAAACTCCTCCAAATATTTTCCTTGTTGCTTCTCATATTCTAGTGCTATCACTTCATCATTGTTGAAATTATTGATGATCATTGCTTTCAAAGAAGAATTTTCTCCCTCATACTTCATACACAATTCTTTCATCTCCTTTGCCTCGAGCCCTCCACCAAGCAATTCACACATATCATCAATTGCCTCACTATCTATTTTATCCCTCTCCTCCATCGGGACAATATTAATATGTGTAATATCGCTCACAACCTCTCTGAAAATATCATGCATAATATCCATCTTCACTATCATATCACCATCTGCATCATGAATCTCATGCATAACAAGTGTTTGCACCTTAGGAGGAATTTCGACAGGGGCATGTTCTTCTTTTCCAATTACAACCAAGTCATAGACCTCTTCAGATTGCTTCAATTAACGCAGCGCGGAAGTAAAAACCTCGGAATCCACCAAGGGGTGTTCTCTGAATCCACAAAGAACGATCTCCGAATCCACGAAGAACTTCGAATCCATGAAGAAAATATTAAAGAGGAATTTTATTAATAAAAAAGATATATTATTCATTGGGGTTATATGACTCTTCTTAAATAGAAAAATAAAATAGACTCCTAATAAGACTAGAATTATAAAGAAATAGAAAGTATTAAATCCTATCCTAAAAGACTCCTATAATATAGAAAATAAATCAGTCCAACATCAATTAAAATTGAATTTATTTCATAATCTAAATAGACTCTAACTTTATTACTAAAAATAAACTAAATATTAATTATTTTCGGATTTCTACTAAAAGCTGGTGGTACTGATGAGATTTTGGAAATCTGACAATCTGGTTGGCTTCGTCTCGTCGAGATAGGCAACTTTCATATATAATATGTCGGAATCCGCCTTCCAGATTAGAAGATATGATCGTTTCTTTGCGGAAGTCAATAACATGTTTGTATTCGTATTTAGCTTATGATTGTCCCGCTCCTCCATGAAATTGTCCGTTAAGCGTCCTACATCAGATTTTCAAAATTGAGTGGGGTTATCTATAATATGCCCAAACTTTAGGGTGACTTTCTAAAATTAAAATAGTTGAGGGGGTTTGATTGAAATCTATATGCATTTTTATTCTGTCAGAAGATGACATGTGGAGACTTAATCTTACATTCACCTAAAAATTTTATAAAATTAAAACTATTCATAATTAAAAAATCTAATACACAAATATTTTGTAATCCTTATCAAATTATAACTATCCATAATTAAAAAACTCATGATTATATATTTAAATATAGAAATTAAAGAAAAATACTCATGTAAAGAGGCTCTCTACATAAAATCATAAATTAATTTTAGAAAATCACCCTCAACTATTTTAATTTAAGAAAACTCCCCTCAAGTTTGAGCATATTGTAGATAACCCCATCAACTATGTAAATTTGAAATAACCCCTTGAACTTTTTTTCACTTTAACGCCCCTTAGTTATGGGGTGTGTCTCAGAAAACCTCACTTAACTATTTTAATTTGAGAAAACCCTCTCAAGTTTGAGCTTATTATAGACAACCCCCATCAAGTTTGAAAATTTAAGAAATTTTCATGAACTCTTCTCACTTTACGCTCTGAAAGCTAACATTGTTAGGTCTAGCATGTCACATGATAAGTAGGTGACTGGGAAGGGACCAAAATACCCCACAATCATTAAAAAAAAATACTCTGATTTTAGGAGAGAAAGAGGAAAAAGAGGGCAAAAAGCTTTCTAAATTGAAAAGAGTTCTTTTTTCTTGGTTGGAGATTTCTTTGTAATTGAATGAGTTATTTTTCAAAATGGTATTTAAGTTATTTTGTATTTTAAAATGACGTAAAGAGGTTTGGTGAGAAGTGTGAAAGATTAAAGGGGTTTTGTGAGACACCCTATAGTTGAGAGGGTATTCTCTTATTTTCAAAGTTGAGTGAGGGTTATCTACAATATGCCCAAATTTTAGGGTAGTTTTCTCAAATTGAAATAGTTGAGAAGGGGTCTTTTAAGACACCCACTATTGTTGAGCTGCACGCCTCAAATTAACACTAAAATCATATTCAAAGTTATATGTGTCAAATTATATTTAATGTTGATGAATTAGTCTTCTCCTTAAAATATTATTGATGAATTTGTCAATTTTTTGTTATTTATTAATTTGATATCATGTATTTGTTGATTTTTATAAAGAGGATTTTGGTTCACCTTGTTTCTCTTTAAAATATTAATAAGACACAAGACACCATACAAAACATATAACATATGAAGATTTATAAAACAAAAATTTTCTTATTACAAAAATATTCCCCGTGATCCAAAAAAACAAATTATTTACACAAATTGCCAAAATATTATCTCGAATTCTCTTTGCTTTATCTGATATGTTAAAGAAATCAGACTTCTACCCTCCCAAGCTAATGATGTGAGTTCAGTTTATGCTACCCGCTCCATTTTACTTATTCTAAGCACATGCAAAATACTTGTGTGTATTATTGTCAATTGCGTTACTACATTGATGAATATGTCCAGTTATCAATTGATTGGAAACTATCCAGGCAGATGATTAGTTGAGCAAGAATTAATATGTCTGTAATGCTCTTGGAAACTAGCAAGTGGTATATATGTATGTACTAGAAAAGTCCATTGTTGACAAATCAATGGCAGGTGTCAAAAAAACCCAGGAAGAAGCAACTAGAGAATGGCCGTGACTCGCCAAATATAGTCCAAAGTCGTAATCTATGAGCTGGATCAGCAATAACAAATGCTGGCATTAAGTAAAGATGCACCAGACATATAACGATTAAACCGAGTGTTTTACTACATAGGAATTACTAAACTAGCTAGTGTCGGTATAACAGTACAAATAAGATTGAGATGAGATAGCTGTAACTCTTGGTTCAGATCCGACAAGTAATACATGCATGCACTTCTCTATAGTGAGGGGTTTGCCTTGAATCCAGCTATACTCAACATAACTTCCAACTTGGGGGTGGTAATTGGTAAATCGTATCCGTATCCAAGGAAATATCCGTAACCGTATTCGTTAGGATACGTATATGGTTGCACAAATCTATAATCGATAGGATGTGGTTACGGATATGGATTTGTAGTGAAATATCCGGATCCGTATCCGAAATATCCGAATATATATTGATCATAGAGCTGCAATTATTTCAATCTTTAGATTAATGAATTTGAGACTAATTCTGATGATCAAACTGATCAAGAGTTCTAATTCATATCCGATTTTAGTGAATATGGATATGAATTTTCCTTACCGAAGCATATCCGTATCCGTATCCGTAAATGACAAGCGGGTATGAATATGATAAGTATCACATCCGGGCCGTATCTCAACCATTTCCACCCCGAGTTCCAACGGGTCCTCTCTCAGAAAAGCATTAAATTCAACTGTTGGTATACAGCCTACGCATGGAATACAGATCACCAACCAAGACTCTGTCTCACGATGGGTTCAACCTTCCTTTCTCATATTCAATACTTAAAGAGGAGCTAGTCACATTGATGTCATCTAATTTTGGTTATTTTGTACAGTTAATAGGAGAGGTCGGAGAGTGGTCCACAGGATCTGGCCAGTATCAGAAAGTTAATGAGTTGTGTTAAGTTGTAGAGTAAGGATATAACTTTAGGGGCCTATGTGTGGAGAATTGCTCAGACAAAAACACAAGGAAATCATAAGATATCAAGGGTGAGGTCAGGAGAAGAGACCACAATTGCCATCCTCACATGGGAGTATCACATATACTCTGGTAAGTCTGGACCAACTTAGTCACAGAAACAACACAAGGTACAAAAAGTGAGTTAAACTCACTTGACAAAAGAAACCTAAACCCACCTGTATGCAAAAAGTAATGAAATTGACTGCCTGTTAATGAGATAACATATCCTGACTAACTTTTGATCTTAGGGTGTGTTTGGTAACCACCTAAAATTGGGCTAGGATTGATCGTGGCTCTCTCTCTTTTCAACTAAACTGATTTTCTTATGGTCCGGGGTGTCCAAAACAAACCTAGTTTTAATGACCAAATTTGGTGTTCGGAAAACTGGCCAAAGCTGGCTCTGTTTACCTGAACACAATTTTTTTTAAAAATGGAACTAGGACCAATCCTAACCCCATTTTGAGGAGTTGCCAAACACACCCTAAAACTGAGTGGGGATCACAGCAAGTAGCTATACATCCCAAGCATGCCACAATTAGTCAGTATTAAAGCTCTTTCTGATTCCTAGCCTGGGGGATTGAACAATGCTTGGCATCGGCACTTTGATTTACAGTTACAGACTCAATACAGCTTTGCAGCGAGATGATAGACGTTTGCGTGTTGCCAATCAGTCAAGGTATAACATAGCATCCAACTAGGCCACAAACAACGCATTTAACGTAGCTATATCCTATAGGATGGTGAAATATGAGGAGCTGGGTCCTGTTGTGTGTTAGTGTGGCGTACTTATCGAACCACCAAACGAACGAACCAACGTGCAGTTGTTGGCTGCAAATCCAGCAGCAACACATGGACATGACCGGAGAGAATAAAGATGGTCCTCTTTCTTCTTCTTCTTTTCTTTGCCCAGTGCAAATGGTGGGTGGGTCACTGGGGTGGCTACCAAAGAAGAAAGGATGAATGAAGGTTAAAAAATGATTGGTTGCTAAGCTTGACGGCAGGAACCAAATCATGTGCTTTAACTTATGCATGTCACTGTTACTTGCAAGAAGACAGATGTGATATGATACTGCTGCATATGAAATCTTAAGGCTTGGGGCCCCCTTACTGGCTCCCTAGGTAACATGCCTATCTTCCTTTCCCTCTTGATACTTTCTTGCAATCAGGGGCTGCCCGAAGATGCATGCCTACCTCTCTCACTGCCTCTAGCTAGTATTCACAATTTCATTGGTCATCGTCCATGTTGAAGATGCCTGGGTATGTTTATGTGTACGAGTAAATTAAATCCCTCTAACCAAAGGGAAAATCTAACAGTTGGGTGGGTACTGTTAGTTGGAAGGTTACTCTTCTCATGTGGTTTTGAATAACATAAGGTTACCTACATCTCAATTAGCAATGAACTCTCGTCCCAACTATTAAGTTAGACACGCAGTATAAAATCTTCCCAGTAACAATTCCGACCAAGAACCAGAAATGTTCTATTGCAAGCTTCCACTCACACCATTTTTTCGGGCAAAAAGTAGAGTGTGAAAAAAAGAATAACTCTCCCTTATTTTGAAAACTCAACAATACAATAGATATCTTTTTTACCAAATAGTTGAGGTGTTGTGTTATGTCTGCTCCAAAATGACTTTAGCCAAAACCTTCCCCTGATAAGTTGTAGCTAAAAAACTTATCAAGAAATCATAACACTTTATAATGTAATTTCAATAACATCTATCTTATCACCATCTTATGCATAATGATGAAAATTGATAAAGTTCACAAACTTGAAGCAAGTGGTGGAACACAAAATATGCATGCGCTGTACTAGTTTCATGGGAAAAATGCATGCAATAATCTTTTTACACCTTAAAAAATGCTTGTTTCTTGATACTGAATGACAGAACCCTTATTGTCCCCCCAAAAAAAAAATAAATAAATAAATAAATAAATAAAAAAGGGCAGGGGAAGTCTGAATGAATAGTTTCCTAAGACACAACAGACACAAACAGTATGGTGTATGTCTAAAATAAATTTCAGAGTGGTGTCCATCTAAAATAAATTTCTTCAAATACTACTACTCAAGCCACTACAGAGTTAGGGAATCCGAGCTCAGTAGATTCCCATATGCTTATTATACATGAGAAAAAGCATATGCTACTCAATACAGCTAAGGAAAACATAGCATAGTCGTAGACAATGTTATTACACATGCAATTAATAAAATAAGACAAATAAATAGATCTTGGTAAGTGTGGCATGGAGATGGCTGACCAGTGACTGATAAGCAAGCACAGGCTTGTGGCTGAAGGTAGGCATTTGCTGCAGAAAACATGCCGAACATGAATCTGTAATGTCTTCTGTTGTTGATTAATGAGTATTAAAAGAGAACACTGAAGAATTTTGGCCTACTGATACCCTGCCAAACAACAGAAATGGTTGGCAGATAAGAAATTTTGAGACCATGAATATCCCCAAAAACGAGAATTTGTAATATATTAATCCACCATTAGGTTACTGCAAGACATGCTTAGAACAATACTACTATATTGCAAGTATCTAAAACAATATGGTAACTATTGCAAGTATCTAAAACATTATTATTATTATTATTATTATTATTATTGATAACCCAGCCCGAAATCGATCCCAAGACCGTGGGAGCCATATTGAAACCTCCCAACCGTCCGGGTCACCCACGATGGGTGATACTGTGTTATTTTCTTTTTTTTTTTTCTAAAAGCTAAATTATTTACTCTAAAAAAGATCTTCTACCATTATAATGGTCTGAAGAAAAGAAACCTTCCACTGGGGAAAAGGCCGAAACCAATAGGGGATTACTTAACAAACATGTGGGGGCTAAGAATCACCTTCAAGAACCTTTCTTCAAAAATTCGCATTGATTTAATTTTCTCATGCGAGAACCAATCAGAAACAATCCACCAAAGGGCACTGAGAGTTCTGTTCATGAGCATTAAGAAGGGAACCCTCAATATAAGAATTCCTAGACAAGAATGAGCCAAGGAAGCAAATCTTGGCATGGCTTCTCCTCTCTAGTGAATAAGAAGGCTAGGAAGCAAATACCATATTCGGCTATCTTTGAGGACCCTGCAAGTAGGAATCACCTGGATTAAACTCTTCTTCCCTCACCCACACTTACTTCGGTAGATACACAAGTAACACAACAATGTTACAAAAACCAAATACCATAAACTTAAATTTATATCAAACAAAATAATTGGAAAAGTGTGCCTTTAGATTAATCCTGAAGAGAGCTGTTGCTTCAATGTGATTGTGTGATTCAAGCTGGTTAGTTGAGCTAGATTTTCCTCAAAACAAATCATTTCTTGCATAGGATGACTGCTGCACCACTGAAACAGAATTGTGTAATTTGGATCTTTATATTAGGGATGGAAACATATGCAAATAATCAATATCAAGTTTGACACGCTATCTGTGTATTGACATGTCTTGTTTATTGACGTCCAAACAAAATCCTAACTCATATCCCTGCCTGCTAGAAGGTAACAAATGCAAATACAGAAAATATACATTCACTTCAGTTACATGCCTTGTCTAATGAAAATCAGTTGAACACAACCTCTATAAAAGGGCAGCTAATAGATTTTTAGGCACAAAAAGTTTTATGTAAAACTGTGGCACGATTGCTGGACATACTCAATAAGATCAATCTTTGATAGATGAGGTAATTCCTCAGGGGTCATGGAAGTGTTATGAGTCATAAATGTGGTAGTGAGAATTGATATATCCGAGGTCATAGCAAAGGTGAAGCGTGCAAGTGTAATTTATCATGCTGGTGGTAATTGTAATAATGGTAAGTTTTGACATTTACATGGAAATAGACTTCTACTCTTCATAAGATGTTGGTTCTTCTTCTACACAACAGGCAACGAAGAAACAAGGTCTTCCACATTTCTTGTATCATCTTACTTAAGAAGAGTATCACTCCCTTGTTCAAAAAACTTCCTGATGGAATGGAAAAGGCGAGTGTCAACCCACGATCCACGCATACTCTTGTGCTGTCCCGTTTAGTCAGGATCATGCAGAGCAACTGATGACATAAAAATGCTACTTTGGGGCTCATAGTGTGCTTTAATGCTCCTGGCCACGAATGACGGAGTTCTCTCGTATAGAGCTTTTCTAAGGATTTTGAGGAGTAAATAGCAGTATTTCATTCCCATCATGAGTCAGCTACTTCAGATAGAAAAGTCAAGCGTATCTCGGTAATGGCTTTGGGTAGTCAATACATCTACTACGCGGCTTACTAATCAAAAGCTTCTGCCTAGAAACTTTCTAGATTTGTTCCTAATTAGGGGGTTTTGATTACAATGAAGAAATAAAGAATATAGACAAGTTATTTCTGTATACATCTCTTTGCGCTTTGCAATATAATGTTCATATTATACACACGTCGAAGCTAACATATTGAAAGTAATCTTGTATAAGGATACAAAGTTACATGATGGACTTGTTATTCAGACCTATCAACTATAAGAAATTACCAATGCCAGTGCATCATTAGTATTGCTTTTAACATCTTATATTACCATGATGTTAATTATTATTTTAATATGATAAGTTAATTGGCTTTAGATATATATAGGGTTAATTGCACATAGACTCCTGTAAAATCGCGTTTTGGAACTTATCCCCCTTGTAATAGTTTGATCTTGGCAGATAGACCCCCTAAGTGAATTTTTTTGTTTGTTTGTTTGTTTGTTTGTTTTTTTTTGACTTTTTACCATCAAGAATTCTGTTTGCCAAAAAACATTTTTGTTTCTCTGATGGTAAAAGGATCAAAATAATACACTCAGAGGGCAATCTGCCAAAATTAAACTACAGGGTAGTAAGTTCCAAAGCATGATACTAAGGGAATCTAAGCAATTAACTCATAAATACATAATGATTGCTATGCTGCCTAAGAACATATTGTTTGTAGCTTCTAAACCAGATATGTCATCAAATTCAACACATATCTGTTTTTCATACTAAACCAAACCATGCATTTCAGTTGTAGAAACTCAAATTTGAAATTTACTCCCACGTTCTAGCATTAACAGAAAGTACAAATTTACTATAAAACTCCACTTTTGGAGCTTAAATTAAAAAACAAAAGACTAAAAGAAAGAGGATAAAACAACTTACAAATTAGAGCATATCATCAGTCAATGGATGCAAGAGGACATAATTCCAATCAGCAGGCAGTATATGAGGTCGGTTCCTGAGGTTAAGAACATTACTCTACTAGCTTCGACCTTAAAAAACAGATCTTTGGATTGTTCTAAACAACTGAAGCCAAACATGTGTCCAGAAATATTAAGGTATAAAGGCCACATCCCTGATACTTCTATAATGAAGCAAAAGAAAGAGGCTTCTACATGAGGGGAAAATGTAGCACCGACATAACAAAACATTTAACAGTTCTATCAATCTTTTCATTGGTATGCCAGATAGTCTGCAAACAAGTCCAAAAAAAGTGGGTGTTACAAGTAGCGTTATAAATCTAAAATTGCAGGGGGATGATAAGAGTAACGAGAAAATAATTAACATTAGAATAATTTTACTGCCTATTACGCACAAATTCAAAAAAGATGTGATGTGCTGCATTAGTTAGAAGCTCTCCTGCATGCATCGGGTGTGTGAGGGAGATGTAATAGAAGAATCTTGGGTTCAGGCTCAAAGTACAACTTCAGAAAATTTACTCTCAGTTTCCTGAGTGAAAGGGCATCTATTAGGAACAAACTGCTGTAAGTGGATCAAGATGGGTCTGCATGAGAAAGAGAGACCCTTCTACCCAAGGAAAAAAAAAATCCACTTCAAAATTGGGTACAGATTACAGAATATACCACAGTAACTTTCTAACTAGAGCCAAAGAATTCCAACCTATAAAAAACTGTAACTTTCTAACCTGAAAGCAAACCAAATACCAAGCAGATATGTGGCTCCATCACTATAGTCCTCATTTCTCAACCAGCAATCACATGGATTAGAGGATTCATGTTAAAAATCTGAGTGACATTTATGGATGGTTGAATGAGAAATCACATTAAACAAGTTACCACTAACAGGAGCAAGAGAAAATTTTGGTGTCGATAGGGAACGAAGCGGGAAACAGAAAAAAGTTCAGTTTTTGGACACCAATGTCAGTGGTCAACATCACTGTTGTTGTTGCCGGTAGACATGGCCAGCTGGGGGTCAACGTTGGCGGTGACCATCAGCGTTCAATGTCGGCGGTGGCCAGCTTACAGTTAATTTGGGTACTGTCTGATCTAATTCATATAGTCCAAAGGTATTTTCGTAAAGGTTTACATAAACTCTTTTAAATATTTTAGGTTTATTTTTTGGTAAGTTGCATATGTTAAAAGAAGGATTTTTAGATGATAGTCCCTTAACTATTTACTATTGTGAAATTAGTCCTCAGACCATCGAAATTGTTATTATGTCTTCCAAAGTTGTTTCAAATTAGTCCCTCCGTTAGAACTTCCGTGCAGTATGCTAAGTGCTAACCCTGATTGGATTAATGACTAAGTAGGAATGGTTATTTACCATTTTACCCATAACAATGGGTTAGATGGATCAACTGGCGGATGGGGGAAGAAAAAAGTTTTGATACGTATGAGATTAAATGAATTAGCAGCGTATACAGGTTTAACTGAAATGAAGCATGTGTTTAGATTTGTACTCAGCATAAGGCTATAACTGATAATCCATGTTAAAAGTTAAACTTGAAGGAATATTCTCTCAGATCAAACAATAGCAAACTAAAGGGATTAGTTTGAAATAACTTATAGGACAGGGGACCTAATAGCAATTTCAATAATTAGGATATTTTCAAAATATTAAAGATTTAAAGGACTAATACCGAAAAAACCAAAGTAGGTAAGTGTATGTTCATTGCATAATTAATTATTTTTTTAATTACTTCAGACTAGTTGTCCGGTGAAACGTGTGACTCACATGGGCTAGACTACAGAAAGTTTGTAAACAGAAAGCTAGTTTATGGATAATGTAATTGAGAATCATTGGTAATATTTGTAGACCATATAGTTACTTGCTATGCTAATACCTAGTATTCATATCATATATATGATTATAATGAAGAAAAATTACCACATAAACAAAATTTTTGAGTAACAACCTCAGAATTTTGACTTATTATGGCGGTGAGGACTATAGTCTATAGGGGGCAATCTTTTTATCAAGTAAAGCACATGCTTCAACCAATCTCTTTCACGCAACTTCATCAAACAACATTGACGAATTGCTGGATGCACACTAAAAATATATTTTGATCCATATCCATAAAGGCGGAGTCGTTAATTTCATTAGATTATCCTTAAAGAAAATAAATCTAAAAAAAAAAACCTAGTTGATCATTCATCAAATAACTTTTCTTCCTAGAGGCAGATAGATCATCAACGACGCAGTAAAATCAGCGATCTATTTTCTACTGGAAATCCAAAAAATTGCATCTTTAATATCAGATTGAGAAGTTTACCTCTCGATTGAGAATTGATCGTGAATTCACGGAGAAACCAGCGATGATCGAACGGCGAGATGGAAAAGAAAAAAGAAATCGAATGAAATTCGGAACGTGGGGTCTTCCACTTTCTCCTCACGAACCTCGCGAAGGTGCGAAGGAAATAAACATGACAGATATCCCCCGAAACATGAATTTTAAAAGGGTTAATTTCGGATAACCCCCCTCAACTAATTCCTAGAATCAAAAAAGCTCCGTCAAGTTTCCCAGTCATCAATGAACCCCCTATAGTTATAATTTTTCATCACATCCACATTTTCCGTTAGTTTGGATGGAAATAAATATTGTATTGACATAAATACCCTTTTTATAGTAGTTAATATTCTAATCTTAATTGTCAGTGAACAAATCTTGTTTTTGTTATTTTTAATCTCATTCCTTTTGACCAGATAATCCTTTTGAGCTTAATTTCTCTCAACTACATTTGCTTTGTAGTAAATAAGACCTCTTACTTAAGAATCCCAGTAAATAAGACTTAGTATTTATCACTCGTGCATAACATTGAACACCATCAGCTCCCTTCTTCTAGTGACAAACCCTTAGCATTAAACCCACAAACGAAGAAACTTAAAAAAGACTAAGCATATACAACAGAAGTTACAAAAAACAGAGCATGTAAACCAAACGTTAGAGCATGAAATTAGCCCATGGAATAGGTTTTGTCAATTGCAAATTCTCCATGTAGTCAATACATAAATAAGCTTCAAATTATCTCAGAAAAAGACAACAGTACCACACATAATTGTCTTGCAAAAATACATAAACAACATATTTGATAAACTCAAGACCACTACCAAGCTAAACTCCATTTGCATAGTTGGACTATCCTTCATCTCCCTTCTCTAATCATCATGTCATTTAAGTTGTAGATAGTTTCTGCTGACTAGAACCGTGCATACCGGCTGATAACTGTGTTGCATTTTCAATCTGACATATGGAGAGAAAATATGGTTGGAATATAAATGTTAAATAAGAATATATGAAATTTGAGTGTTTTAACTTTTCACCTGAGATTGTGAAGTTGCATTTGAACTCGATGGCTAATTACTGGCATGTTATTGTTGCCTTGTTGCATATCAACCAATTGTGTTGCATTTTCAATCTTGTAAAAAAGAGGCACACAATTGTGATGTATATATTGAATAATTATATATACTGAAAAAATGTACAAAGAATATTAACTTACAAATTGATATTGTTCAGTTGTATTGGATCTCGTCGGAAAACATGCCAAGTTTTGAGCATTTGTTATTCTGCTTGTGCTTTGTTTAGTACCAGCCCTCCTCACATCCAACTTGTAAGCATGAGTTCGAGTTGTAGCAAACTGAGCACCATTTGTACTTGCAAAATATCCCCTCTCATGTCCATCGACTTGTGTGAATAAACCTCTGCCCTTGAATTTCTTCCCCAACCTCTCTTCCTCTCTTATTAGTTCCACCTTCCCCAACCTCTTCCTCTCTTATTAGTTCCTCCTTTGGGGCTTCCTTTTCCTCTTCCTCTTGGAGCAATAATAGATGAAAAACCTTCTATACTAGGAGAAGCATTTGGAGGTTCATCATATGCAGTGAATAAGCTTCCTACTTCTCCTCTAGGAATCGGAGGTCTACCTCCTTTATTTTGAATGGAACTTGAAGGCTTTGGAGGAGCTGTTTTTGTGCATTTTCTTACGTTATGTCTGAGCTGAAAGCATTTGGAGCATCTCACCTTGTAACCAGCCCTACACTTTTTTATTTCTATTCTTTGGTTCATCAGGATGTTTCTTCCTCTCTTTAGCCAGTCTTCCAGGAAGAGATCTAGAAGCAAGCGGTAGGATTCTTCCCTTCTTTGTCTCGGGCCATAGCCTAGAATCTGGTAATGGAGAAATCATATATGCATAAGCTTTCATGTACATATCCTTGTGCATGTATGGATGAACAAAATCATCAACATCTCTATTTCCATCTAATATAACACGAACTGCATGTTTACAAGGAATGCCTGAAAGAACCCACACCCTACATTGACATGTCATTTTCACTGGGTCTACCACCCGAGTCTCATCCATATATGTCACCTCATATTGTCCACTTCTAGCACATATATATGAACAATGACTTGCATCACTCATGATTTTGGCTAGATTCTTTTCAGGTCGTGGACAAACTCTGCCCATGTGATTCTTCATCTTCTCCTTCTTAACTTGTACTCTCTTCATCATAAGCTTTCTTATCATTTCAAGCATTATAATCACTGGCTTCTCTCTAGCATCTCTTATATACTTGTTAAATGATTCAGATATATTATTACAAAGAAGATCACATCTTGACATGGTACTAAATGCAGATCTCGTCCACATATTATCTCCAATATTAAGTAAGTATTTGTGAGCTTCTAGATTTTCTTTATGTATCTTGTCCATATAGTATTGAAAATCAAATGTTGTGTATGATGTGGCTGCTTGCCAAAAGAGCTCTTTTAGTTTCTTTCCATTATACCCAGCATCTCTAAAATTAGCGTACAAGTGGCGTACACAAAATCTATGCTCTGCCCTTGGGAGAAGTTTTTCAAACATTTGTAAAAGACCCTGCATATGAAATAAGCAATTACCACATGAGGAAGCAAAATGAACTAATTACGCTGTGAAACTTGAAATAGATTGACATAAATACCCTTTTATAGTAGTTAATATTCTAATCTTAATTGTCAGTGAACAAATCTTGTTTTTGTTATTTTTAATCTCATTCCTTTTGACCAGATAATCCTTTTGAGCTTAATTTCTCTCAACTACATTTGCTTTGTAGTAAATAAGACCTCTTACTTAAGAATCCCAGTAAATAAGACTTAGTATTTATCACTCGTGCATAACATTGAACACCATCAGCTCCCTTCTTCTAGTGACAAACCCTTAGCATTAAACCCACAAACGAAGAAACTTAAAAAGACTAAGCATATACAACAGAAGTTACAAAAACAGAGCATGTAAACCAAACGTTAGAGCATGAAATTAGCCCATGGAATAGGTTTTGTCAATTGCAAATTCTCCATGTAGTCAATACATAAATAAGCTTCAAATTATCTCAGAAAAGACAACAGTACCACACATAATTGTCTTGCAAAATACATAAACAACATATTTGATAAACTCAAGACCACTACCAAGCTAAACTCCATTTGCATAGTTGGACTATCCTTCATCTCCCTTCTCTAATCATCATGTCATTTAAGTTGTAGATAGTTTCTGCTGACTAGAACCGTGCATACCGGCTGATAACTGTGTTGCATTTTCAATCTGACATATGGAGAGAAAATATGGTTGGAATATAAATGTTAAATAAGAATATATGAAATTTGAGTGTTTTAACTTTTCACCTGAGATTGTGAAGTTGCATTTGAACTCGATGGCTAATTACTGGCATGTTATTGTTGCCTTGTTGCATATCAACCAATTGTGTTGCATTTTCAATCTTGTAAAAAAGAGGCACACAATTGTGATGTATATATTGAATAATTATATATACTGAAAAATGTACAAAGAATATTAACTTACAAATTGATATTGTTCAGTTGTATTGGATCTCGTCGGAAAACATGCCAAGTTTTGAGCATTTGTTATTCTGCTTGTGCTTTGTTTAGTACCAGCCCTCCTCACATCCAACTTGTAAGCATGAGTTCGAGTTGTAGCAAACTGAGCACCATTTGTACTTGCAAAATATCCCTCTCATGTCCATCGACTTGTGTGAATAAACCTCTGCCCTTGAATTTCTTCCCCAACCTCTTCCTCTCTTATTAGTTCCTCCTTTGGGGCTTCCTTTTCCTCTTCCTCTTGGAGCAATAATAGATGAAAAACCTTCTATACTAGGAGAAGCATTTGGAGGTTCATCATATGCAGTGAATAAGCTTCCTACTTCTCCTCTAGGAATCGGAGGTCTACCTCCTTTATTTTGAATGGAACTTGAAGGCTTTGGAGGAGCTGTTTTTGTGCATTTTCTTACATTATGTCTGAGCTGAAAGCATTTGGAGCATCTCACCTTGTAACCAGCCCTACACTTTTTTATTTCTATTCTTTGGTTCATCAGGATGTTTCTTCCTCTCTTTAGCCAGTCTTCCAGGAAGAGATCTAGAAGCAAGCGGTAGGATTCTTCCCTTCTTTGTCTCGGGCCATAGCCTAGAATCTGGTAATGGAGAAATCATATATGCATAAGCTTTCATATACATATCCTTGTGCATGTATGGATGAACAAAATCATCAACATCTCTATTTCCAGCTAATATAACACGAACTGCATGTTTACAGGGAATGCCTGAAAGAACCCACACCCTACATTGACATGTCATTTTCACTGGGTCTACCACCCGAGTCTCATCCATATATGTCACCTCATATTGTCCACTTCTAGCACATATATATGAACAATGACTTGCATCACTCATGATTTTGGCTAGATTCTTTTCAGGTCGTGGACAAACTCTGCCCATGTGATTCTTCATCTTCTCCTTCTTAACTTGTACTCTCTTCATCATAAGCTTTCTTATCATTTCAAGCATTGTAATCACTGGCTTCTCTCTAGCATCTCTTATATACTTGTTAAATGATTCAGATATATTATTACAAAGAAGATCACATCTTGACATGGTACTAAATGCAGATCTCATCCACATATTATCTCCAATATTAAGTAAGTATTTGTGAGCTTCTAGATTTTCTTTATGTATCTTGTCCATATAGTATTGAAAATCAAATGTTGTGTATGATGTGGCTGCTTGCCAAAAGAGCTCTTTTAGTTTCTTTCCATTATACCCAGCATCTCTAAAATTAGCGTACAAGTGGCGTACACAATATCTATGCTCTGCCCTTGGGAGAAGTTTTTCAAACATTTGTAAAAGACCCTGCATATGAAATAAGCAATTACCACATGAGGAAGCATAATGAACTAATTACGCTGTGAAACTTGAAATAGATTCCCATTAACGCTATGCTCCTTTAACCTCCTAAAAAACTCTAGTCTCTCTGTTCATCAAACATTATACTTCTTATTCTCAATTGGATAGTCTTGTGCATCGAATTCAATCACAATTAGTCTTCAAGTTAGTAAAGTGACTTTAAGAATGTAGAAATCCTAAGTTCAAGCATCATTGTTGTAGGCATCGAAAATTGCCTATACGGCCCCGAACATAGCTTGTGACAATGAGTTGGCGATTAACAAGCCATCCGACGATATAACGACGAACCGTCGACAACGCGACAACAAATGAAGCGATGCACACGCATAAAGCGAATCGACGAAACGCATCAAGGAGTCGATAAAGCGTCCAAATTAGTGAAGCGAGTCAACGGAACGCATGAAGCAAGTCGGCTAAGCGCGCAAGCCAAAGAAGCAGCGAATCGCGTGTGAACGACGGAATAAACCCTACCGCGAAGCTCCGAATCAACGAAACCGACAACTCCGAACCAAATCAGACTCGGATCAACGGAATCGGACTCAGAAAACACCGAAATCGAAAACCGACCCGAACGCCTCGGCTCAAAACCAATACTGAGAGTGGTGCCGGCCAAAGCCGAAGCCACCCAGGGTGGCTCGCCATGACCGAACCACTCAGGTGGCTCGCCATGACCGAAGCTACCCCAAGGTGTCTCGCCAAAGCCGAAGCCACCATAGGTGGCTCAGGTCGGCCACCCTATAGGGCCGGAGCCACTTCCAAGTGGCTCGGCCATGCCTAGCCACTTGGAAGTGGCTAGGCGGACCTCGGGCACAGATCTGACCCGTATCCGCCTTTCAAGCCTATAAATAGAGGAAGAGATCCTCATTTTTCGTGATCCGAATTTTGAAGAAAAGTCAAGCTCACGGATCGAGATCTAACTTTTGCACGCTAAGGGGGAGACTTTTGACGATCAACACTTCGACGCCAGATCTGAGATCTTAACGAACCCGTTGACGATTATTTTCCTTTGTGAAGTAATCCCCAAGGAAGTTCAAGAGATTTTCGGATCGAATCTACACACGCTTCCTCGAGATTAAACTTTGTTTTGATCTCGAGAAGAGTAGTGATTTCGCTTGGTCGATTTCACTTACTTAGGCGATTATTTCCTTCGTGAGATAATCTCCTCGGTCGTGTAGATCTAACACCAAATCAGAATCACGCGGCGGTCCACGGACGGAATAGAGTCCCCGGCACAGGCAAAGATACCCACGCAAGCGAGGATTCGATAAACGGATCCCGCGTTTGTTTAAGGTGAAAAAGTCATAATTTTTATTCTTTTTTCATTGTAAGCAGCCTTATAAAAAGGTGAATTTTCTTTGAGTTCATTTGTAAAACCATAAAGGTATAATGAGTTCAGCAATAAAAAGATCCCGGCTTTCACCGCGGACAAGCTGGCGACCATAGTGGGAGCCAATGATCTCAGATCTGAGATCGTCGTGTCATAACCGCGGATCGCGATCCCGGTCGAAAAAAAGGTCGAATACGAGTTCGACCAATAGAAGTTCGAGGAGTATCTTTCGTCCTCATCCAGATCGTCCTCCCCCCGCAAGTCTAGGAAGATCTCCGCTACAAGAAGGATCCGTTGGTCATCGGATCTCGAATCCCAAGGCGAGGATTCCGATCCCACCGCTGCCGAAGTCGCAACAAGCAGCATCCCTCCGGCATCCAAGACGACCGGAGATGAAGATCTGAACTCCTCCGTGCAGGAGTTGACCACCGACGACGCGCCAATTTTTTCAAAGAGAGCCCGCCAGCGACGACGCCAAAACTTGGCATGCCGATTCGCCAAGGCTATGGAGTCGGTGGACGGGATCCGCTACGAGGCGGGTCTCAAATCCAGAAGAGGCGGAAAGCCTCAAAAACAAGTGGCTAGCGACTCCTCTAAGTCGTCAGCAAGCGAATGGGTCCGAGTCAGACGGAACCGTTCAACACTCGTGGCGCATCCGGAAGCGCCGCATTACTTGCGCACGCACGGGCTCTAGTTCAGAAGGCCCGGATGCTGAAGGAAGAAGTGGCCAAGAAATCGCCAAGGACGCGCCAAGTGTGGAGGTCAAAATCTGGAACAACGGTTCAGGCCTAGGCTGAAACATCAACTAAGGATCAGCCACCCCAAGCTGATTCTACAAAGGCTCGGCCACCCCAGGATGGTCTCCGGCAAGGGAAGTCCGCCTCACCATCAATTCCACTTCCGGCGATCACATCCAAATCGCCGTCCACCTCAATTCCCGCTTCGGTCGATCCCGCATCCTCATCCCGAAGCAAAAAGACGATTTTAGAGCCCCTCGGCCCATTGCGTGATGATCGTGGTGAACTTCCGATCAAAGAACGCTTGGGCCCGTTGAGGAAACCCTGGGTCACTCCCAGTGCAGGGGGTCGCATCCACCTCAACCATGACAAGAGGGCTCCTGTAGTAGCCCGCACCGGCCGCGCATTGAAGTTCAAGAGCCCGCCAAAGTTCACACTCGCGAAGGCGTACGTCGCGGCGAGTGACCTTCGAAAGCCCTAGTAAGGCAATTCGCCCTTAGATGGAGATGTTCTCGTCAGACGACGAGGACGTTATACCTGAGAAATCGTGCCCGCACACGATGGGTTGCTCCGCATCTACGCCGATGAGTTGTACTATCATGCTAGGGGTACGAGTAAATCTCGAAAAAGAAGCTCCCCAGAATCGAATGCGAAATCTCGAAAAAGAAGCTCCCCAGAATCGAACACGCATTGTCCATGTTCTAAACTGATCAGGGCGGTGTTGTCGGAATGCAGCTGCATCAAGACGGCTCCGGAGAAGGTGTCGGTCTTTGATAGGCTCGACGCTAAAATGCCAAAACCCAGGTCAAGGCACTTCCGCGGAAGAAGATCAGTGTCTCAAGGTGATAATCTGCCAAAAGTCACCATCAATATGACCAGCAGAGGGACGTCATCACGTGCCATTCCTGGGGCATCGCAATGAATGACTCGATTGCGGTCCGGGACTATCAGACGGCCTAATTATGGCAGAGTGCAGAGGGGATTACCCTCAGATGACGAAGTGTCGGATGCTGGCTCTGCAGTTGCTTCCGACAATACGATTTCCAGTGCGGGACAACCCCGGAAGGCATTCATGATCAGTGCAGAACAAGTGGCCAAGATGTTTGAGGAGGCTTTGGCCAAGCAAAAGGAGAACTTCCAGTTCGAGATGCAGATAGCCATGCAGCAAATGAGAGAGATGCATGACCAGCAAATCCAAGCACTGACGAACCGCCAGGGCGAATCAAGTCTTCGCAATAACGTTAACCAAACGGACAGCGACACCGACAGGGATAAAGATCGGAACGCCGATAATCCCCCTAATGAACAGAACGCCAGTGGTAACACCGTCGTCCCTCCTCAAAATCACCCGAACGGAGACGTAGGTGAGAATGAGAAGATAAAGGACCTCGAGAGTAAGATCAACACTTTGATTTCCGCCCAAGAGGTAAAGAAGACGGGCATACCATGTCCGTATCCAAGGGAGTGGGAATCAATCCCGTATCCGACGAAGTTCAACCTAATAAGCTTTACGCCGTTTGATGGGAATGGTTCACCCACTCAGCATTTGATCTACTTCAAATCCCACCTGGGGGTTATTTCCGGTAACGAGCCATTGATGGTTCGGTCATTCGTTGGCACTCTTCGAGGAGCTGCCTTCAATTGGTACCGCCGTCTCAAGCCAGGGAGTGTTAATAGCTGGGACGACATGGAAATCATGTTCCTCGCTAATTTCTTTGATGACGATACCGAGATATTCATCGAGACGTTGTTAGACGAAAAGCAGAAAGACAGAGAACAGTGGATAGCTTCGTCAAACGGTTCCGAAACAAGGCAATGAATTGCTGGGACCCGATAACTAAGGAATTCATCCTCCAGACTTGCCACAACAACCTTTCATTGGACGTGGCGGAAGCAGAACAATACGCCCAAAATATGGAAGGACTTGAAGGTGCGCGGGGAGCAAGCCCAGCGATTCCTTAAAAGGAAAAAGGCAGAAAGAGACCTGCAAACGGCAAATGCTCACAAACAGAATTTCATCCCACGCCGAAAGCAAAGGACGAAACCAAACGCTCCACCAGTACCCAATGGCAAAGAACGACCTCAAAACAAGTCGCCACAACCAAGGTTCCCCAAAGTCTATTCTTTCAAGGAAGACGAGGTTCCCGATATTTTTAAATATCTAGTGGAGAACAATAAGATCCAACTGCCACCAATCGTGAATCAGGAGGAGGCAAATAAGGTCACGGATCCCAGGTACTACGCATTCCACAGAGCAGTTCACCATCTAACCAAGTCGTGCTACCATCTCAAGGATAAGATCTAGGTTTTGATTGATGTAGGGATCATTACCCCAAAGCTATCCAAAGAAAAGAAGATGGCGATAGGTAATTAATGCCGATAAATGGAAGTTTCCAAAAAAATACTATCCTTAGTATATTTAGGATAACTCATTTTGACGAGAAGTTCCTCGTGGGATATTTCACCCATTGTCCTCGAGAATAATCCTAAATCTGTCCTCCACCATAAATTCCCTCACTGATCAAATTCATTGACGGTGAGTCTACTAAAAAATCTTTCTGGTTCAATCCACCAGCAAAATCCCCTCTTGATTCCTTCCACGAACAAGAGGTCCACTTTCAAAGTTAACATCTCCTTTTAATAAACAGAAGGATTCCATTCTTTCCTCTTTAGTCATGCCTTCCCACGGTTAGGGCTGATATTAGAATTTCGTCTCGATAAACGAGAAGTTCATTTCCAGATCAGGTAACGAATCCTATAAAAGTGAAAGTTACCTGAATCTTCTTAATTCTCGGAGTGGAGATCCTACTCTTAGTTTCACCTCATCAGATTCTCAAAGTGGAGATCCCACTTTTAAAATTTTTTTTTCTAGAGATAGAATATAAAATTCTTCCTCTCCGGAGCAAGAGATAGGATATGAAATCCTTCCTCTCTTATTTCGGGTTTGTCTTTATCCTAAAAAGAAGACCTGGAGACAGGATATAAAATCCTTCCTCTCCACCGTCGGGAAACAGAATATAAAATTCTTCCTTTCCCGCGTCGACTCCATCTTTCGATTGCTAGAGACAGGATATAAAATCCTTCCTCTCCACCGTCGGGAAATAGAATATAAAATTCTTCCTTTCCCACATCGATTCTGTTGTCGGTTTAGTCTTTTAACCGATTGAAAAAGACACCAGAATTCAAGTCTGGGGAATTTTATCCGAAGCCTAAATAGGGATAAGTCTACGCCTAACAGGCGTTGCCGGTTTATTCTTTTAACCGATTGAAGAAGACACCAGAAGCCAAGTCTGGGAATTTTATCCCGAAGCCTAAGTAGGGATAAGCCTGCATCTAATATGTACAGCCGGGTAGTCTATTCCCATGAAAAAGACGAAGCCTATGTATTCAACATCATAGCACCAAGTCTAAAAGAGTTTCATTCTTTTAGCACAACGTCACGTGCGGAACGGGTTTAGATAATCCGCACACTAGCCCGATCCAAACGGTAGTCGGTAAAGGCTCGTCAAATCTGTTGATGGCTGGGAGTTGGCCAATAACCCTAAAGTCAATGCCTAACACGCGTTGCCGGTTAGTCTCTTGCCCGTAAAAGATGACAAAGTCTACGTATTCGTCATCGTAGCGTGAAGCCTAAAATAGTTTCATTCTTTTAGCACAACGCCACGCTTGAACGGGTTTAGATAATCCGCACACTAGCCCGATCCAAACGGTAGTCGGTAAAGACTCGTCAAATCCGTTGATGGCTGAGGGTTTGCCAAAAATCCTATGAGTATTGTGGTTGATTATTTCAAACGAAATGAGAAATCATAATAAACAACAATAAAAAGGAGGATAGAAATTTATTCGAGTGTTTTAACAAAGAAATCGCAGTTATTCAAATATCAAGTTTATGGCAAAGATCTGTTGTTCTAGCTGGGATAACTCGTCATTGTAAGTTTGTTGGAGCTCTTCCTGCAACTCAGCCCTAAAAGACTCCTCATTGGCGTTCAATGTCTTCACAGCTTCTTCCTCAACTTCAGCTAGCTTTTGCTCCGAGAGCTCAAGCTTCTTAGAAATGGAGATGTGAGCTTCCTCTGCGGTGACCCGTGTCAGCTCCAAGACACTCAAGTTCTCCTCTTTTATCTAAAGTTTCCGCCTAAGCTGCGCTATCTTGGCCTCACTTGACGCAAAACAAGAATGAAAATTGCTCAAGGATGTTGACTTCTCGGCAAGGGCGGTCTCAACCTGATCTCCCCGGCCCCGCTGCATTTGAACCTCGAGTCCAGTAAAAACTCGAGCATCACGCCAGGCTTCCAGACGAGATTCCACTCGACCGGCTATATACGAAGAAGCACCTGCTGCCTGCAACTCCTGTAATTTCTGAAGCTCGAGTTCCAGACGATCGAGATCATCATCAATCGCCTTGGCTAACCCTTGATATTTATTCAGCGGGGTTATCACCCATTGAGGGTCACTTTTCATCCGGTTCGGTTTATTTGAGCCTCATAATAACTCCAAAAAGGTATATGAGTATAAACTATTTCCTATTTTGGTCGAGAAGTTCCTGGAAAATATTTTATATTTTAAGGATAACTCGACAACTCCAAAAAGGTATATGAGTATAAACTATTTCCTATTTTGGTCAAGAAGTTTCTGGAAAATATTTTATATTTTAAGGATAACTCGACAACTCTAAAAAGGTATATGAGTATAAACTATTTCCTATGTTTGTTGAGAAGTTTCTGGAGAATATTTTTTATAAAATATTCTTAAGGATAACTCGACAACCCCCAATTTACTCCCATTGTGTTTAGTTTTACGACGCCGGACAACGCGTCGCAGTGGAAAATCGCCGATTGAAGGTTGGATTTCAAGAAAAAATTTCTGACGCCGGTCAACGCGTCGCGATAGAGAATTCACCGATTAAGGGATGAATCTCAGAAAAGTTCCTCCCGCTGTGGTCAGTTCTACGACAAGCGACGCAATGGAGAATTCGCCGATTGAAGGTTGAGTCTCACGGAATTGGATGGTCGGTCCGACGACAACCCACCAACACGAGCTAAAGCAAAACATTCATTCATCGGCTTCGGTTCAAGATTTTGACAACGGTCAGATAATAAATGCAGCACCGTGACACTTTCAGTCATCCTACAAAGCACTGGATAGTCCACAAGAATTGAAGAAATCAAGAGTTGAAGCCATGTTCAGGTCCCGTCATACCGACTGAAGGTTTGGGCCTATCATATCCAAAGTATTTTGACTTCTTCTATAAAAGAGCAAGGCCGAAACACTTTGGAGGGGGTATCTGTAGGCATCGAAAATTACCTATACGACCGAACATAACTTGTGACAATGAGTTGGCGATTAACGAGCCATCCGATGATGTAACGACGAACCGTCGACAACGCGACAACAAATGAAGCGACGCACACGCATAAAGGGAATCGACGAAATGCATAAAGCGAGTCGATAAAGCGTCCAAATTAGCAAAGCGAGTCAACGGAACACATGAAGCGAGTCGGCTAAGCGCGCAAGCCAAAGAAGCGGCGAATCGCATGTGAATGACGGAATAAACCTAACCGCGAAGCTCCGAATCAACAAAACCGACAACTCCGAACCAAATCAGACTCGGATCAATGGAATCGGACTCAGAAAACACCAGAAAATCGAAAAATCGAACCCGAACCGCCCTCAAGGGCTCTAAGAAACCAAGTTAATTTCCAGAGTGGCTCAGCCATAGCCGAAATACCTTAAAGGCAAGAAAGAAGCCACCCTATGGGGTGGCCGAGCCACTTCCAAGTGGCTCGGCCATGCCTAGCCACTTGGAAGTGGCTAGGCGGTCCTCGGGCACAGATCTGACCCGTATCCGCCTTTCAAGCCTATAAATAGAGGAAGAGGTCCTCATTTTTCAGGATCCAAAATTTTGGAGAAAAAGCCGAAGCTCTGCCGGATCGAGATCTAACTTTTGCACGCTAAGGGGGAGACTTTCGACGATCAACACTTCGACGCCAGATCTGAGATCTTAGCGAACCCGTTGGCAATTATTTTCCTTTGTGAAGTAATCCCCAAGGAAGTTCGAGATATTTTCGGATCGGATCTACACACGTTTCCTCAAGATTAAACTTTATTTTGATCTCGAGAAGAGTAGTGATTTCGCTTGGTCGATTTCACTTACTTAGGCGATTATTTTCTTCGTGAGATAATCTCCTTGGTCGTGTAGATCTAACACCAGATCAGAATCACGCGGTCCACGGACGGAATAGAGTCCCCGGCACAGGCAAAGATACCCACGCAAGCGAGGATTCGATAAACGGATCCCGCGTTTGTTTAAGGTGAAAAAGTTATAATTTTTATTCTTTTTTCATTGTAAGCAGCCTTATAAAAAGGCGAATTTTCTTTGAGTTCATTTGTAAAACCATAAAGGTATAATGAGTTCAGCAATGAAAAAGATCCCGACTTTCACCGCTGACAATTGTGATATTCTAAACAAAAGGAAAGAAAAGAGAGATATATCAACAGGTTATGTATATTGGAACTGAAAATCAGTTTAATTTATGACACATGTTTGATATAGCTGAAACATAATATATTTTAAATATCATAAACATTCAGTACTAGAATTATGAGTTATCTATAAGCTATCTCACTCACTTACTCTCACACAAAAACACACACACACACACACACACACACACACTACTTGAATCTATGAAATAATGATTTAGATTTTAAACAAAAAAAATTGATCTACCTTTTGTCTATCAGATATCCATGTAACATGTTTGTCTTCTATTCCACCAAGTGCTATTAATAACAAATCCATGAACCAACACCATGTCTCACTTGTTTCACCCTCAACTAGAGCTATTGCTATAGGGAACATTTGGTTATTTGGATCCGTTCCAATTGCACTCAATAAAATGAGACTGAGATTGCTTCTCAAGTGGCATCCATCTAAACCAATAAACGGTCTGTAACCCTCCAAAAATCCCTTGATACAACAAGCAAAAGAAATGAATAATCTTTGAAATGTAGGATGCTTATTGTTTCCTTTTAACTCAACCTTCATTTTAATTATAGATCCAGGATTCTTCTCCAAAAGAATATGAGTGCAGTCCCAGAGCTTAACAAATTGCTCCAAGCCATCTCCCTCGATTTTCTTCAGTGCCTTTCTTCTTGTTCTATACATTTGTTGCTTAGCAACATCGTACTCCAAGTCTCTAAGAACAGTTTTAGACATCAAATTCACTTTCCAATATGGATCATCCCTAATCTGCTCCATGTACCTTTCTGCATACCAAGATGAGTTAGCAATTCTACCAAGATGAGTTAGCAATTCTATTCTTTGTCACTTTAGGACAACAATAATTATCATAGAAGCTTTGGATTTGAAAAAATGTTTGCTCTCTATTCCAAGATCCATATATCCTCCATTCACAACCTATCCAATTTCCATTCTCTTTCTTCCTATTTATGCAATGGGCTGAGATCTTCCTTTTCTCATTCTTAATATACTTATATTAAAGTCTGCTCAAAATGACATATTGTTGTAGTGCTTTTCTGAATGCTTTATGATCTGTAAACTTCATTCCAGTCTCAAGCATAGGTTTCTCGTTGATGTTAAACTGAGATGCATTTGGGTATCTATCTTCACATCCATGTTCTTCATCACTATCCACTAAGCTTTTTAACGTATCACTACCCTCATATTCAGATTCCACTTCTGGATGGGTACAAAATTAATCTCCACATTCTCAGGTAAGGTATCTTCAAGTGGTCGATGCTGCTCTTCATCTCTATCCCAGACTTCATATGCATGTTCAGTCAACTCTCTACATAAATCTACTTTACTACTTGCTAGGTTTTCCTTCCTCATGCCCATTTGTTTGCCTTCTTTTATCTGCCCCGTTACTTCAAAAAAGTCTCTTCTTGAGCCTGTTAAGCAGTCTTCTCTATCTGATTGAATTATCTCATTGGGAATATAAGGAAAATCATCTTCACCACTAGAATCAGTGATATTATCTTAGTCTGAATCACCAAACTTTGTAAAGCCGACTTCATTAATTTGTTCCTCATTCTCTACGTCTTCAACTGTTGGTAATTCTTCTGATAAATGTTCGATATAAAGCACCACCTTTTTAGTATACATGTATTCTTGAAAGGCATCGTAAAGAGTCTTGCTATCATAGCAAAGCCGCAAACCATCTTGAAGAGATTTTCCATGCATGTTATAGAAAACTCTAAATCCACCACCATATCCAAGATTATTCATAACCTGCATAATTACTTCCAAAAAAATTTCATCTTCATCAACGTTGTCCATTAAGTGAATTTTTCCATTAATATATCTCTTAGGAGGGCATTGGTCAAAATAACCGCCATGATGAATCTCAACAGTGAACAAATTTGTGAATGATGCCATAGAAACCTATCCATATAAAACAATAAGAAAGTATCAGTTATGATTGTCATTATAGTTTGTAAATGTAAATAATTATATCTCAATTAAATAGAGTTCGTTATATAAATTTTAGATTTTGTACAAACAAAAACTTAGAAATTAAAACTTGCCGCAAAAAGTCAAATATTTGTTTGATTTTTCATAATATCCTTTGTATTTTCATAAGCTTATGGAGATCAAGAATCTAATTTATTATGAAAATTCGGGTCAAGATTTTTTCTCTATAATTTAAGAAAAATTATGAAAAACTTACTGCAAAATAATCAAACGCACTGGTCGACAAAAAGCCTTGACGTCTTTCATAAACATAAGACTCTGTTAATTAAGTCGACATATTCGAAGAAGTCATCGCTGGGCACAAGAGTTTCCGATCAATTTTTTTGGGTGGGAGATTAGAAGAGGAAGAGGCGTTAAGGATAAAATGAATAAAATAAAATTAGGGTTAGTTATTGTGATGTAATTAATTTAGGGGCAAACTAGTCATTAAATTTTAGTAATTAACGTCATTAGTCATCCGTCAGTCAAAAAGTTCCAAAAAGAATAAGAGGGAGAGGGGTGGGGTGGGGGGTTCTTTGAATGACTTAGAAACTAGAGGGAGGTTTTTTGATTCTAGTGATTAGTTGAGGGGGGTCTTATGAAATTAACCCTAAAAGTTATTTAGGTTGTTAGTCGGCTTAATTGCACTAAAACCCTATACTTTCCCTCTCTTTCATTTATATACCCTATAGGTTAATTGCACTTATATTGCCCTCACTAGTTTTTGGCAGTACTTACATATATAGTTTTTTAAACTTTCACGCATATGCCCTCACTTGTCTTTGGCAGCACTTGTATACACTTAGAGGTTTTAATTTTTAAATAAGGGTATTAAAGTGCAAGTTTTAAAAACATTAAGATATTTAAGTACAAATTTTAAAAACTTTGTGCTGCCAACTTAAGTGAGGGTATATAAGTGGAAGTCTTAAAAACTTTAAAGTATATAAGTGCTGCAAAAAAATAAGTAATGATATATAAGTGCAAAGTAGCGGGGTTTCCAATATTTTTAAAGTTAAGGGGATTGCCTCATAATCGTTTGAAATTAGGGTTGTTATTTTTGTTTTTGTTTTTTTTTTTTTTGATAATCGGCCTATTTAAAATGAGTAACATAAGAGTAGAACCAAAACTAGTGGCCAAACACATAGTTTTTCTTAAATAATAGTAATACAAGTGTTACGCCCGTGATGGTACTAGCGGGTCTAGTTTCTTCAATTTACATATGCTTCAAATTAAATTGTACTGAATGCTTTTCTTTGGATTGCTGCTTACTTTTTTGGGTATTTGCTATGTATCCACTTATCTACGAGTATGAGGATAACAATTACTTATAATATTAATATTAATATGATATCACTCTTTAAATTTCCCCCACAGTGTAACGCAATATGAAGAGTTTTGAGGATAAAATTTTAAAATATTTAAAAGGATTTGGGGGACCTAGTTCAAAATATGAAGATATGGGGGACTAATTAAAAATATCAAGATTCGTGGACCTAATTTCAAAAGATGGAAGATTTGTGGACTAATATAGAAAAAGCCCTATCGGAAAACCCCTGGAAAAGAGAGAGGAGCGATGAAAATCGAATGAGTTGCGAGGGCTAACTAGGGCTGCTTCCATCCCATGGTCAATTATAAAACGTATAATCTTGACATCAATTATTATTGATTTTGTTTAGAGGATTATTGTGCCCAGATCAGATACCGAAAGACGTCAACAGCAGGAGAGGAGTGAAAGAAAGGAGATAATAGGAGGTATTCTTTTTACTTGTTTTCTTTTCATTTTGTCTCCTTAAGAATTTCTTCTCAATTTATTACACTGTCTTTCTTTACTCTACCTACATTGCCCTTTTTCTGTAATCTGCTGTGTTTTGGGATTCATAGCCCCCCAATGTTTTTTTTTTTTGGATTCCTTTTGAATTTTCTTTCTTTTTATTTATTTATTTATTCTGACAGTTGCAATAGGTGATAACGGAACTGTAGGATGCAAAATGTAAATGCAAACCGTAGTCTTGCTATTTGCATTGCACCTTAATTTTTGGTCCTTTGATTCTTTGTCTACACTCATCATCACATAATCCGTTCTGTGAGATACCTAAAAGAACTCATCCTTACATAATCCTTGCTGTAAGAGACCTTAAATGCTGTGTTTGGATGGAGGGTAGAGAAGGGAAGGGGAAGAGAAATTTGAGTTTAACCTTGTTTGGGAGTTTTATTGGGAGGGTAGAGGAGGGGAAGATGGGAAAAATGTAGGCTAAAATCTTACACCCCAAATCGGGCGGTAAATGAGGGAAAGGGAAAATTGACAATTTCCCTTCCCTTCTCCCTATTGTTTGGATGGAGGTGAACCAATGGAAGTTAAAGTGAAATTTTGTTTTCACCTCGTTTGGGAGTTTTTTTGAGGGGTTAGAGGATGGAAACGGGTGTAAAATTTGCACTCATTTTTCTCCCCTCCAATTTGGGCGGTAGAGGAAGTAATGGAAACAGGTGTAAAATTTTATAATGTAATAAGACAACAATACCCTTATCACACTAAAATCTATGGCCAATATTCATTCTCATCCAATATATAAGGGTATTTATGTAACTTTGACTATATTCACTTTACTTCCATCCTCTAATATAGAACTCCCAAATAAGGTAAAACAAATTTACTTTCGTTACCCTGACTAAACTCCCAAACAACATTTTATCTTTTCACTTCCATTCCATACCTTTCCTTTCCGTTATTTAACTTTCCGTCCCTTCCCTTAGTTAACTCCCAAATACAAAGAGAACTCACCACAATTGACTCCCTATTTAGTCAATGCATGATCCACCGTTATAAATAGCGTAAATAGCCTCGCAATAGTGGCCAATAGTTAGCGGTCCCTTCCTCACTATTGCTCGCTATCGTGACATTGCTATACTACTGCTCGAAAGCCAATAGCCATATTGGTGAATAGTGGACGATTGCAGCAAAATCCGTTTTGACCGCTATTTAAAAGCGGTTTGAGGTTTATTTTTAAATTAAACTCGACCTACAACCATCGTGATCCCACCACCTCCGCGATTTCTTAACCACTATTTAAAAGTAATTTGAGGTTTATTTTTAAATTAAAGACTGATCGTGATCCCACCACCTCCGCGATTCCGTACTCCGCCACCTCCCATAGCTTTCGCGACCTCCCTCAAGACTTTCACCTCTCGCCGTAGCTCCTCCTATTGTAGTCCTTCACCGCTTCATCTTCAAAGAGACTCTTTGACTCCTCCTCGGTCGTCTTCGATTATTATGTGACGGTTACATGTCTATTTCATATTTAGGATCTCTTTAAATCATCAAATATGCACTTTTAGATTTTCAAGATTTTTCTTTAATTTTTTTTAATATTTATACATATCTAAATTAGACCGCTATTTGACTTTGCGCTTTTTACCGCTATTTTGCCGCAATAGCCCCAAATAGCCTTAGCGATGCCTCACCGCTATGCGACGCTATCCGCTATCGATAACCTTGATGACTGTATTTAAGAGGGACAGTTTCTTTCTTTGATTCTTTAGTTGTCCTTCCGCTCTTTAACAGAAGAGCATAGAAATAGTTAAAGAAAATAGAAGAAAAACTTGGATGTTCACAACGTACGCCACTTTCTCTTGTTTATTCAAGAATTGTAGCTAATCTAATCTAATCTATGCCAACTGGTATATGTGTCAGTTAGGATATGATGGTGGGGAAGACAATCAACGACGTTAAACGGCGCTATGAAGAAAAAGAAGAAGAAGAAGACCGTGTTGCTGATGGGGGAGCTAAGAGAAGGAAATCTGGTGACGAGAGAGCTCCCTATGCTCTCGGGCAAAAAGATACTGTCTATCGTTACTTGTGTCCCGGAAAACAAGTAGGAAGAATCATTGGAAGAGGTGGCGAGATTGTACGGAAGTTGATGGCTTCTAGTGAAGCAAGGATTGTAATTGGCGAAAGCATGCCGGGTTCTGACGAGCGACTTGTGACAATTTTTAGCTCAAGCAATGAATCGGATGCCTTTGGAGATATTGGTAAGTATGTCTGCCCTGCCCAAGATGCACTCTTTCTGGTGCATGAGAAACTTGTTGCAAGTGAGGCCCCAGGTGATGAAGATCTTAAGGTTGCTTCCCCAGACGCAGAGGTTTCTGTTCGTTTACTTGTCTCATCTGATCAAGTTGGACATATAATTGGAAAAGGTGGTCAAACTATTCACAACATACGGAATGACAGTCAGGCTCTCATTCAAATTTTGAAGAGCGAACATCTTCCCCTTTGTGCTAACAGCAGCGATGAACTTATCCAGGTATTAACATCCAGGTGTTTTTTGTCTAGTTTATTAAACTAACTTTATCACAATGCTGGCAACATATTTGCATCTATGGTCTTTTTAAAAATAAAAAAAATTCCTAAAACTATTTCCAATCAGCTTCTTGTTTCAATTTGTCAGATTTGCATCTGATCATAACCTGTGATTTTTAGAATGCTGAAGGTGTCTATATGACATTCCTTGTTCCTTTAGACTTACCATTTCCAGAGTTGAAGTCAACTTGTTGATGAGCTTCATTTACAGCTTTAGCTTTAAGGCATCTTAAGCGAATATTTTAATGCATACTTGCGTTAGTGTACAAGAACATATCGTTTTGAGTCTATGTTGAGTTAGTTGGTTATGGTTGCATAGAAGAACTGCGTGGGCTTGCTAGTTCTGCATAATCCTTTGTTCATTGTTCTCTCTCCTTTACCATCTTTTATAATTGCTACTGATCATATGATGTTCTTCATCAGATTATGGGAGACGCACCAGTTGTAAAGAACGCTCTATTTCAAGTTTCTTCTCTCCTTCATCACAGTCCATCTCGCTTACAAAACCTGCAGGGTACAACAGTTAATGCTTTATTTATGCTTTCTCAGATATAAATATATAATACTTGCTACAAATTATTCTCTTTATTGGTGAATATCTTTCTAGATTTACTTAATGACATGGCTAAATCTGTTAGATTATAAAATTATAATCTTCAACCATCAGCACAACTTCACAGTTTTCGTGCAACGAAAGCGCCTTTAAGATCATATTAGAGTAAACCAGGTTCAAATCCCACCGGACATGCATTTTAAAGCAGATTAAAAAAAAATATACATCTGTGTAAAATAGTTAGGGTTTCGACTCATGGAAACGGTGCTCACCTGCGGGGAATGGTATTAGATTGTAAAACTGTATCCCTCAACCCTCACAACAACTTTGGAGTTTTGGTGCAGTGGAAGTGGCTTGAAGAAGTTCCAATCTTGGTGGGCAGATTGGAGTTGTTGTAGTTATAACCACCATACAACTATTTTTGCAAATGATCATTAATGAAAGTAAATTAACCTGCCTTGGCTTTCTGCTATATACCACGAATATTTTGGGTTATTAATTTTATATGTACCAAATCAATGTTTTATTACTAAATTAATGAAATTTATATATATTCAGTTAGGTTTTATTTTTGAATCAATTTGTTCCCCTGTAAAGTTACAAGAGAAATATCTATTTTTCATAAAGTGGAATGTGTATCCAAACTATACTAAAGACAATAACAACATCTGAGCATAATGGACATGGGTAAGATAGATTGTTTGCTGATTAAGTAATTAGAGAGTGGGGGCCCTTTTACATTATTCAGAAGAATCAGCACCATATGCATTTCTTTTATTTCTGACTGTGTAATAAGTATAATATGTATTAGGTTAGTGTGAATTTTAGGGATCATAATTCTAGTAGATATGTCCGTGTTACTGAAAATGGCCACTGTGTCTTTTGTACATATTCAATTACTTTACTGTCAGATATCTATGAGTTTATCAAGGGAGTTTCTTGGAAGGTTGGCTTTATATTTTCCGAGTCCTGTACCGTGTGTTTGTATCTCAACCCAATTCATATGACTTGAATATCTAAGTTTGTCAAGCTGCTGATTCAGAAATTGTTTGGCATATGACACTTAATTTATTGCTTATTAATATTAGACCAGATGCAGGAGTTTCCTTGCGTTTATAAACTTTTAAAGTTTCCTCTTATTGTTGATTTGTTGTTCTTTGACTATCGTAAGTATGACATGAATTATATTTTGACATATTACTTGGTCAACAAATAAGTAGAGTTCATCATCTTGCTTACCTTAACTTATTATACTGCTACTAACTGGTGCACTTGTGTGTTCTTGATTGTACATGTCTCAATTAATTCATTTTATTAGTTTTAATGCTGCTTTTAACTCCCAAAGAAGCCAAAATTTACACACACACACACACACACACACACACACACACACATTCCATCATAATTCAAGATCTGTATGAGTTTTACATCTCACTTTATGTTGGGCTTTCAGGATATAAGTTCCTAACAGATTTCTTATGCGAATATTACTCTCTTTCATATCTTAACAGGATATTAGTCCCCCACAATTAGCGTTATTTGATATTAGTCCCTCCAGTTCATTATTTACTTAAAACAAAGAATATTATATTATTCTCTAATTGTTGCTTCCACTTTTACCTGAGTACCCTCTTCTGAGTACCCTCTTCTTCTTCCTTATCTCCCACTCTGTCTTCTTCTTATTCTACTTCTTCTTTTCCCTTTTGACTTCTCTCGTTCACCATATCACACAGAAGAGTTATCTTCTATTCTTTTAATTTCCAGTTGGTTGAATCTCGTGCATCCAACTCCGAATTTCTCTATCCAGAACTTCTCTCCACACAGAAATTTGGATAGAGAACCCATTTTAACTTCAAAATCAAACTCATGTTTTCATCACTTGCCCAACTAAACTTAAAATCTAAGAAACTATTGTCGTTTCCTCTTACCCTTTCTGTGCTCAGACTCTTTTTGGAAGATTAAAATTTTTCCTGAGGATCATTCTACTGAAATAATCAATAAGAAGCAATACGACAGCGCTAGTATCATTCTTTAGTATCAAAGAATAGAGTAACTAAATTTCATAGAACTTAGAAGTCCTCCAATCATGGCTACTGAGTGCTACCAAGTGTCTCTGTAACTTGTTTAATCCTTACAGTAAACTTTTCCACACTGATTTGTTTATAGAATACATTCTGAATGCAGGTCCTTGCGCACATGTATTATATTTTGGGTTACATATATTGTATTTTTTGGCCTTGTTATCTGAATCCCTTTCTCTTGACCACTACTATAGATTGAGATTGGTGAGCATGGAGCTTGAAAGAGGTTTTCTGGGGCTGATGGCTGGAAAATTAAGATGGGGACAGAACTATAACTTGACAATCCTAATTAGCTTCTGACTATAAATTTATAATTGATTGTCAGATTTGGATCAAATAAGTAACTGAGGAACCAATATTAAGTAGGTGTTTCATATTTCAAGGGACTAATATCCAAAATTCTAATTATGGTGATAGACTAATGTTTAAATAACAGTTTTGTTAGGGACATATATCCTAAAACCTTTGATGTTTTTGACATGAATACCCTGCCAAATTTAGTTTTCTGAGTATTACAGGGAATCCTAATATACCTATTACTGTCATGTTATCATTGTAAATCATCACCTCACAGGCTATTTAATGTTTTTTTTATCCCAAGTCTCGACAACATACATGATGTTCTTACAGTATAATATGCAGTGACTCGTTGGCAGATTATGTCTGTGTAATAAATTCTTTCCAGTATGCAGTTGCCATTCTCTAAATATTAGAGGTTTCTACTTGCACTACATTTGATTGCTTAGAGTAGTTATGCATAGATAAAGCGATGAAATATAGAAACATACTACATCCACATTCACTGTTTTTGAACGTCCTTTCCCTACTCCGACTGCAACTTTGCAACCAAACGTATTTCAAGCTTGCATATTTAATGTTAACAATTAAATTTTTTTTGTTTCTTTTCATTTCAAATGAAAAGGGCAGTAGCCCACTGCCAGCGGCACTATTATTTTTACATACATATGTTGGAAATAGACTAATAGTGATATGGACCTTTGGGGCTCTTCAGTTTTTAAACTGTATAAGAATGTGTCCCAGTTTACATAGGTTTTTAGACCTTAAAATTTGTGCGTTAATCTTAAAGTGTTTATGGCAAAAATCATACTCTGGCTTACGGATGGGACCCATATGGACAAATACATGGCTTGGAGATAAGTATTTCTTCAAATTTCACCTCATCACTTATAGAGATGTTCTCATCTATACACCTCCTACTTACATGTTCCAACCCATGACTTCATGAAAATATCTCATCTAAATACCTCCTGCACTCTTACTTTATAAAATTCTGATAAACTTTACCTAACCATTGTAACTTTAAGTTCGTTATTTATCAACCATCCATTAAACTGTGCTATAAAAATCCATTTTGTCTTGAACATTGTTATTTGGCACCTAACCCCTTTTACAACATCATATTGACAATGTAACCCATTGACCACCTGTTGGCAATTTACCTTAAATTGATGCCTAGCCAACTTAAAACCTTGTGTTGACACTTAAATGAACCTCTTGTGTTGACATGAAATCCTCTTATATGTGCCTATATGTTTTCAACTTTGTATCTGACTTTTCTACTGGGTTCTTCTGTAACACCTCATGTTCCGTATTGTACCCAATAATAATAATATTTGGACTCCTTGATGATTGTCTTCAGTTATATAAACTCCCAATATTTTATCCCACCATCTACAATTGAACCATATCACTATATTGTATTTTAATCATCCTTCATCTTTATAAATAAATAAGCTACTGAAATTTCGGGGATATTACACTTGGCTCATGGGTGTTAGGCATACGAAAATATAGACCATGGCCTTATAGCTTAAGTAATTTTCTGCTTTAAATAAACATTCGTCTAGTTGAAGAGTTTCTTGCATAAGGTAATAGTGTTTTAAATGACTCATATTTAGTAAGGAGAAGTGTGGTAACCTTGAAACCTCCTACATTCTTGGTTGTTTTCTTTGCTTGTATCGAATGATTTTCTACACATATCCACCAAAAACACGCCATTGCGCTTTTGATAGATTTTCTGCTTTAAATGACTCATATTTAGTAAGGAGAAATGTGGTAACCTTGAAACTCATAGCAGGCGCTTGCTATGAAACTTTTCTCCTACATTCTTGGTTGTTTTCTTTTCTTGTATCAAATGATTTTCTACACATATCCATCCAAAAACATGCTATTCAGCTTTTGATGTATTTGTTGATTTATGAATTATTTATTTATATTGGTGATTGATTTAAGGATTGAAATAAGATGTTATAATGTTCACATTAGATATTATTTTTATATGCACTATTCAGACATTTGTATGTCAGATACTCATTCTGCTCCTTTTGACTTTGACCCAGATGAAATTGTATACCGTTACTTGTGTGTGGAAAGAAGCATAGGGAGTGTAATTGGAAAAGGAGGTGAGGTTGTAAATAAACTGAGGGCTGATAGTCAAGCGAAGATTATAATTGGTGAGAGGAGACCAGGTGGTAGGGAGCGAATTGTGACCATATTTAGCTCCAGCGAAAAAACTAAAACCTTCAGGGATATGAGTGATTATATTTGTCCTGCACAAGATGCCCTTTTCAGGTTGCATGAAAAACTTGTCAGAACTGATCCTCCAGGTGATGAAGATAATACAATTGAATCACATGCTTCGGCTTGTTTACTTGTACCATCTGATCAAATTGGACACATAATTGGGAAAAGTGGACATGTAATTCATGACATCCGAAGCAATTCCGGGGCTACCATTCGCATTTTTAAGGATGAGCATCTTCCTCCATGTGCCAATAGTGATGACGAGCTTCTCCAGGTATTGTAACACACCTGTTTTTTAATTCTCCTGTAGAGCTGTTGATGTAGAAGAATCTTCTGTAAATATGATTCTGCAATTATTTAATTCTCTTTCTTTTCTCTTTTCCTTTTCTTTTCTTATTTTTAAGGAATGGATTTCGTGTCAAAATTTTAATCTTTACTATGTGCTTGTTTTTGTTACTTTTTTTTATTTTTTTGTTTTCCTTTTTTTCCTTCTAATTTTTAATTTCGGTATTCAAAGTTATCTTCTTTATAGACCTCGGGTAATTGTATGTCTGGTATTAATGTCTCGAGTGAATATCAACATACTTTATGCTTTGCGGTGGTGTTGGTTACTAGGATCTGGTTTCAGTATAGAATTGCATGGCATGGGCCCATTTATATTTCAATTTTTGTTTAAGCTTTTCATTTTTCTTATCTCATCATATCTATTCTGTTCGCTGCCAGATTACTGGGCAAGCTCCAAATGTAATGAAGGCTTTGGTTCAAGTTTCGTCTTGTCTTCGTGACAGGTCATCATGGGCAAAATACCATCCTCCCCCCTATGATTCTCATCCACACCTGCAGCATGGTCAGTATTAATGTCCAGATTTTGGAGGAACAGCAATTGTTATGGCTCCGCCAATTCATTTTATGTATATGCAGGTAATGCTTTAGGAGAGAGCTCCTCATTTCCCTCTGAAAGGGATGGATATTCTTCAAAGGTGTTTTTCTTACGCTTATTGTGTCCTTCTACCAATGTTGCACGGGTGATTGGGAAGGATGGTAGCATCATCAATAAGATCAGGCAGCAGTCAGGAGCATCTATCAAAGTAGATTGTTCAACTGTTGAAGATGATTGCATAATATCAATTTCAGGGAAAGAGGCAAGTGACAATTGTCAATTCTTCTGCACTGTATGCAGTTTTGATAACCTTCACAAAGATTTTTGATATGTGCCTTTTTTATTCATTTTGATTCAGTGCTTTGAGGATCCTGTTTCTTCAACCATCTATGCCGCAGTCAGATTGCAACCTAGATGCAGCGAGATGACCGAGAAACCATATGGTGAACCATTGTACATAACCCGTCTACTTGTACCCACATCTCAAATTGGTTGTCTAATTGGGAAAGGTGGATCTATCATTAGCGACATGCGAAGAGCTACACAAGCAAACATCCGTATAATGTCAGAAGGAAACCTTCCTACAGCTGCTTCTCCAAATGATGTTCTTGTTCAGGTAGCTTGTTGCTATATGATTTCTTCAGCATATGCAGATATATGACTCTTGACTTCAATAACAGAAGTGTAGCATATCATGGTTTGTTTTGTTTCCTTGTATCTCAGATCAGTGGAGAGCTTGATGCAGCCAGAAATGCTTTGATACAAATATTAACACGTTTGAAAGCAAATGTCTTTGGACAGGAGAGGTCTTTATCGAAGAACTGCAGATATGATGGTTACCGGGTACTGCCTTTGTTAGTTAACTAGTTTTACTTCGTGCAATGCACAGACCTTAGTATTGCTATGTTGTTCTAACAATCATATTGCAATATTATGATTTTGATAGTTTCATACTGCTTACACTCTAGATGGTATACTAATACTATAATTTAGAAATATTATTTAAATAAAAATTAAAACTTATTAATTTGGAAGTCATTGTCACACTACTAATATATAGAAGCTCAAAAGTCAATTCTCTAAGATTTTGTCTATTGTTTTGTTTTAGTATGTAGTATAGATTGCGGTTAAGCATTGGGTGTTAGTCATGTGTGCACTCTAAATGTCTACAGTAACTTTCTATTTATTTAGTGTTACTATGTTGTTTCAAATTTCTGTTTCTTCACAGAGTAAATATTAGTTAACTACTCAAATTGGCTAAATTTTCCTGTGCAATTTATCTTCAGGCTGGTAGCAGTACTTACCAAAATTGATAAGTCTCCAAGGTTATCTTCTTTGTGCATTCAAAGAGCCCTGTGGCAGATTTTGAAGTTTTGCTTCCGCTCTGCATCACAATGCATATAATGTGTAAATTCACCACCTACTGAATATCAAACAAAATCTAAATACGCCTTGCGACAATTCCCTTCACTTTAAACCCTAAAGAATAAATTCAAATAATCATCAATGCCCAATATCCTCCTATGATATGCTTACTAAAATATAACTTGTTAGCAAACTAAACTATACTAGACCAGCTAATCAAATACCATGATTTGAGTTTTAATTAACTTAGCAGTGTTTCTGTCCTTTGCTCTATTAATTTTGTGAAATACATCCAACTATCTTATAGCCTCATTTAAAGATTGAACGTTGGATACATGATTATATTCATATCCTTTCAATCAAAATTAAGAATCATGTTTAATAATTTGCCTTAAAAATAAATTATAAGGAAGATTGCAGCAAAGTTGCTGCCCGTCTTGGGTTAAAAAGTCATATGGCCCAGCTTGGTAAAGCAATGACTGAGTTGCAAGACAGTTAGCTGCGGGACTGCCATCAGGAGAGGGACATAGAGTTCCTTCGACACACTTTGTCATTGAGGAGGTAAGTGGGTCCATGTCTACCCTTGGCATCATCCAATTTTAATTTTTGCAGCGGAAGCTTTTCGTTAGTTTGTACATATAATTTTGCATCCTGGTTTTGTTATATGTTTTTTGGTTGATGTGGAAGCATGTTTAGTTAGTTGTGTTGGGAAAGCCAAAAGTGTTTGTACCTTCTTCCTTCATCTGCTCTCTTTCTACAGGGTTTAAACTGAGAAGTAATGGATTTCCGTACTATACTTCTAATGATTTATAGAGTTGAAGACGAGCGATGTGACTGAAGATTTCACATGCCAGTGGGTGAAGACAAGTTGGTATATGTGCAGAGCTGAGAAGTGGGTCGCTGCTAGCTAGGTTAAGTTTCCTTTGTCATATACCATTCTATTCCTCCATATATGTCTTTTTGCTGTGACCACAGATTTAAATTTTAAACCATGTTATCTCATCGATCTCTTTAAACTGATACACACAGATACTGCTGTGGAGAGCGGGGGCATGTTTCATGGAGACAAAATCCCAATTTGCTTATGAGACCATGGACTATTGAGACTGACGTTAGCTCTCTGCTTTTCCTTATTACTCTACTTAACTACTAAAATGTATATTGTGATATGTTAAAACAGTTATGTATGCTCTCTGTTTAGCTTTAACAAGTATGTATCCGATGTTGGCTTTAGTGAATGATGGGTATATATATTAGACACACACACACAAAAATTGTTCATATGCGTCCAACCCACTACCTCTCCAATATATGGTAGAGTAATTGGGATGCTAAGGGCATGTTTGGTTCGTTTCCTAGATCATTAGGAAACCCCATTTTCATGTGGATTGGGTATTTCCATGGTTTTCCATAGGTTTCCTATTCTTTTGTGTTTTTTGTTTGTTTGGATAAAAATCACAAAGAAAGGGAAACTAACACTTTCCTATTCTTGAGTTTGGTAAGGACCCAAAAACAAGTTAACCACAAATCAAAGTTTACTGTTTTGAAAGCTTTCCTAAGTTTGTTTGGGCAAAAACATTATTGGAAAAGGGCATAAGGTGAGATAAGAAAGATTACCTTCCACAAAAGACAAAGGGGAGTGCTAAGAACTTGAGAAGAGGTAAGCAAACTTGATTTTGGAATCAATTGCTGCTCTCAACGGTCAAGCCAACAGCTATATATCAACAAACATGCATATAAATTATGTCCATACTCTTTCATATTTTGCCACAAATCATCCAAAGAAGAGGTGAAAAAAATGCAAATCAAGATGGGAAGCAACGTAAAATCTGAAAGCAGAGCTGAATGAGGTGAAATGCTATTGCAAACTTCCCACTCCTCTAAAGTTATGCAAACACGGGGCTAACAAAGGGAGAAAATTTTGGGGTTGTGCAAAATATCCACATTCATGGTGCAGTTTCTTCTCATGGGCAGCGGATCAAGACTATTCAGTCAAAAAGATTGAGGAAGAAGTCCAAGAGAAATTAGCATACAAAAGCAAAAAAGTGAAACAATTGAAAAAAAAATTTGAAAAATGTAGAGTTTGAACTTTTTGTTTGCAAAATATATGTTTACTCTTTCTTATTTTTCTGTGTATGGTTCAGTTTATATCAAAAGATATGACATGTACTGCAAAAATATATTGAATAGAAAAAACTTTATTTTGTGAGTCCCATTCAAAGAAGCTCTTATTTATTTATGTCAAATAAGGAAAAAAAATTTGCTCAAAAACCATGTATACATTTGGAAACTAATAAGATCAGAAGTGGGTCGTTAGCATCATAATCAGCCTTGCCTGCACATTGCTTAAAATGGAGGCTACTGAAAATAAGAAAAAAAATGACCACTCATCATTGCTTATATATTTGGATCTGTCTCATCATAGAAAAGATTCTCTAAACAATAACAAAAATGGAGGCCGCTATTCTCATCAATTTACCACTAATCATTGAATATATAACCCTGTCAATCATAGAAAGCCTCGCCTAAACAAATTTGTTATTGTAGGTAGTTCTCTCAGGAAATTTTGATCCAAAATTCAACATAAAAGCATTTCTCACAAAGAGATATAGACAAGCATACCAGTACCAAAGCGATGGTTTAATTTTCTCCCTCACAAAGTAAACTTGCATGTATTCAAATGACAATATCAGATAGCATGGACAAACTTATGTAAAACATGCATGTTAACATCTAAAATCAGTAGTATAGAAAATATCATTGTACACTGCATGTGCACATATCAACCTGAAAAGTGAACATCACCAAATATTACGATCAACAATAGCAGTTTGATCATATAACAAGTTTTGCACATCACAAGTGCATCAAAAGAAAAAGCACCAGTAGTATATCCAGCCCCACTCAAGCATGTAACAAGTTTTATACACTACACTATTGTACAAAAATGGGTCAGCAAAAGTAACCTAAGAGGCATATAAGAAGTTTTGTACACTTCACCAGTGTACCAAAAACAACCATCACCAGTGCATGTTAGCATACTATGGTGTATAGTTAGCAAAAGTTAGGTTTAGTCCTGCACAAAAAAAGTTGGTTAGCAGCCATATGACAACTCAGTTGTCATCCACATCTAAGCCTTTTTCCTTCGCAAAGTTCACAAAATATTTCCTTTGTCCCTCCCTCAACTTACCAATGAAATACCTACATTCCTCCTCATCCCTGTATAGCTGAGAATATAGACTGTCAAGCACATCTTCTGAAAATTCAACCTTGTGAGAAAATATTTCTTAAGAAAGGTTCTCCGTCCAATGTATCATGTGGGTATGTTGAATGGAGTATGAAGCACTGTCAACCTTCTCTAAAATCCTTTGCATTAGCTCAATTTCCTTTCTATGCTTACTAACTATCTTTTTGCCTTTATCTTTGTCAATTGTTGAAGAACTCCCCGTAGCATTCTTGTTGTTAGTAGGCATGGTAGAAGTTGGAGGGTCTGAAGTTAAGTTTATCTTGGCTATCAAGTACATCCTCACCATCATCAACTTCAATGGGAGATGGTCTTTTAGAGCCGAATCTCGAGAAAATATCCTTCATTTTTTCACCCTTAACTTGATCATCACCCATTATTATTTGCAAATCTTCATAGTGACGTATTGGCCTATTGAAATACTCCTTTACCCTTCCGCTACCATTCTGCTTATCCTGCATTAAAACAAAATAGGTCTGAGGCATCATATAATATTTACTAATTAACAACATGGGCATGAATGAATTGAAGTACAAAATATCAAACCTGAGTCCATCTATCAAACGCCAAGGGATCCATTGTTATTGCTTAGTTTCTTCATTCCATCCAGCCCCACTCATATTTCTACATGTTAAAATGTCATTCTACATATTCCTCAAGGTTTTAAAACGGTTGATGACATGTTCTTTCTGAAATCAGATTGAATTCTATCTTCATGTAGGTGGTAGCCATGTTATAAGCATGTTGCTTAAAGTTTTTGTCTGCCTTTAAGCCTTGCTTGACAAGCTTTGCAAGATATGGAATTAAAATATCATCATGACAAGGCTGCCAGAATGTGTTGTTCACCCTTGAATTTATTTTCACAGTGCACCCCATTCTCCTCTTGTAGCAAACCTTTCTTTTTTTCTTACTTGGGGAGTCAACCTCAGTCTCATTAGGAGCAGCTCTTTTTTTCATTTTCACTTGTTGGTGATAAGGGGTTGCGACCTGAAGGTGTGCTCTGTGATTGAGGAAACATAGGGTTAGTATTGTTGAGCATGCTCATGTATGATACATGAGGCTGAGAATGTATCAAATATGGCATGAACCCATCAACACTAATAATGGGTGTGAATGTAGCCTGAGATGATTGATATTGCATGAACTCCATAGTATAGCCATGTGAATTCCTTCTATCACTAAGATTAGGAGTTCTATTCTTTTCGGACATACCTATACACAATAAATTCTAAAATAAGTCATCAATATCAACCATAAAAACATGATCTTTCATAACAGTTTTCATAAGTAAAAGATTCCAAAAGTGAACATAATCACAGAGCACATCATGATAGCAGGTAGCAACAATTTAAGTAGCAACAATATTAACCACATCATGATAGTAGGTACCAAACATGGAAGTTCAAATAAAAGAAACATAAAGTACCCTACAATACCGCCCAAGTAGAAATAAATAAGCAAGAAATACAAGTACATCACAAAAAGTTTCAAGCAAGCATTCCTCAATCTCCAGTCTCTGTTAGGTCACGACCATGATATTTCCGACAATAATCCGTCCACATTGTCAATGCTATCTCATCTCTCTTTACCTTTCATTCATTTCTAGTGTATGTTTGCTCCCTTGGTGTCAAATTTTGTGTGAAGTCAACAATGTTGTCAACTTTGTCATTGGCTATTTCCCCATCATCATCCTCTACTTCAAGATCTTCATTTAACCAATCATCATCCGGATTTACAGTTGCTATGTAATTGTGAAGCACACATCATGCTAAAACAATGTCCACTTGAGTTTCGAAAGGGTAATGGGGCTTTGCACTTAAAATCTTGAAACGATTCTTCAAGATTCAAAAAGTAGACTCAATTTTACACCTAGCTTGGAGTGTCGTAAATTGAACAATTCCATCCTATTATTTGGTGTTCTTCCTCTGTGTTCATTGAGATGATAACGAACACCTCGATATGGAGAGATAAACCCAGGCATCGTAGTATATCCAGCATCGCATAGATAATATTTTTCTAAAATGTTCATAAAAAAACATGTTGTCCTCATTAATATCTAATTTGGTTTTAGTTGTATTATTCTGCAATTTAAATTTTTACTTACCCTCATAAACTTTCAAACCATGTGGTTGTGGTCTAGATATGGCATCCTGTACTATCCTAAAGTCATTTGCTGATCCCTCCCACCTTGCTAGCACATATGTGAATAATTTATTAGGAGTACATGCCCCTAAGATATTTTGTGTGACACCTTTACGCCCTCTAAAACATGCTACCGTACTAGACAGTACCATGGCGTCAATGTGTGTTCCATCAATCATGCCAATACAATCCTATAAAAAGACACATATGCGTCATATAAATTCTAATAAGACTTTTAAATCTATTTCTTTAATTATTTAAGTAATGAATATTACCTTGAAATAAGGGTAAAAAAGAAGATTGTTGGCAATCTCAAGGGTACTTCATTTGGTGCCAGCCTGAAGTACCGATCACGTAAGTGACAAATTGTATCCAAAACCTTGTTGAAGTATCTATTCACAGTATCCCCTGATCTAATGAAATTAGTACGCATAACTCTATTTTTGGTTTTATGGCCCATTATGCTCAGAAATAGCAAGTTGTTCTTTCACTGAAACATGTCGTGTGTCTTTAAGTAGATGCTCTCTCCTCATAATTCTAGCAAGCTTATTAAAAGCCTCTCTATGCATTCTAACATAGTCTTTGCAACTCTCATGATAACCCCTAGTTATTATGTCCATATGTGCTACCCTGCAAGTATTGTCCACAGCTTTTGTTATACTAGGACGATGAGTGATAGACCTTCTTCAAGCATGCATTCTCCTCAAAATAGTAACCATCATTATTAATACAGTCATTGCACCTCCAGAAACTATCCTCCTCATCATTTCTTCCTCAACACTATCCATCTATAAGACCCAACATTGTTAACTTTTTAAAAATTTATTAATGTATTTATTGAAGTAATTTCTTAATCATTTAACTATTTTAACAACAAATAGAAATATTCAACATGATGTGGTGTTAATTATAAAGTATAATGTTGAATAGCACAAGCAAATGTTTCTTTTTTTCATTGCCGTGGTAAAATTATATCTTTGCAACTCTCTGTTGTATCTAACTAAGAATATATACAAACACATGAAAACTGAAATACATGTGGTTTTGGCTTGACTTACATAAATATGTTACTTTGATAGGAAGCTTTTTCTAACTGAAATAGATATGGTTCTTTGTTGTAACTAACCAAGAATTATATCTTTTTTCTCGATGATTTACGTTTCAAGATTGATTTATATGCATAATTCTCTAATGATGATTCATGGAATATATATAGAAAAAGAAGATTGGTTGTTAATTTTCTTTTACATGTAACAATTTATTAAAGAACTAATTTTTCCTAAATAACTAATTGCCCACATTAGATATCTAAAATCCAAAAATTAGTCATCATCAAATGTTTCTTTTTTCATTGCCGTGGTAAAATTATATCTTTGCAACTCTCATGATAACCCTAGTTATTATGTCCATATGTGCTACCCAAGTATTGTCCACAGCTTTTGTTATACTAGGACGATGAGTGATAGACCTTCTTCAAGCATGCATTCTCCTCAAAATAGTAACCATCATTATTAATACAGTCATTGCACCTCCAGAAACTATCCTCCTCATCATTTCTTCCTCAACACTATCCATCTATAAGACCCAACATTGTTAACTTTTTAAAATTTATTAATGTATTTATTGAAGTAATTTCTTAATCATTTAACTATTTTAACAACAAATAGAAATATTCAACATGATGTGGTGTTAATTATAAAGTATAATGTTGAATAGCACAAGCAAATGTTTCTTTTTTCATTGCCGTGGTAAAATTATATCTTTGCAACTCTCTGTTGTATCTAACTAAGAATATATACAAACACATGAAAACTGAAATACATGTGGTTTTGGCTTGACTTACATAAATATGTTACTTTGATAGGAAGCTTTTTCTAACTGAAATAGATGTGGTTTTGGCTTGACTTACATAAATATGTTACTTTGATAGGAAGCTTTTTCTAACTGAAATAGATGTGGTTTTGGCTTGACTTACATAAATATGTTACTTTGATAGGAAGCTTTTTCTAACTGAAATAGATATGGTTCTTTGTTGTAACTAACCAAGAATTATATCTTTTTTCTCGATGATTTACGTTTCAAGATTGATTTATATGCATAATTCTCTAATGATGATTCATGGAATATATATAGAAAAAGAAGATTGGTTGTTAATTTTCTTTTACATGTAACAATTTATTAAAGAACTAATTTTTCCTAAATAACTAATTGCCCACATTAGATATCTAAAATCCAAAAATTAGTCATCATCAAATGTAACTGTATATTGAGTTTTTAAAAGAGATTAATTACTCTATTGCATGCACTAGATAAGGATGAAACAAATTAAATTTCATAATTTTCTCTACTAAACCAAATTAGGCTAACCCTAAAAATTGCTATATCATATAAATACTCAATTAACTAACAAATCCAACCATTTCCATTGATGAAAACAACAACAAGAACATTAATCAACAAGATAGTCATCATAAATTACTAACACCATAGAGTAATAATCTCAATCAGAAGTAGATTCATCATATTTAACAAAATCAAAACCTTTCCATATGAAAAGAACAACATGCAAGATTAAAGAAAGGATCACCATGAAAATTCGACCAAATATAAGTCTAAAAAAAAGATTCAAGATTTATACCTGATATCAGTCACTTTGAAGGCTTGAGAGTTGAGGTTTAAGAGATCCGAACTCAAAAAATACCAAATACGAGAGATTAGTGATGGCGTCGTCACCTTGTTGATAAAAACCCCCAAACTTGAACAGATATCAGAGTCGGTGGAGAGATCAACCCGTAGATGGAATACCCATGAAAATTTAGGTAAATATCCTAATTTTCATCGTTGATTTAGAGTGGAATCAGAACAATCTAGGAGTTTTTTTAGACAGAGAGAGAAGAAGAAAGGGGAAGATAAAGGGTGAGAGAGAGAGAGAGAGGCGGTAAGCTTTAGTTTTCCCAAAACTTCCCGCTGGAAACCCAAAAAGCGGACGGATTCCTACTGTGTCAGATTTTTGGTTTCCTATTCAAGCGGACGGATTCCTACTGTGTCAGATTTTGGTTTCCTATTCAAGCGGACGGATTCCTACTGTGTCAGATTTTTGGTTTCCTATTCAAGCGGACGGATTCCTACTGTGTCAAAGGCCTTCTCCTTCCCTTACCTCTCTCACTCCCTCAAAAACGATATTGTTTTACAGTGTGCACTGCATGGGCAGCCCAAGATGAACTGTTATATATTGGTATCAATTGAGTTCTTTACGCTACCAAGAGTTTGTTATCTTGGATTAGAGATGAAGAAGAGAAGCTGAAACATGTTATTGCAGATTTCAGAAATTTTCATTCTTGTAGAGTGGTTCAGAATATATATATATATATATATATATATATATATATATATATATATATATATATATATATATATATATATATATATATATATATATATATATATATATATATATATATATATATATATATATATATATATATAGCGATAGAATGAGATGGTGAGATGGACATTCTACACCGTTGGATTGAAATTAATGGCTAGATTTAAAGTAATAGGTTAATTAATTAAAGATATGTCGTCCCCACATTTATTTGATTTCCCTGTCAAATCTTCTTTAAGATTTCCCATATCCTCCCTTTCGCCTCCTCTCTTTCTTATTTGGATTCGGGTTCGGGTTCGGGTTCGAGTTCGGGTTAGGGTTAGGGTTAGGGTTGGGGTTAGGGTTAGGGTTGGGGTTAGGGTTAGGGTTAGGGTTAGGGTTAGGGTTGGGGTTAGGGTTAGGGTTAGGGTTAGGGTTAGGGTTGGGGTTAGGGTTAGGGTTAGGGTTAGGGTTAGGGTTAGGGTTAGGGTTAGGGTTAGGGTTAGGGTTAGGGTTAGGGTTAGGGTTCGGGTCGGGTTCTGGTTCGGGTTTGGGCTAGGGTTAGAGAAGATTTGGCAAGGAAATCAAATAAATATCGGGGCCGTTCGCGGGGAAAGTTGGTTTATTCATTGCTCGTTTGAACTTTAATGCAACTTCGTTGGCCTAGCTATAGATCGGCGTCGGCGGACTTAGGCTTCATGGGTGCTTTCAGGCAGTCGCGTCGTAGATCTCGAGGGCTCTTGAAGTTCGCCCAAAATCCAAAAAAAACCCAGAAGTCCCCATGCTTCAAGACCCCCTCTATTTATACAAGGGGTGTGCTGTAGCTGACCAGTGGCTCGACCACTTGGTAGAACTTCCGACCAAGTTGGTAGGGTGGCTCCGACCATGGTGGTAAGCCACCTTGGCCACTTGGTAGAGCACCTCGACCAAGTTGGTAGGGTGGCTCGACAAAGTGGCGGAGCCTCCTCGACCACTGGTACCACCGATTGGTAGGGTGGCTCGACAAAGTGCGGCCACCTAGCCACTTAGAGAGTTGCGTGTCCTGGCTCGATCGATCTCGTGGTTTCGGTCGACTCCTCCGTCGTTTCTTCGTCGATTCTTTCGGTCTTAGGGCTTAGTTTTGCTCCGGTGATGTCGCCGTTGTGTTTGAGTCAGTATCCGATCAACTTCGAGCTCGAGCGGCTCGTTTGCATCGACGGACTAAGTACTGATTGATTCCGATCTCACGTCGGCGTTGAGTTTAGTTAACTTCGCCTCGTCGAGCCGATGGACTTGCGTCGTTTAGTGGCTCGTATGCCTTGCCAACTTCGCTTCGCTGGCTAGTACTCACTCGCCAATGTTTTGGTTACGTTATTGGGCCGGATCGTCGGTTGTCAACCCACCGCGAGTCTTGTTCGAATCGATAAGCAATTTTTAACGCCTACAGATACCCCCTCCAAAGCGTCTCAGTCTCGATTCTTGATGAGTCTGGGATGCTTTGGACATGATGAGCCCTTCACTCTTTAATTGGCGTGATAGGACTTGTGAATGACCCTGGCGTTTGATCTCTCCATTCCCTCCAGTCTTTCCAGTGCTTTGTAGGATTGCTAAAAGCATTACGGTACTGCATTTTTTGTCTGACCGTTGTCAAGATCTTGACCAGAAGTCGGTAGATAAATTTCTTTTGAGATTGGCTCCAGTATTTGATTCCTCCAATCCTCTCAGGTTCTCCGGTGCTTTGTAGGATACCCGAGGGGTTACGGTCTTTGCATTTATTGCTTGACCATTGTTGGAGTTGCAACTGTAGCTACTTAAGTTTCCTTCTTGTACTCGTGTTGGTGAATTGTCGTCCAATTGACCATCGAGATTCTTCCGGGAGAATCCTTGGCTGTGACCGTTAGCGGCGTCGAACTACATGTATTTTAGCCTTCAATCGGCGAGTGCAGCGTTGATGGCGTCGCGATCTTCGCGTGGATCTCAACCGTTGATCGGTGAATCCTTGTGACGGCAGCGTTGGTTGGCGTCGCTTGCGTTACTTCGTTGCGGTGTGTTCATCCACGGTGGGAGGTATTCTTCCCAATTGTTGATTGGTAGGCCCTGGTGGCGGCGCATGAATCGGCGCTGATACGATCAGGAGAGTTCCGAGGTAGAGCTGCGTTGTCCGTCGGTATAAGCCTCGTCGAATTTTATCCCTCCTTGAGGTCCCAGTGGGGGAAATTGAGGGTTATCGAGTTATCCTTAAGAATATGGTAATATTCTCCGTGAACTTCTCGTTAGGAACTAGTTTATACTGTAATCCTATTTGGAGTAGGGCTAGGCGACATGGGAGAATATCCGAAGATTGAGTCCTCCGCCATTTGTCGATGATTCCACCATTTGGAGGTTAAGCTCCAAAGTCCACAAGATTTTGAGGTAGCGGGTTCTCCTCATATATAGAGACGGAGACGGCGGTCGCCGGACGGCTTGGCGGGATGCTTATGCTATTACCGACTCGGTTCACATGCAAGGGCAGGTGCATCATTGGAGACCGCTGCTTGAAGCTTCGTCCGGGACACTTTTGGTCTTGTGTCGCCGCTGAGAAGCGAGGATCGTAGAGCTCGAACAGAACCCTAAGCGGGCGAGGGAGAGCCCGATCGCCTTGAAGGCAAGGCCAACAAAGAAAAGACTCTCATGGTCGTGCAGAAATTTGAACTCTCGAAACGATGTCTGGTTGACATTAAGAAGGAGACTACTGAGGCCCTAACTAGCGAGGAGACTTTCGTATCGAAGCCGAGGAATCGAGTTAAAACAAAGAAATTTGCCGTCATAAATTTGCCGCTTAGAAAATTTGTGTAACTTCATTTTTATCAATAAAACATATTTCTCGCTCCTCTTTGTGCTCTATTATGATTCTTTTATTTCAGAAATAATTAACCATAATACTTATAGGATTTTTGGCAAACCCTCACCGCCAACGGATTTGATTAGCCTTTACCAACTACCGCTTGAATTGGGCTAGCGCATGGATTATCCGATCCGTTCGCGACGCGGACGCTTGTGGAAGAATGAAACTCTTCTAGACTTGCCGCTATGATATTGAATACATAGGCTCGCAGATTTACCGGCAAGAGATCGCCCCGCAACGCTGAGGCTATTTAATCCTTCTTAGGTTTCGGATGAAATACCCGAATCGAACTCGGTGTCTTCTTCAATCGGAGAAAGACTAAACCGGCGACGCGTGTTAGGCCGACGGTTATTGTCGACCCAAACCCTCAACGGATTTGATTAGCCTTTACCAACTACCGCTTGAGTTGCTAGCGTATGATTATCCAGATCGCATCGTGCGATCGCGGATCTCTATGTCCCTAATCTACGTTGAATAATGCAGCTTCGCCTTTCACCGAAGACTAACCAAAGAACGCAGCGGGTAGCGTTGGCTTTATCCCTTCTTAGGCTTCGATAAAATACCCCGTAATCGAACTCGTGTCTTCTTCAATCGAAAAGACTAAACCGCGACGTGTTAGCGTCGACTTCATCCCTTCTTAGGTTTGGGATGAAATACCCTTAATCGAACTCGTGTCTTCTTCAATCGGAGAAAGACTAAACCGCGACAGGTTACTTCATCCCTTCTTAGGTTTCGGATGAAATACCCCAAGATGAGTCTTGGCCTTCTTTGACCGGAGAAGGATTGAACCGAATAAGGTTGATTGAGGTGGGAAAGGAAGAATGTATTCTATTTCCGACGGTGGAGAGGAAGGAGGATCTTGTTCCTATCTCCAGTAAGGGATGAACAAGAGAGGAAGGTTTTGTATCCTATCTCTTGCCGGTGGAGAGGAAGGTTTTGTGTCCTATCTCCGTGTGCTCATGAATTGGAACTAAGAGAGGAAGGTTTTGTATCCTATCTCTTGTTGATGGAGAGGAAGGAGGATCTTGTCTCCTATCTCCTGATATTGGAAAGAAAGGATTTTTATCTCAAGCTTCCAAGGAGAGAGACTAAAATGGGATCTCCATTTTGAGAATCTTGAAAGATGAGACTAAGAGTGGGATCTCCACCGAGAATCTAAGACAAGAGAGGAAGAATGTATTCTATCTCTGCTTCCGGAGAGGAAGAATGTATTCTATCTCCAGTAAAATGTGGAAAGGAAGAATGTATTCTATTTCCCAATGAGAAACTAAGAGTGGTATCTCCACCAGAATCTTAGAAGGGTACCTGATAGCTTCGCTTTATAGGATTGGCAACTGGAGAGTGGACCTCTGCTCGTGGAGGAATCGAGAGGGATTTTCCGGTAGTTGGACCAGAAGATTTTAGTGGGCCCACCACAATGAATTTGATCGATGAGAGAATTTTGGAGGAAAACACAATAACTTAGGGTTATCCTCATGAAAATGAATGAAATATTCTCTCGAGGAACTTCCCATCAAACGGGTTATCCCGAATGTATTAAGGATAATACTTTTCTAAACTTCCCATTTATCTAAGATTAATTGCCTGGCCGCCATTCTCAGGTGATATATGCATATGCACCGCTTGAATAGACTGTGTCTATTATGAACGGTCCTTCCCATTTGGGTTCGAATTTACCTTTCTTTTGAGTTGAGAATTATCTACTCGGCCGAAATGAGGACGCAGATCTCCTCCTAAAGTTCTCTCGTCGAACTTTCTTGGAAAGCCTCACATTCTAGCTTGATAGAACTCAATGCATTGTTGAGCCTCCGCGCTTCTCATCTAACATCTCAAGCTCTTCGAGACGCTTTTGATGTTGTTCTTCTGCCGCCATCTGCAGGCATGGCGCCAAGTGACGGAATCTGATTTCCAACGGAGAATTGCTTCACACCGTAGACCGTAGAGTACGGTAGCTCCCTGCCGGCGACGCATCACAGCGATATGCCCGTGCTTCTCCGAAGTTTATCGCCCCAGCCTCGCTTGTTATTCTTCACAAGCTTCGACAAAATCTTGATGATCGCCTTGTTGAACGCCGCCTAATCCACATTTGCCGGATTATAGGTCAGCCGACGAGACATCTTGTATCTTGAATTTTTCGCAAAACCCGATGAAGGAATTATCGATAAATTGGGGACCGTTGTCATGCACGATCCGTTTGGGACACCATGTCGATAGATGACATGGTGTTTGATGAATCTCGACGCATTGCATCGCTTTGACCTCTTTTAGTGGGATTGCTTCACCACTTGAGAAGTAGTCGGTGATCGCTAGAATAAAGCGATCGCCTTTGACCGACGGAGGAAAATGGGACCTACAACGCCCATTCCCATGTCTCAATGGCCGATGTGGTCAAGGATGTAGCCGCTCAGGCCGATGTGATATAATTCGCGGAATTTGACACGCCGCGGCATTTCGAAGCCATCGACCGGCCATTAATCATCAGGGCCAAAAGTAGCCCATTCTTCCGATTCGATCAGAGTTTGGGACCAGCCGGTGTGCACCACATTCACCCTCGTGTGCTTCCCCAAGGACCTCTTCTCCTTGTTTGAAAGGCATCGAGTAAAAGACCATCGCATTCTACGATAAAGCATCCGGGTTTCGTGGTCGTAAAAGAATTGGAGCTCTTCGCCGATTGATTCTCTTCTTTACGCCTTCCCGAATACCGTAAGACGAATCGATGATAGGAAAGCCAATCTCTGGCTCCAACTTGGTTTGGGTTGCATTTACCTCTTTGGTAACTATCCCTTTGTCTTCTTGTACCCCATCATATATTGGTACGAAGAGTCGGTGAGTCCCTAACCGCAACCTCTGTTCTCGGTCTGGTTGTGCTAACGACACGCCTAACGCCGCAGATTCAAGGAGCTTTTGGGATGGGATATATTCGATGAAGAATTCTTCAATGAGCCCGCCATTTCAACGGCCACCGATGATAGGGGACTGATCGTGGTTCCTCACTGTAGTCACCACGGACCTGCTTAACTATCGGGCTTGTGAATCTCCATACGCCGAGATATTCGACTTCAGCCGAAGCTAAGTCCGATAAGTAGCGCTGTATTCGCCACGCTATTGGAACAGGTTCGTGAGTGAATAAGCACGGCATGACATGATTCCCTGGGAAATCAAGACAACTCCGACTCCGAGATTTTAGAACATCCGGGGTACTTGCTACGTTAGTGGCCCGAGAAGTTCGCCAAAATACAATCGCCATATTTGCCGGTGCGACGAGTGTTGACTTCCGACTTCATCCGAAGATCATCATATAGCTCAACCGGCCCGTTGTCGTTGGCGTACCAAGAGATCGCAAATCGCTTGCCCTTTGACCGACTTCGTTGTTTGAAGTGCGTGTCGTATTGGGACAAGAGCAAGGCCCATTTCGCCAAACGCCAACTCATTGAAGCCTACAATAAATATTCGGACCGGATTTACGTTAGAGATAACATAAATCGCCCGTCCGACTAGTGTCGCATTTTTGAATCGCAACACTAATGCAAGGCACCGCTTCACATTCGATATCGAGACTCAGACCGACTAATGTTCGCCGTAATACATCGCATGTTCGTGGATCACCGCCGCCGCCCCGCGCGAGTAAGGCGCTTAACGAGTGATCCGCTGCCTTAACGTAGATCGAACGGTTTTCCCGACGCGTGCAACAAGAACAGAGGTTTAGCGAGATACGATTTGATCTCTTCAAACGCCGACAAAGGCCGCCCCAAATAAACGACACGCCCTTCTTGTTCAACTTGGAGAACGGTGGCACTTCCTGATAGGTTCGATATGAACCGGCGGATGTACGCCAATCGCCTTGTAACCCTCTCGAAGTTCTCTCGTGATTGAGGTTGCAACTCTTGAATTGCCTTCACTTTGTCGATCGACGTGGATTCCTTTGTCGCGGACGACGGCCGGGAACTACAATCGACATCCCAAGGAAGGATTTGTGGTTCATCTTTAGTCGATGAGTCCGCATGAGCTCAATACCATTCTAAGATCTTTGATGTGATCTCTCTTGTCACGCTTTTACGACTAAGTCGCCGACGTAGCATTCGACCGCTTTTCCCGAGATGATCTTGGAAAATATTAGTCATTGTCAGCCGGTATGTTACGCCTGCGTTTTAAACCGAATCCGCATGACCGTAGCAAAATATACCGATGGGTGTTCTCAACTGTAGTTTAGCATCATCGGTGCATCTTGATTTGATTATACCCCAAAAGCCATCCATAAAGGACATCCTCCGAATCCACATGTATTGTCAACTATGACGCCGGTGATTGGCGAGGGAAATCATCCTTCTGCAGCAGCCGCTCAGTGTCTCAGAGTCGGCTACGCACCCTAACCAACCATTCTTTTCATGACCGACTACATTCGCCACCCAACCTGATGTTGAATTTCCTCATGAATCCCGATTCTATGAGTTTCTTTACTTCGCCTACGATCGCCGAAGATTTGTGACTAAACCGCTTTTTGCGTATTGCTTTGACAGTTTGACATCCACGTTGATGTCGAGGCCATGTGTCGCCACATTAGGGTCAGAGTCCCCGCATGTCCTCGTAACTCCAAGCTAATACATCGATATACTCCCCGATAGGGCTTAATCAACTCTTCCCTTTCTTCCGAGGGAAGAGTATTACTGATGTTTATGAGCTTAGATGCTCCTCATCCCCATATTAACCTCGGACTACCTCGCCCTTAGTGGGGTTCTTTGTTCACCTATCCCCAACCGCCTTCCAGTTGATGGATCCATGGTCTTCCCATGTTGGCATATCTTCATCACCCTCAATAGTAGCAGGATCGACCGCATATATTCGACATCAAAGCCTTGAAAGCCCGGAGGCGGTGTCGTAATCCCATGTCAAGAATCGTATCCATCGTCCGCTTCACCGTGGATTATTATCAATCACCACGTAGCATTCATCTTCTCGAGGAGGATTCATATCCCAATCCTCACCGATGCATAGTAGTTATCCCGCCTTTGGGACATATGCCGCAGAGGGACTCGAGACCTCACCAAAACATAGACCTTCCCTCGCAAGTTGTACCCCCACTTCTTCATGATACCCGTTTCCGACTATATCTAATGTGTGGAGGATAGGCTCATCACGCCTTCATCGCTTTCAAGAAATGATTCGGTGTCGAACTGCATCTCCTTTACCGTAAAACCAAGTCTTTTTCACTACTTGATCTGGGATGACGCAGTGTTGTCCCAAAGGAGTCTTGGAACCGCTGGTAAAGCAAGATGACCGAAGTCGGTAAGTGCAACTCGATCGCTGTATAAACCTCGCTATTACATCATTCAAAGACAAGGTACTCTAAATCATTATTTATTGATTCATCTAATTTGCCACTATAATGTTCATCCGACGATTCTTCATCGCCAAGATTGATTACAAGGTACAATGTCATTTAAAACAAAACCACCACTATAATCAAGTCTCGCCAGACGTTTTCTTCACCGTCCGCGTCGGCCGAGCGATTCAGCCACCTACCGTAGAGGAGAGAATCAAGAAAATATTCTCCATCCCCTTAAATCCAAGCTATCGCTTGTCCTAACCACCACCTTTGACTTTCATTATTCGTGGTCTACATATTTGAGACACTGATGAAGAGTAGATGGGACTATAACGCTATCGGGATCCAAGGCTCGACTCCAACAATAAGTTATAGGAAGTCTCGCCAATCACATAGCAGTGACTTCGACTTTAAGTCCCCATTTGGCACTTAATCCTACCAAGTTTGACCCACCGGTGTTAAATCAGATCATTGTGCCGCTTGATGCTAGCTTGTCAAGGGATCCTGATACATTAGGCTAGGGCATGATGTCGACAGCGAACCCGGATCGATTCTGGATCCTGTAACTCGGCCGGAGCCGATATACCCTCGTGAAGTACGCTATCGTGTTTGAATCCTCGCCCTGCATATCTTCCTTTGTAAAAGTAATGCGGGAAGTGCTTGTTGCCGTTGCATTGCGTGTTCTTCTCGATTCGGCTTAATCCGGGTGAGAAAGACTCGAGTCGCCTGCAGCTTGTAGCGCCTCGCTCTTTGACAATCGGAGCAACCGTAGAGAGTTATTCTAGCCTGGATGTTTGCCAATTGGGCCATGACATCAAAGCGTAATGGAGAGCTCGAGCAGCCTCGCCTATCCTCACACCGGGCGACAACGGATCGCCGAATTGAGCTTCCCGACCTCGAGGTTGTTTCTTTTGTTACCGCTTTTGGCGCCGTCATTGCCCTTTCTCGCGACGAGTGAGAGGATTCGGGCTACCCCGCTCGGACAGCCGTTTCGCTGCTTGATCCGTCTCCTGTATTTGTAGTCAGATTCGTCCACTTTTGTGGCAAAGACTTCATCATCCGCTCGAATTGTCAAGCAAAGATGGCATAGTTTGCCTTTTCCTTAGACTTCTTTTATGGCCGTGATGTAGTCCACCGGTCGCCTTCTAGCAAGTCAGGTGAACCCAAAGGATTTCTCCGTCACCGTCGTAGCGTGATCGAGCCCCTTCACGCTGTCTGCGTGAGGATCTTCATTCACCATCTTCATTCCTACCTTCACAACCTGCATCGGGCTGGAACCAACCAAGGAACTGATCCAAGCTTATAGAGACCGTGATTTGCTCCCACCTTCTTCTCTTTAGAGGGTTTTGGAGTAATGACTCCAACATCGCATCAAGGCCTGAATCTTGTCCTGAGATGGTAGCGTAACTTTGTAGGATGGTGTACCGCCCTACGGTAAGCGCAGCATTTAGGATTGTGAACCTTGTTTGCCTCTCGTTTACAATCGGGGCAACCGGATTTTGTTGTTCTCCGTAAGGTATTTGAAGATGCCCGTAACTTCCTCGCCCTGAACGAGTAAGTCTTGGGAAACCTCGAACCTGATGGTTTCGATTCGAGTTTGTTGGCGCATTGAGGCTGCGATTACGTGGTGCACGCTGTTGCACCAAGGTGGTTGCAGCCAACGCTTGATTAGCGCCTACGATTCTCGCCGGCTTTACCTTGCCACGGGGACAAAGTTCGCTTGTGAGTATCCACTATAGGATCTCCGCTTTTCCTTCTCGTGAATCGCCGGCTTGCTCTCCACGTATCCTTAATTCCAAGTCTCGGACGGCAGGTCCCATTGCTTCCAACACGCCCAATGACAAGTTATGATAAGTTTGGAGAATGAACTTCTCCGTTATCGGGTCTCGCAATTCATTGCCTTTTTCAACCTCTTGACGGTTGTCCACCGCTTTCCCTCGCTTCTCGTCCAACAAAGAACCGATGGATACCTCTGTCATCGCCGAAGAAATTGGTGAGAAACATGGCTTCCATATCATCCCAGCCTATTAACGCCCTCGGTTTGAGATACGGTACCAATCGGCGCCCCAATGTAAGGGTGCTAACGAATGACCGAACCATCAAGGGCTCGTCGAGATAACACCTAGATGAGACTTGAAGTAGATCGCGTCAGAAAGCATCCCTTCCCGCCAAACTGTAAAGTTGATGAGGTTGAATTTTGTCTGATACGGATTGACTCAATTTGTAAGGACATGGTATACCGTTTCTTTTACCTTCTTGAGCGGAAATCAAAGTATTGATTTTGCTCTCGAGGTCTTTTATTTTTCATTCTCCCTATGTCTCCGCTCGGGTAAACTTGGGAGGAATGACGGTGTTATCGCCAGCGCTTTGCCGCAAAGATGATCATCTACGCTCCGCCTCTTCGCGTGTCGCTATCCGCTAAGTTGACATTATTGGCGACGACTTGACTCGCCATGGGTTCATTATTGCGGGATCCGCTGGTCATGCATTGTCTCATCCGCCACGCATGGCCGATCCATTTCTAGCTTAAAGTTTCTTTTGCTTGGTTAGGGCCTCTTCAAGCATCCGACACTTGTTCACGATCATGAACGCCAGCGAGGTTGTCCTATACCGAAACCGTATTATCTAAGCCATCGCGAGTCGCGATCCCACACTTCATCATCCGAGGGTAATCCCTTCTCGCATCTTGGCGATAATCGTCGCTTAACGTCCCGGACCGCAATCGAAGTCATTCATTGCATGCCCCGAACGCATGTGACGACGCCCCTCGCGGGTCATATTGATGGTAACACTCTGGCACTATCGCCTGGAGGTTTCATCTCTTTCCGGAAGCGCCTTGACTTGGGTTCGGGCTCGCGTCGCAGCCTATCAAAGACCACATCTTTTCCCAGTCGCTTTAGCGCAATTGCACCGCATAACACCGCCTTTGACGCTTCAGCACAAGCAAGGCATGTTTGATTCTGGCTCTTTCGATTTACTGCACTTCAAAGTACTCGCTTCAAGCATGAATACCGGAAAGCAACCTATCGTGTCGTTGGCACGACTTCTCGTATAACGTCATCGCCGATGAGAGCGCCTCCTTCGCAAACAAATAGGCTCTTTATAAGTCACCACGCCGCGATTTACAGTGTGAATCTTCGACCGCTCTCTGACTTTGATTTGAAGTCCGCGCAGCAATCGCTTCTTTATCTTTGTGGGTATGACCCTCAGATAGGAGTGACCACATTCCTTCAACGGACCAGGCGATCCTTGACTTAGGCCTGGCTGGTCGCATGGTGAGTTAGCCACGAAGTTCTGCAATGCACGGAGGTGACTTCTGTCAACGCCACTTTGGCCGAGGTGCTCACACTTCATTTGGAGCACGGGAGTTGGTCTGCTGGGCGCAGCTAGGCTTGATGTTGGTTCGCCGGGTTGAAGCCTCGACGACTTGGGCTTCCAAGCAATGATTTGTCGACTCACTTTGGTCGGCCTTCAATCGCGGCTTGTTGTACCAAAGCTCGCGTTGCGCCAGGAGCTGCCATGGCGCCTCCGGACACGCTCCTGCGGAACGATTCCGCTTGACTTGGACCCATTCGCTCGTCACTGTAGGAATCGGCACGCATCTCGCACTTCAGCCTCTGTCAACTTGATCTTAGATCCGCCTCATAGCGGACCCCATCCATTAATTCTTTCACCGGGCTAATTGTTTCGCCAGCGCCGACGCCGCCTCGACGGCTCTTGAGAGAGTCACCATTATGAATCGACCCCCTCGGAAAGACAGGGGTTCTCAAGGTTTGGCCGTTAGGTTTCGGGAACCACCGCGGTCTTGCGCCTTGACTACGTGGTGGTGGATTTTCGGCCCGCATCTCGAGGCCGATCGGGTCTTCCTGCGGAGACCATCTTGACTTATGGGGAATCGATCTCGACGAGGAGGAGAGGTATTTTCATACTTCTTCTGGTCAACTCAACTCGACTCCTCGATGACCGGATCGGGATCCGCTGGCGTTTTACCGCTTTTGTTGAAGCTGCTGCCCCACCGTGGTCGCCACCGCTCGCTGGTTGGTTTATTCATTGCTCGCTTGAACTCGCGTACAGCTTCGCTGGCCTTCCGCCTATAGATCTGGACGCCGATCGGACTTGAGCTCACGCCGGTTCTAAACCCGCAGATCTCATGAGGGCTCTTCGGTTCACCCAAAATCCAAAAAAATCCCAAACTCAAGTCCCCCATGCCAAGACCCCCATTTATACAAAGGCTACCAAGTGGTTTCATTTATTCTGTTTGCTCACTTCCGCTGGCTGAGGTGGTCTCTACCATGGTGGCTTCAGGTCACCCTACCACTTGTCGTGAGGGCACCCTACCAAGTTGGAGCCGAGGTGGTTCTACCAAAGTGGCCGAGCCACCTTGGCCACTTGCCGAGGCACCCGCCAAGTTGGTCGAGGTGGCTCTACCAAGTGGCCGAGCCACCTTGGCCACTGTCGAGGTGCCGCGGCCGCCGCTGGCCTCCGGCTGCGCGGTTTTCCGCCGACCTCCGCCGCTTTCTTCGCCGCATTCTTTCGGTCTCCTGGCTTAGTTTTGTCTCTGATGTCGCCAGTTGTGTTTGAGTCCCAGATCCATCAACTTCCGTGAGCTCGAACGCCGCTTGCATCGACGGACTAGTACGCTTGATTCCGCCTCGCCGGCATTCGAAGTTTAGTTAACTCGGCCGCCGAAGCTTCAGCCGATTGCTTCGCCGCTCAGATGCCTTGCCAACTCGCTTACGCCGCCGAGTACTCTGCCAATGTTTTCGCTGCTATTGGATCTGATCATTGTCAACTCCACCGTCAACGAAGTCTTGTTCGCATCGATAAGCAATTTTAACGCTTACAAAGAGGGCAATAAAATTGCCTTAATCCCTACACAGAACTCGAATGAGCAAAGAGCTTAAGGGTCCATCTCGAGTGAAGTCGTCCGCTTAAAGGTTAAGTTCAACCAATGCTTGACTTTACAAAATAGACAAAAGTGCTGATATCTCGAACCGAAGGAATTGGGCAAAATGACCGAAACAATTGGCTCCGCCTCGTCGAGATAGTCGATTTTCATATATAATTCGTCCGTTCCTACATACCGCTTGAAAGTTACGACTGTTCGCCGTAGCATGTTCTCACGTGAAGCCTTAGAAAATGCTAAGAGACAAAAGAGGAGGTTCGCCTGTCGCGAGGCTCGACGCTCAACCGAGGTTCGTGACGCGGGAGCGAGTTCGATCTTAACACGCAGGTTCGACGAGAAACGGCTCAACAATGGTCCGACGGATTCGCCTACAACGGGGATTTGACGAGGCTCGCCACAACGCCAAAGTTTGACGAGGCTCGCACAACGCCGGTTTGACGAGGCTCGCCCACAACGCCGGTTTGACGGGCTCGCCCACAACGCCGGTGGTTCGACGAGGCTCGCCACAACAAGAAGTTTGACGAGGCTCGCTTACAAATGAAGTTTGACGAGGCTCGCCACAAAGATCAAAGTCAAACGATCGCCAAGCAAATGGGCTCGACACTCAACCTCAACATTCAACCGAGGTTCGCCGCAGCAGGAACCTCGACATTCAACCAGGTTCGCCATTGCAGCCGAGGCTCGACATTCAACCGAGGTTCGCCATTGCAGCGGAAGCTCGACATTCAACCGAGGTTCGCCACAGCAGCGAACCTCGACATTCAACCTCAAAGATTCAACCGAGGTTCGCCAGCGAACCTCGACATTCAACCGAGGTTCGCCATTGCATGGTGGCTCGACATTCAACCGAGGTTCGCCATTGCACGAGGCTCGACATTCAACCGGTAGGTTCGCCTACGCCAGCGAACTCTACATTCAACCTCAAAGATTCAACCGAGGTTCGCCTACGCAGCGGAACCTCGACATTCAAACGGCTCGCCAGCACCTGAGTTCCGACGAGGTTCGCCACCCGCCAGCATCGCAAAGCAGCTGCCATCAGAAAGTGCCTGGGCAACCGTAGGGCAAATTACAGCATCAGAAACGCACGACATCGCGCAGCCCATTAAATAGCTAAAAGCCCAACGGGCCAGCAAAAAAGGAGGTCTCTGAGAACTTTGGAGCTCAACACTTGTGCGCATAGGAGAGATCAGAACCTCCAACAACCTCTTGATCACCCGCACTTTGGTCCGATCAACAACGGAAGCAACTCGACTTGAGCATCGAAAGTGAAGCATCCTCTCGCCACCAAGAACCCATACAAAAGAGGAGTCAAATCAATCTCCTCTTCCTCAGTAATCGAGAATTTGATTGTAATACATTCATTCAATCAATAAACATTTTTCAATTCTACGTAAGATGTACACTACATGGGAGCAACCATTCATTCCGATGAAACGGTGGTG
>CM022706.1:35210403-35359769 GCA_012295165.1 Asparagus setaceus
TCCTTACACAAGTAATGACATTAGAGGATGGAGGTGATTCCTCCGGTGTGCCCTCCGACTCTCAAGTCAGTAGTAGATAAAGCAATCTGAAGAGATTGTAGAATCTAGCTTAGGGTTTCTTGTGCGCAAGTGCATACCTGAGTACAGTGAAAATGGTCGCTAGTTATAGAGGAACATGGGGCACGTTGGAGATCCGACGACTAGCGAAGCATCTTGGAGTAGGAGTTGACCTGCTCTACACGCATTAGTAGTGATTGGGTGGAAGTGAAGGGCCGTCCTCCACAATTATTGTGATAGCGACAGAATGAAGGAAGTGTGGGCTATATCCAAGAAGTAACTATAGCGCTTATCCCTAGATTTAATGCAATGACGACTGGGTGGCAGAGTGTAAGCGCTTGTCTGACCATGCATTTAAGGCGAGCAGTGTTAACGAGGCCAATGGCCGTGGTTTGCTTTTGGATGTTTCCTCAGCCGTTGTCCGACCAAAAGGCACCTTTTATCTTGGATTTAGACTTCTTCAATGAATCCTGGCTGGAAGATGCCGTTTGTTTCGGACATGGTCTACTAGAAAGGTCGGCTTGGTTGACCGGAATATGTTTATGCCTAGGCCAGGTCTCTTCATCACATGACCCGGCCTGCTAGTTTGACACGTGGCAAACTTAAGGGCTTTGTTTAGCTTGGTAATATTCAGGGTATAACACATATTAATACTTATCGATTGAAACAAATGAAAATAAAAAAATATCGAGATTTATAGTTTAGGAAAATCCCCAATTATTAATTGTCATTGGATCAAAATGAACAAAAAAATGGATCTAGACCACGAAGTCAATTTTGAATTTTGTACGGATACTTAATTTTTATGGGTGAAAGTAACAAAATGGACAAAATTCGTGGAAAGACCATGTGAATAGTAGATTTTGAAATACCCTCCTTAATTGACATTAAGTTGAAACAAACGAAAAGTGAAAGAAAATTGTATGTTATATTTCATAAAGTCACAATTCGTGAGAGGTTGGGGTTGGATCCCCGATGGTTCCTCCGACGATCAAATTAGTAAATAATCTCGAGTGGGGAAGTTTAATTGAAGATTAATTATCACAGGGTTCTGGCTTTAGGAATTGCTTACCTTGGTTCGCAAACAGCTTGACTATTTATATTGTTACTCTAGGGGTAGTTCGGTAATTTTGGCCGACTGAGGGCTGGCGGTCGAGTCAAACTGTTACTTTACAAGTGTCAATTGATGAGTGAATAGGGATCACTTCGGTCAGGTATGAGTCGGCAAAATCGGATTTCGCCTCTACAGGTGTCGCCAATTGAGAGGGGGAAGTCGAGTCGGTATTTAATGCGAAGTGACAGGAGACACATGGTACGACGTGTCTTAAAGATCTACGAGCTTAGAGAATTAATGGCTAAGATCTGACATTCAATGCGGTGACGACTCATATTGATGGGGAGTTTGAGGTATGGCGTTGTTTTCTCGTCCTAGGTGGCATGTGGAGCAGTACCGCCTTTTGAGTCGCGATCACAATGTGTCGACCAGTTGGATGGGTGGTCGACACGGGGGTCGACCCACTCGGAGAGGTCGGCAAGGTCCGCCTTTTGAGTCGTCCTCGCCAAATGTCGGCAAAGAGAATTGCTTGGCGGAGAGGTTGGCAAGTCGGCAAGCGGCGCCTTAAGTCGTCCGGGATGCGGGTTTGAGTAGTTCTTAATTAGATTAAGCTTCTTAATGCGGGATACTTGTCTGTCATTAAACTTACATTATTGTTTGGATAATTTAGGACCATAACAGATATGATAATTATCATATTCATATCTACTTACCCATCACGGATACGGTTATGGATATACCTCAGAAAGACATTCATATCCATATCCGCTAAAATCGGATACGAATACTAATATACATGCAGATATATAAGCGGATATGCATGCAGATAAAAAACGGATATAAAAACTAGATAATATTGAAAAAAATATATGGTTCATGTGATACAAAAGAATTCATTAATATGTTCGTTATATCTCAAAGGTTAAGATTAGACATATTGATCATCAAAATTAACCTCAAACTCATAATCTAATAATTAAAACTATTGTAACGGTATGACCAATATGTATTTGGATATTTCAAATACGGATTAGGATATTTCTTTATAAAATCATATCTATAATCACATTCTATCGGTTATAGATTTAAGTAATCATATTCGTATCCTAACGAATATGATTACGGATATTTCGTTAGATACGAATACGGATTAACACCCTTATTCTCCTCCAGTGATTGATTGAATCTATTATATATTAGTCTAGCCCCTCTATATCCTTTACCCTCACTGCTTCACACTGCACACGCAGATTGATTGAATCTATTATATATTAGTCTAGCCCCTCTATATCCTTTACCCCTCACTGCTTCACACTGCACACGCAGCTAAGCATGCGGTACCCTGGTTGCTGCCAAGCCCCAATGGTAAGGTCAAGCCCCAATGGTAAGGTCAAATCCCAGCCCGCTGCAGCTCTGCCAATATTATTTTATTATTCAACATCCATCACCCATTAATTAATTATTTATGCAACTCGCCCGCCTATATCCCTTGGTCGTTCTCCAGCATCTGTACTACTCTTGTGTTTCATTTATTTATTAGCATATATTTATTAGTACTTTTGCTTGCCAACTAGCTACCTCAGCTCTTTCTTATAAGTTGATTGGACATTATTTCTCTTCACCAGTTCACCTATCCATCTCTCTCTATGATCTGTGTAGGAGCGTCAAAATCAAGAATCGCCCTCTATTTATTTCTTTCTTTCTCCAATTGGGGGTACTGTTTCTTCTCTCTAAACATGACTACTCTCTTTCTCTCCCAATTCCATCCCCTTCTACTTCCATCTCTCATGCGTATACATGCATCCTTGCTAGCTATTCCAAACCAACCAACCAACCAACCAATGAGAGCTAGCTGGAACAACTACTCCTTACCCCTCTCTCCTTTATTTCCTTCTTTTTGGGGGAAACTAATAAGATACCAGAGACGCATGCATGCAATCTCGATTTGTGCTAAATAAGATGCATGTTTTGGGGTTGCATGGCATTGGATATGGTTAAATTCATGCTTCTTATATTTCTCAATTTGTTCATGTGGATGCATGCTTGGGGGATTCCAAACCTATTAATGATTTCTTAAATTGATCATATATATACATTTATATTCATCTATAGGTCTTTGCATGTGGAGACGAGTTACATATCTTACAGCCAAGGATGACTTGCCGGCAACTACTTATAATTAACCTCTTCATCCTTCAAACCTAATTAATTAGCGACTTAATTAAAACCTCATTAACTCACCCTGCTTAATTATTTTGTGCTATTAGTTGTTTTAGCTTACGGATTAAACTTAACTGACTCATATTATATTTATGTATGCAGCCTAGCTCCCACAATTAAGCATTATTGAGTATTAATTATTAGGAAATTACTTGCTGGCAAGTTGTCTTCAGGCTAGGAGATTACCTCCTCTTCTCATGCTAGACCCATGATGATAATTTGAAATGTATCACTACACATAACAATCCTTCTTCGCCCCATAGTTTGCCTTCCATCTTAGCTCAAGTTCAAGGTTAAAGGTAATTTCCTTTTTGTGATCTATGTTACGTTAATAGTATGTTCTTCTGCTGTTTACATATACAGGTAAAAGGTATAAAAGATTTATTTTTTTGTTTGTTTATCTGTTTTTAGTTCGATTTATCAAATATATGTAATTATCCATCATTAAGTAAGCGCGTTAACTGTCCATCATTTGAATTTCATGCATGTTGATTGCAGGCTTTAAAGTCCATGTGACGCTTTCTCCATCCAATGATGGTTCGGATCAAGATTAATTGCTACGGATCATCGCTAGATAACAACGTTACTGCGCCTAATTTTTCTCCCCAAAGGGGGGTAACAACCTTTATCTATCAGCAATATTGACCTATTGTCTTGTTTATATTGAGGAGCTTTCTAGTAATGTATAGGTGGTCACAAGCTCAACATGTATATTGTGATGCATAGGAATATTTACGTTCAGATTGGTCTTGGGTACATTGCATGTATTTCTACCCACATTTGCGTTCTCAATCCTACAGATCTCTCTCTCTCTCTTCTTCCATATATATGTATATAGTCTCAGAACAGTGAATTCTGCCGCAAACATTATCTCTGCATTTTCCCTCAGTGACGTCAACTTCATGAACGATTATGCTTTAGTTTACTGCAGATCAATCCATTTGTCTTCGCTGCCATCACATTGATCGCCATTACTATATTTCGTTGGCATTTCAGGTCAGATCCCACACCATTTCAACAGTAGTGTCATCACCATCAACATCCCGTGAATATCATCTTGCCATTTGGCCTCTTCTATATCGAGCTTTTTCTGTCTCAAAAGCTCATTACCACCTCATTCAGTTTGCTTTTTTGTGAGCTTGATTTACATAAAGAATACACATCACCCGGCCAAAATTGAACGCCTAGAGAATAACACTCTGACTATGGGGGTTCTAGGGCGGCAGGCCCTGGGCGTATTGTATGGTGATAATCACATTTTAATTATATTTTTATATCCTCATTACTTATTTTGCATGAATAAATATATTACTAATAATCGTTTTTATCTTAATTTACAGGTTAATAGAGTATTAATGAATAAGAGTCCAAATGACTCAAATCCTCTGATTTTCTATCAATTTTTGAAGCCAAAATATGAAGACAAACGAAGGCCCAAGATACCAAAGTGATCCAAGAAGAAATCGTGTGAAAATATGAAGAAAAGACAAATTCGGTTGGAAACCAACCGGTCGATAATCGGTCGACAATGGTTAATAACCGGTTGATTGTCGGTTGGTTATAGCAATTTGATCAATGGCTGATTTCTTTTCTTTGGTGGCAAAGTTTGATCCAATGGTTCATGTTCACTCCGTTGGGCTATAAATAGGGTTAGATTGTGAAGGTTTTGAGTGTGAAGTATTTTGTAAAAACTCTATTTGGAAAGGAGGGTTACTCTTAATTGAGAAGACCTTCTAAAATTATAATTTTGTTACACAATAAATAAAATTTTTCATCTCTTCAATTTCCTTTCTTCTTTTATCCAAGGACCAAAAGGAGGATGAGATGAAGATCGGAGTTGTAGGTTTCTATTTTATTTCTTTTGCATTTCTTTTTCTTTCTTGTTCATTTATTTGCTTTGTAGTTTAGATTTACTTTCATACAATTTACTTTCATGCATTTACTTTCATGTCTTGTCTTTAATTTGTAGTATAGATTTATTTCCTTGCAATTAGTTAGATTGTCTTTATTTTTTTAGTCTCATTTTCTTTTTCTTTTTTTATTTCTTTTATTTTTATTTTTCTTTTTGTACTTAGTTTTCTTTCCTCCTCTCTCTTGATTTCTTTTTATTTTTCAAAGATGTGGAACTAACCTCTTGTGGGTATCTAGTTTTGCATGAAACTAGTCTAATTCTCTCTTATATTTGTGAATCACTCTCTTATGCTTAAAAGATCATGTTTAGGCTAATCAACTAGAGAACTAATCGATAGAAGAAGAATTTGATAGTCTATACTTACCTTAAGTGATTTGATAGGTTATGCTTATGATTTCTAGGATTACTATCATGTTGTTATTCTCCTCATGAGTATTGATTTCATTTAGGTGATAATTTGATAGGTTATGCTTTCCTTAAGTGGTTTGATAGGTTATGCTTATGAATTCTAGGATTACTATCTTGTTGTTATTCTCCTTATGAGTATTGATTTCATTTAGGTGATAATTTGATAGGTTATGCTTTCCTTAAGTAGTTTGATAGTCTATGCTTAATAAATCTAAAATGAAATGTGATAAAAGAGAATGGTTCATATCTTATAAGTAAGATTAGCTAGTGGATTCAATTCTAGATTCCTTCATATCTCTAATTGAATCCTCCATCTTTTGCTTTATTGATTTTATTTTCTTGATCTTGATTTTTCTTTACTCTCTCATCTCTCTCAATCTTGTTTTCTTTTATTTTGCACATACTTGGTTTGCATTGATTTTCTCTCACTCTCCATCTCTCCATTCTCACTTCTATTTTGATTTATTTACACTTTGTCACCTTCACAATCTCAATCTCTCCACAACACATTTTCTTTCTCGTTTCATTTATTTTGCACATAATCCATAATCCACTCTCTATTCTTTTCATGACCACTTTCACCATGTACATAAACTTCTAATTGTCGTGCATAATTTGAGAACCAAAACTTGAACAAACTCTTCCTACTTCCCGTTCATCGTGGGATCGATAACTCTTTATACTATAACTTGAAGGTTGTATACTTGCAACTCTAGGACATCATTTAGTCCCCATCATATGGTGAGAATATTTGTATTTTTGGCCATGTATAGATGAAAACCCAGTGCTACAAATATGTATCTTCAGCCGACAATTATAACTTGTATCCATAAAGAAAAAAATAGAGACGACAAAGAGGGAAGAATAGAGCGTGAGAGATTGGCTATAATCTTCTTATAACAAGATTTATTCTTAATAGTGTCAATATCAACCATTCTTCATTGATATTTTCTTCATGTATTCCTGGTCTATGCATAGCTACAATTGCATTTCTCCTTCAAAGTACATGGAATTCTATTCTTTATTGTTCAATTTCATTACCACTAAGATTTCTCGACATACAAGACATTTCGTTACCACTAAGAATCTTGATCCTCCTCGAGTGATGTCCCTCGACTCTTATAATATGCCATCAATCTCATAGCCAGTCGTTTGGTTTTTCTTACTCCTTGATTCCTATTTCACAATACCAATCTTGCCATTATACTCTGAATCTTCTACTGAAGCTCGCAAACATTTTTGCAATTTTGATCTAAACTCAAAGGGTTTTTTCCCCACCACGATTTTGTAGGAAGTTGTGTATGGGTCGGATGAAGATGTATGTGGCCTAATCTTGTATCTCAAAAAAATTAAAAAAATGAAGAAAACGGATAATGAAATGATTAGGAAAATGATAAGAGATGTGCATACATTAACTAGGAAGGGGACCATGTACTTTTATATATATATATATATATATATATATATATATATATATATATATATATATATATATATATATATATATATATATATATATATATATATTTGCGTGTTCATTAATTTTTACTTGACGAGTTCCTCTTCCTTGCTTGCAGCCTCCTCCAACTCTCTTAGTCCTCCAACCTTTTGCTCGATTTCTTCAATTAACTCTTCTCTCCACAACTCTGCCCTTGCTGCTGCTTCTATATCTTCTTGCTGCATGCATGCAAATTAATTCTAATTATTGGATTTATATATATAATTGAGGTACTAGCTAGTAAATGCATGTGGTGAAAGAAATCAATCCTCTTATCAGATGTTGGTGTAAATTTACATATCTCACGTATATATATTGCTGGCCTAAGTGACTAAGTCTCTCACACACTGTATCCATTTCAACCTAATTATCGAGATCAACTTTGTTTAGTAGTACTAATGATATCTGACATATAACACATGAGGGTAGAAATTGAACCTATATTGGTCGCAGGGCGGACCTTTTACTATTAATTTGCAGTCGATTAGATGCATATTAATCAGATGTTAATTAAGAAAGATGGGTGTGTGCACAATACCTTCTCATAGTACCAATGCACTGTTCCGTCTCCTCCATCTTTCCTGTACTCCTCTCCGTCGTAGAATGGATCCTAATTAATTAGTTAAGCCATCGATCACATCTTGAATTATACAATTTGCCTATTAATTTAGAGCTATAACTGAAGAGCAAATGGGCAGTTAAATATACATATGTACCTTTGTAGATCCAAAGAAACAGCAACCCCAGCATGTAAACATGATATACATGGTATCTACATCACATAACATATGGAGATTGATAAAATATTTTAGTGAGCGAGGAAATTATTATGGAAGATGGCATAATTAAGTATAGCCTTAAATAAATAATCATCTGAATGAGAATTAATTAATGTGTTGAAGAGCCGACTTACAAACATTTTTCATCGCCTCATCAGTGAGATGCCATACAGATTTGTGGACGATGTAATCTCTTTGACCAGCGACATGCTCGATCATCACAGCCATCAGAGGAGGCAAAGCATTCACCCTCCATGAACTTGAAGATTCCTTGTTCCCCTGATCGATTAATTAATAATAATCCCCAAAACAACAGCAACACATTGAAGTATCGGTGATGGAGTCTAAAATTAGATGATGAAATCTTAATTTCCAGCTTAGAATGAATTAATTGGTACCTGCAGAGGCTGGCTCCTATTGTTCCACACAGTCGAAGTTCTCAATCGCTTCAGCTGAACACACATGCATGGGGGGGGAAAAAATTAAGAGAAGATACCACGGACAAAATCACATGGAAGGAGGAGGAGACTACATTACATAATTAGGTACTGTTGGGAATGAGTTGGTCTGATGTGTTTTCATGGGATGCAGAGCTCTAGTATTGTGCAGGTGCAGCTTGGGAACGGAGAATCCCATAACTGCCGCATTTGTCATTGCTTTGCTTAATTCGGTAACAGAGAACAAATACTAGCTAGGATAAAGAAGTTGCTATAAAACAACTCCTTGTTACAATACTACTCTAATTATGATGATGCTCCCGCTCACAGATCGAAAGAAAGAGATCAGCAAGTGGGGAGTGGATAAGGCCTTTGGCTCCACACAATCTCTTCATGGTGTCTACCCAACTAACTGGATAACAATTGTCTCCTAACAAATAATGAAAATCATTAGTTTTATTTATTTATTTATTTAACCTATACACCTTCAACCTATCAAATTTGCAATTCTATCCCAATATCCGAATATTTGCTAGTTTACAAAAACACAGAAGCCTCTGTCCGAGTGCCACTCGTGACGGACCTGAGCTCCTCCTCTACGTTGTCATATCTCATCTCAAGAGTCCTGTCGATCCGACCGCTCGCTAGACATCATAATACCCGCTCCATGCCTCACAATTGCCGCCGCGCCTGGTCCGGCTTGTATCCTTAATTTAATTGAAATTATGGCTTTATATCTCACTAGCCCCATAACAAGCTATTAAATTTCTCACTATTTATCCCTTGAAATATTACTTTAAGTACCTCATTATTAGTTTGTTTTAAAAGGATTTGGAATTTCTCACTACTTATCCCTTGAAATATTACTTTAAGTACCTCATTTTTACTTAGTGGGTGTTTTAAAAGGATTTGGAGAGGAAAGTGATAAATTTTGGGGGTAAGACGAAACTGAAATAGCTCAAGGGGGTAAGCAGCAACAAAACTAGTAGTTTAAGGGGCCAAGTAGGGAGCGGTGCAGGGTATCACAAAACCCCATTAAGTTTGGCCATTTATGCGATCACCCCTCACAACTTTAGAAATGTCACCTAATCTCCCCCCTTAACTTTTGCCAGTTAACACCCCCTAATTAATAGGGTTAGATCTAATTGTCCAAGTGACCAAAATGCTCCTTTTAAATAATTTTAAAGATAAATTTTACAAATGTGCCTTAAGTTTGGTCCAGTTCAACTAAAATTCCCTTATATATTACTTTAACTTAGTAATCAAAGTGTTAGTATGAAAAGGGTATTCTGGTCTTTTCATAAGTTCGTTTACCACAGCTAGGGGGTTAGTTGAAAAAATTCCAATGATTGGGGGGTTTTCTGGAATACTCCAATCTTAATGGTCGTTAAGTGATATTTTTAGATTAAAGGGGGTTATCTCAATATCAGCCAAATTTTAAAGGGGGTTCGTGAAATTTACCTAGTTATATAACACACAGGCACTCTCTCTCATCTTTGCCAATGCTCAGGACCTGACATCTAACCCATATCATATCTATATCTATATCTATACTACTTATAAAAGAGAATACCTATGTCAAAACTTTTGATTTCCTATTTTGCCCTTTCAAATTTGATAATTCACAATTATACGATTATTTATAATTAATCCTTAAATAATTATCCATAACCCTTAATTAAATGCACCTCCTAATCTCCCCTAAGAATATTTGGTCAAGAATACAATAATTATCAATAGTTTATAATCTAATACTACATACAAATGCTTATATCTATCTTTAGAATCTTAGAGTGTTAATGTTCACTTTTCGGGCTACCTTAATTGCATGTCGAGGGGCTTTGTGACCTGCTCTTCTCTCTAAAAAGTTAAAACGAAAGGGACATCAAAGTTTAAGCCATGAGAGGATCAAAGTTTTGTAGGGACCACCTAAGATAGATTTAGAGAATGGTGCACCTTATTCTTTATCAGTTTGGGTCTTCTGAAGACCACCTGCTAATGAGTCCAAAGTTTCAGCTCAAGACTATAAATTTCTTCCCAGTCAGTCACACCATAGTATAAGATAAAATTAATCAAATAATAATAATAATAAGATGTAGAGTCTAGACTTTTAAAATTCAATTTGAATCAATGCATAAACTATAAACCCAATTAACTAACGAACAACCCTTTTCATTTTCCCTTCATATAACCTGTTGATGGTTAAAATCACACAGTCAATTAACAAATGATTTGAAGATGATGGGGATCCGCTAACTTTCTCCGAATATCTGGTTTTAAGAAGGGATGTCCTGTCCTGCACAAGTGAAAACTCGTAAGAGGGCGGGGTCTGTGTCCCCGGTTGTTCCTCCGACGATCAAGTCAGTAAAGTGCTTTAGTGGAGGATAAAATGAACTGCATGAGTTCTTGAGCTCAGTTAATTGATCAAAATGTAGTAAAAATTGCTTACCTAGAAGTTGGAAATAGTCCCCTTATTTATAGTGACGAATAGAGGGGTGATTTGGTAACTTTGGTCGAGTATGGATTGGCGGCTGCATCAGCATTCGCTTTACAGGTGTCAGCCGCTGTATGGAGCGAGTCACTTCGGCATTAAATGTGAAATGACTGGGGGCATGGGTCGCCGGCGTGGTCCGATGTGTCATAAAGATCTTCGAGGATGGAGAAATAATATCCCTGATCATGCATTTAATGCGATGGCGACGCACCGTTGGCCAGGGGTTCGAGGTATATCTCCTTCTTACTTGCTCGGTCGGGTGCCGAGAAGTACCGCCTTTTGAGTTGGCATTGTGAAATGTCGTCCAAGCAAGTCGGCATTGAGGGATGTCGGCCAATTGAGTCAGCTTGATCCAAAGGGTCGGCATGTACCGCCATTCGAGTCGGCATTGTGAGATGTCGACCAAGTAGAGTCGGCTATACTGCAAAAGATATCGGCCCTCCTGAGGTGTTGGCTTGATTAAGCGGTTAATGCGGGATACTTGTCTGCTATTAATTGGGGATTAAGATTTTGTAATAAAAATACCATAACATAACCTCTTTCATCTCTTGAGTACAAATTAGCTCATACATTTTCTTCCACTCACTATAACACCTACTAAGCCAAATTCATACAATTACAAAAGAAAAGCTCAATCGAAGTCTACTTGGCTTAGAATGGGAAAATTAGCAGAGCACAAGATGTTGATTTTTTCGAGGATTAAATTTGCTCAAACACGTGTTAGCATGGTATGTTCCTCTATAATTCAATTAGAATTTTAAAATTTTGTTTTGAAACTTGATTGTTGTAGAAATGAGTCAATTTGGTATGATTTAAATTGTTACAGTCCATTTGGTGATTAGTTTTCTTTTTGGGGACATTGGTATCACGTGAATTTCAAAATCTATTATAAAAGACTAATATGAACAAATGTATCATAAAATCTCATTAGATTAAATACTTTTAAAATTCAACCCCTAAATACATTTCACGGTGTAATTTAAAACACATTGTACTAAAAAAATCTATGACGCTAATGTCATTAAGTAGGGGCGCGATTAGGAATGCATTATGCTAATTGTATTACCATTTTGATATTACTGTTAGAAATACAAAATAAACTTTCTTACCATGATTTTAGACCAAAAATTTTAAATAATTACTTTAACAAGCATCATATTTACATGCATCCAAAATAAATATTACATTTTTATTATAAGTAAACCTTGATTGCTAAAGTGATATCTTGTTAAGCTTTGGCTTTTACCTTCTAATTAATAACTCATTTTTATATGCGACATTTATTTTTCATTTATTTCTCTTTCTTCCTCTCCTTCTAACCATCCAACTTCTATTTCTGAGAAATGAAGTGCTTGGGATGACATTAAAGATGGTATAGATTTCCATGGAAATGCTATCACAATGATTTAGTGTCAAGTTGTGAACTAGAGATTGATGAAAGGCATATGAACGAATCAATGTCTCTTGTAATTCTCATGGAACTTCAACAAGTGACAAGTCCCTGCTCGCAAGATATACCTCCATCTAAACAAGAAAGGTTGATGTCAATTTCATGTTTAAGTTTAAGAACTTTATTTTGGAAGCTCTTATTAATTAGTATTTTCTTAAATAGCTTGAACATTAGTGTAAATTGAGCAAAGATGTGTCTACCATCTCTAATGTTAAAGCATCATTTAATGTTGCCATTGCGTTTACAGGAGAAGTTTGTTCATGCATAGGATTATAATTTTTTTTCACCCTATTAATCCATGTTGGATATCAACTATTTAATGTTGCTATTGCATTTATAGGAGAAGTTTGTTCATGCATAGGATTAAAAAAAAAATTTCACCCTATTAATCCATGTTGGATATCAGCTATTTAGCAAATTTGGCCCTCTATTCTGTATGTGTTGTTTTCTCATCAAATGCTGACGATTAACATAGACTTTGATAAGGTAATTAAACTTGAAACATGATACAAATTGGTTCCTTGCTTCCAGCCGTTGGCCAATCTAATTATCTAAGAGTTCTAGCATACAAATCTCTTATTACATCCTTTATTTAGGTTCCATGAATATTGGTGGAATCAAAACCAGCTTAAGCACATGAATCGAGAGTTCTCCATCGACTCACTTCATCATTTTAAGCTCCACATTTAAAAAATTTAACATTAAACAAGAATGCCCACGTGCAATGCACGTGCACTTTACTAGTATACATAAACTAGGAAATCTTCGATTTCAAACAATCACTAACAATTACCATTTACCAGCCTTACCCCTAAAGAAATTAAAACAAAATAAATAATGGCAACTCTAAATCAAATTTTATCTGTACGTTCATATCACATATATAAGTTTCTGCTATGGAAACGAATTTAATACACAGACCATTTATAAATCAAAATCAAATTATTTCTATATATGTGTTTTAATCATGTATATAGCAAGCGAGAAAAAGTAAATAACTTTACGAAAAGTTTAAAACCTTGATTTTGACAATGTACATGGGTTAAACATGTTCAAGTACTTCAAAATTTTATTTTGAAATAGTTGATGCATAGTAAATTACATCTAATAATACTATCAATCTTGAAGTCCCAATTTTAAAATTGAATAAATAAGTATCCATATTTTAAATATTATTACTAGCAGCCTAGCTTAACTCTCTTTTGGTGTGTTTCTGTGTGTATAGTAATATTGCATATTATTAGCATGGTGAACCACAACACTACTCTCCCTTTTGGTATCTCATTTAAGAAAACGAGCTCCATACATCGCAACTTCTTTCTAGGTAGATGAGTATAGTTGGGGAGTGGTAAGCGGTGAGAACCATAATACCGATCATCTCATACATTTTCTAATCGATTAATTTTTATGTTTTCTTTCCTTTAAGAATAAACAAGTAAATAGTGAAGAAGGGAAAGATAAATGGATGTAGATCAATCAGGCATGTCAACAATTGGTCTTATTTCGAGAGTACAGATTCTATCAGATCACTCAAATATAAAAGAAAAAAAGTTATGATTAGAGTTCAGAACACCCCACTCTAGAAGAAGACCATGTTCTCATAGAATTTGTATTGATCTTTCAGCATCTACGGAAGGCACGCATTTTTGTAATCAACATCCACGTCAGAGAGAGTTGTATGGTGTATGGGTAATTACCTCATGTCTTAGTTAGCTAGCTTAGTGAGCTAGTACTTCTTTCACTTCATGTTTCACATTTCTCTTTCCACTCATGTCAAGTCGGAAGCACTAATATTTGGTAGAAAAATCTTAGAATACATGGAAATCCTTAATTGTAAAGGTTATCTTGATTAAGACAGTTTCCATCAAATATTTCTTCAATTAAAAGAATGATTGGCCTTTCTTCATATCCTTTCGCTTGTATTCACAAGTGTCCATAAGATTAAGAAAGTGAAAGTGACCCCAGTTGAACTGAGTTAACCGATGCGGTCCGTTGGTCAAGAGGGTAAAAAGTTTAGATCTACAGTATTGTGTTGCTATTGCTTTTATAATAACTAGTCTTTTAGCCCGTGCTAAGCACGGTCTTATCGTAATTCATCTATATTTCGCCGTGTTTTTAATCACTCGTATATGAATATAATTTAAAATATTTAATGACTCAACTCACTTCGAAGCACGTGAACCCCACCCTTCCCCCACCCCCATTGAGGTTAGAGAATATGTCTCCGCCTAGAAATAATGATATTGAACAACTTATATAAAGATATAATTAAAATTAAAATCATTTAAACTAATTTTTTTATATGACATGAATAAAATGAAGATAATCAAAATATATCTAAATGCAACTTGACTGAAATTAAGATAAAAGAGTTTAATATTCAAAAATATTATTCGTAAATGATGCATCACTAAAAAAAAATTCTCAATTAATCAACTAATCATAGGATGTAATAAGTAAATCATTAAGAAAAGCTCCTGTTGATGTAGGAAATCACACAATCAATAACCTCTGCTGGATTAATTGTTGATGAAATGGAGTCCGCTTTCTCTTCTGATGCCCGGTTGCACTGACAAGCTTACACATATACTGACTTGACCGTCGGAGGGACCACCGGAGATCCCAACTCCACCCTCCCACATGTCCTTTTTCTGGTGTAGGTGAATCCTCAGCTTGTCAGTGCAACCGGGCATCAGAAGAGAAAGCGGACTCCATTTCATCAACAATTAATCCAGCAGAGGTTATTGACTGTGTGATTTCCTACATCAACAGCTCCAATAATTTTTAATTATTTTTTCTCCGTCTCAATCCTCTTCTTCAAAGTTAAAAGAGCTGATTCTTTGTCCATCTCTGTGAAATGTAAAACATGTTTATTTAGTAAATTTAACATTAAAAATTATATATTAACATTAGTTTATGTATAAATAAGCCAACCTGATTGTATCCTTATTTTTTCACTGATTGTAGGTAGGGTTTTAAATGCAGAAGAATCAAGCGTAGCAATAGGTGATGCATCTAAAATCTTCTTTTTGCCTTTGCTATTAGTGGTGGATTATCGGTGTGGATAACTCATTATCATGCATTGTAAAGCTTCTAAATAATTTTTTCCCATTCCCGTCCATGTTATTAATCGCATAAATTTTATCACTATTCCAATCACATCTATATAAGAAATTAATTGAAATTTAGTATACTTTGACATATATGATAATCTATGAGGAATATAAATATAATACATACCTATAAGAAATTCTTTTGAATCGATTCTTGATTCAATCTCTCCGTAAGGAAGAAACTCAAATTTTGTATTTTTCTATATCATTGTCATCCTCCTCTAAAAACTTGATGTTTGTACAATAACATAAATAAATAAATCTTGGAGTGCTTACTTGGTTTGTATATCTTATTTGCAGTAACAATCATTACATTTGAGAAAATATAAAATTTTCCTTCTTGTATTAATTTTCTCACCGTAATGCATCATTCCTATGGAAAAATCATGTGTATGAGTGTTCTATTAAAAATTAAATAAAACACATCATAATTAAAGTAAATTTATATTATTTAAACTTATAATTATAAATATATATAAAATTTTGAATGTACCTCGTTATCAAATAGAATAAAGTTAATTCCGGATAAGATTCTTGTGTTTATGTTTTACCCTTCCCATGTTCGAGTGATTCTTCCTTTTAAGATGACATCATTTTCATCTACCCGAGGCTCATTTAATGGCTTGTATGCTGCAATTTTATTATTTTGTCCTCGACATCCCGATAACATATCCACAAATTAATTTAATAAGAATATAATTTAAAATAAAATGACATTATGAATTAATAAAATTAGTGACCATAATTAATACAATATCATAATATAATTTCATAAAAATTTATTAATCATTAATAATTAGCAAAAATAATATGTTAGTCGCTCAAATTATAAAAATCCCAAATCAATAATGGATTTAGTTTTTTTCTACATTAACAATTAATGAAATGATAATAAATAAAATAATAAATAATTTATAATACCGCCAAAACTTAGCTTAATTTATACGAAGATATTATCTAAAATTATAATAATATGTAATCAATTTATTATATGTTGAAAAATTGTTATCTAATCAAATCCTAACTACCTTCAAAATTGTTTATATACAATTTCAAATTTTTCGTTAATATAGTTTCCAATCAATATAAGTTTCATTTAATACAGTTTTTGTTTAATATACAAATAATTTATTGAAAATGGTTTGAATACTAATTTTAACAATTGGAAAATATAAAATAATAATTTTACCTTAATTATCCGTCTTATTATATATAATTATTTTCTATAAAATCTAACCAACATAAAATTTATATTATTAGTCAAAACAATTAAATAAATATTATTATAACAAATTAGTAAATAAATAGTTAAATTTAAACCTCTTACATTCAATTTTATAATAATATACTGAAAAGTAAATAAATAATAATATAATAAATTAGTAAGTAAATAGTTAATTTCAGTTTCATAATGGCATTTTAAATAACTAAATAAATACTAATATAATAAATACATAAAAAAATAGTTAATTTTAAATCCTGCAAATTATAGTTTCATAAAATATTAAATAAATCAGTAAATAAATAACATAATTTTATTTTCATAATATTATATTAAATAATCAAATCATTATGAAGATAATAAACATTAAATACATAGTTAATTTAAAATATTAATATATTAATTATTTAATTCTTGAAAAATATAAATTATATTATTTTACTGAATAATAGTTAATTTTTAATCATATTTTTCACTATAAACAATATTATACTTTAAAGACAAATAATAAAAAATAAAATTTTTAACCCTTATGTATATGACTAACAAATAATCGTATAATATAAATTCTATAAAAATTTCAAAAAATATTAATGTAATAGAAAATTTTTAGTAAATTAGTAAATAAATAATAATAAAATTTCAGTTTCATAATTATATATTAAATAAGTAAATTTAAGTATCTATAAATTAGTTATTAAATAATAATATAATTTTAGTTTCATAATTATATATTAAATAAGTAAATTTAAGTTACCTACATTGGTTATTCAGAATATCTTTCATTTGGAATGCAAGAAATTTAGAAAATCAAGAAAATCATGGTATTTTGGATATAAACAATACATATAATTTAAGTAACTTATGCTTATAATTTAGCATTAAATTCGAAATAAGTTGAAAAATGGGAATATGATCTAAATTTGGAAATTTAATTAAAGATTGATATTTTTCCATTAATTTACTTAAATTATGAATCTGTTATATATAAATTTGGTAACATATATATGGTAATTTGAAATTTTTCAAGATTTGGTATTTTTAATTTCATAAATAGTATTAAATTTGGTATAAAATGAATTTTCACAATTATCTAGAAATAACAAATTTCAAAATTAAAATTAGAAATTAAAAACAATATAATTTCAAAAAGAAATTTTCATAATTATTTAAAATAAAAAATCATAAATTCAAATTAATACCACAAATTTCAAAATTAAAAACAACGAATAAAAATAAAATTTTAGAACAATGTTATGGTGTTTTTATTACTAAACTTTATTCTCCAATAAGTAGCAGACAAGTATCCCGCATTAAACACCTAATCAAATCAACTCAACACCTCGGGATGGCCAAAATCTTCGGCATGGCCGACTCGACAGTTGACATCTCACGAAGTCGACTTGAAAGGCGGTACATGTCGACCATCTTCTTAGGCAGACTCGAGGCGGTCCACTCGGTCATCTCCTTAGGCGACATCTCGCAGGGTCAACTCGAAAGGCGGTACTTCTTAACACTCGGCCAGGTGAGTATGAAGACGACGACATACCTCGAGCCCCCCGCTAACAGCTTGTTGCCATCACATTAAATGCATGGATAGGCACATTATTTCTCCATCCCCGTAGATCTTTATGACACATCGGACCACGTCAGCACCCCATACCTTCAGTCACATCACATTAAACGCCTAAGTGACTCTATCCACTCAGTAGCCGCCACCTGTAAAGCCAGTGATGACTCAGCCGCCAGCCCATACTCGGTCAAAGTTATCAAATCACCCCTCTATTGCCACTATAAATAGGGGGACTGTTCCCTACATCTAGGTAAGTAATTTTTAAGCCTTTACACAGCATTTTTCCCAGTTCACTACACTGGAGAATTCACAGTTCCATTTACTTTTCCACTCAAGCACCTTGCTGACTTAATCGTCGGAGGAACAACCGGGGACACAAACCCTGCCCTCTTATGAACTTTTTACTTGTGCAGGGAAGATTAATTTACCTCAAAACCAGATATTCGAGGAAGTGAACGGCCCTTAATTATCCTAAACTCTGAAATAATTGACTGTGTGATTTAAACCATCAACAAACTATTTAAATATAAAAAATAGAAAAATCAAATTAATTTAGGCATTCATTAATCTTATAATTACTATTTTAAAATAATTTCGAAATTAAATTATTTCTAAAATGTGAATAAATTCGAAATAAGTTGAAAATTGGGAATTGATCTAAATTTAGCAATTTAATTAAAGTTTGATATATTTCCATTAATTTGCTTAAATTATGAATCTATTACATATAAATTTGGTAACTTGAATTTGGTAATATATATATATATATATATATATATATATATATATATATATATATATATATATATATATATATATATATATATATATATATATATATATATATATATATATATATATATATATATATATATATATATATATATATATATATATATATATATATATATATATATATATATATATATATATATATATATATATATATATATATATATATATATATATATATATATATATATATATGGTAATTTGTTTTCAAATTTTGGTATTTTTAATTTCGTAATTAGTATTAAATTTGGTATGAAAATAGATTTTCCCAGCAATCTAAAAATAAAAAATTCAAATTAAAGTTTTGAATTCGAAAACTAAATAATTTTGAAAAAAATTCAAATTAATACCATAAATTTAAAACTTAAAAATCATGAATAAAAATAAATTTTAGAACTATTTAAAAATTAAAAAATATAAAATTCAAATTAATTTAGATATTCATTAATCTCATAATTACTATTTTAAAATAATTTTGAAATTTATTTATTTCAAAAATGCTATTAAATTCAATATAAGTTGAAAAATGGGAACATGATCTAAATTTGGCAATTTAATTAAAGTAAGATTTTTCCTAATAATTTACTTAAATTATGAATCTATTATACATAAATTTGGTAACTTCAATTTCAAAACATAAATATGATAATTTAAATTTTTTCAAAATTTGGTATTTTTAATTTCAAAATTAGTATTAAATTTGGTATAAAAATAAATTTTCACTACTATCTTTAAAAAATACAAAATTCAAATTAAAATTTCAAATTCCAAAAACAAAATTATGAAAAAATGAAAATTTCAGAACAATTGAAAAATAAAATAAAAAATTCAAATTAATCTACTTAAAATAGGACCAGGATCTCAAGTTGGTAATTTAATTAAAGTAAGATTTTTATATTAATGTAATTAAAATATGAATTTATTATACATAAATTTGGTAGCATGAATTTGGTAAGATAAATTTGATAATTTGAAATTGATCTAAATTTTGGTATTATTGAATTTAATTTTTACTGAAATTAATTTTATTTTTTACCAAATTTTGTATGAAAATAAATTTTCACAATTGATTAATCTACTTAAAAGACAAATTTGTTATACATAAATTTGGTAAGATTAATTTGGTAATTTAAATTTTCTCTAAAATTTTGTTATTATTTAATCTAATTTTTACTAAAACTAATTTTATTTTTAATCCAATTTGGTATGAAAATAAATTTTCACAACTATCTAAAAATAAAATAAAAGCCAAATTAAATTTGGAAATTTATAAAATAAACCATTTCCGTAAAAATTTTAAAATCAGAAATATTTTAAATTAAAATAATTTTGAAATAATAGGAACACGATCTAAATTTGGTAGTTAAATTAAAGTAAGATTTTTCCATTAATATACTTAAAATAATTTATTATACATAAATTTGGTAACTTGAATTTGGTAACATTAGTTTGAAATTTATCTAAAAATTTGATCTTATTTAAATTAATTTTACTAAAATTAATTTTTGTAACCCAATTTTGTATGAAAATAAAATTTCACAACTATCTAAAATGAAAAATAAAAAATTCAAATTAAATTGGTAAATTTGGAAACTAAATTGTTTGGGTAAAAATTTTAATTTAAGAAATATTTAAATAAACCGAATTTTCACAAATATCTAAAAATAAATTCCAATTAAATTTGGAAATTTTGGAAACTAAATTATTTCAGTAAAAATTTTAATTTCAGAAATATTTTAAAAACTTGAAATTCTCATACATTTGAAATCACTACCTCTTGATTTACATTAAATAATTTCAAATTTAATAAATTTTGACAAATTTCTAAAATTAAAAAATACAAAATATCAAAACATATTTTATAATTGCTATTTTTAAAAATTGAATATCTTTAATTCTAATATATTCAATAAATTAAGCCTAGAAAATTGAATCAAAATATGTATTGAATTATGATTGAAAATAGCTATTAGATATAAAAATATTAAACATATTAAATTAAAAATAAATATTCGACGATTGTAGAATAAATACCTGAAATGTTTTCCTCCAAGCAACAAAAGCATTGTGGGTTGATGAGAAAAATTGAAGTTTTTGTTGGAATAAATTTTTTGATAATAATTTAAACCTCAAAAAAATATTATACAAAATAAAATAAAATAAATATTGGATGATTGTAGATTAAATACCTAAATTATTTTTCTCCAACCAGCAACAGCACCATGGTTTGAAGATAAAAATCTGAGATTCTCTTTTCCTTGAAGTAATTTTTTTCGAGAAAAATTAAAACCTCGATTATTCGATATAAACAATATTAATTAAACATATAAAAATAAAAATAACTATTTAAGGGTTGGAGAATAAATACCTGAATAGTCTTTCTCTAAGCAAAAGCCTTGGTTGTAGATAAAAGATCGGAGAATTGTTTCTGAATTAAAACTGAGATTGGAAAAAAATTTGGATAATATTTTGTTTTCGAGAAAAATTAAAACCTCGATTATTCGATATAAACAATATTAATTAAACATATAAAAATAAAAATAACTATTTAAGGGTTGGAGAATAAATACCTGAAATGTTTTCCTCCAAGCAACAAAAGCATTGTGGGTTGATGAGAAAAATTGAAGTTTTTTGTGGAATAAATTTTTTGATAATAATTTAAACCTCAAAAAAATATTATACAAAATAAAATAAAATAAAATAAAATAAAATAAAATAAAATAAAATAAAATAAAATAAAATAAAATAAATATTGGATGATTGTAGATTAAGTACCTAATATTTTTCTCCAACCAGCAACAGCACCATGGTTTGAAGATAAAAATCTGAGATTCTCTTTTCCTTGAAGAAAATTTTTTCGAGAAAAATTAAAACCTCGATTATTCGATATAAACAATATTAATTAAACATATAAAAATAAAAATAACTATTTAAGGGTTGGAGAATAAATACCTGAAATGTTTTCCTCCAAGCAACAAAAGCATTGTGGGTTGATGAGAAAAATTGAAGTTTTTTGTGGAATAAATTTTTTGATAATAATTTAAACCTCAAAAAAATATTATACAAAATAAAATAAAATAAAATAAAATAAAATAAAATAAATATTGGATGATTGTAGATTAAGTACCTAATATTTTTCTCCAACCAGCAACAGCACCATGGTTTGAAGATAAAAATCTGAGATTCTCTTTTCCTTGAAGAAAATTTTTTCGAGAAAAATTAAAACCTCGATTATTCGATATAAACAATATTAATTAAACATATAAAAATAAAAATAACTATTTAAGGGTTGGAGAATAAATACCTGAAATGTTTTCCTCCAAGCAACAAAAGCATTGTGGGTTGATGAGAAAAATTGAAGTTTTTTGTGGAATAAATTTTTTGATAATAATTTAAACCTCAAAAAAATATTATACAAAATAAAATAAAATAAAATAAAATAAAATAAAATAAATATTGGATGATTGTAGATTAAGTACCTAATATTTTTCTCCAACCAGCAACAGCACCATGGTTTGAAGATAAAAATCTGAGATTCTCTTTTCCTTGAAGTAATTTTTTTCGAGAAAAATTAAAACCTCGATTATTCGATATAAACAATATTAATTAAACATATAAAAATAAAAATAACTATTTAAGGGTTGGAGAATAAATACCTGAAATGTTTTCCTCCAAGCAACAAAAGCATTGTGGGTTGATGAGAAAAATTGAAGTTTTTTGTGGAATAAATTTTTTGATAATAATTTAAACCTCAAAAAAATATTATACAAAATAAAATAAAATAAAATAAAATAAAATAAAATAAAATAAATATTGGATGATTGTAGATTAAGTACCTAATATTTTTCTCCAACCAGCAACAGCACCATGGTTTGAAGATAAAAATCTGAGATTCTCTTTTCCTTGAAGAAAATTTTTTCGAGAAAAATTAAAACCTCGATTATTCGATATAAACAATATTAATTAAACATATAAAAATAAAAATAACTATTTAAGGGTTGGAGAATAAATACCTGAAATGTTTTCCTCCAAGCAACAAAAGCATTGTGGGTTGATGAGAAAAATTGAAGTTTTTTGTGGAATAAATTTTTTGATAATAATTTAAACCTCAAAAAAATATTATACAAAATAAAATAAAATAAAATAAAATAAAATAAATATTGGATGATTGTAGATTAAGTACCTAATATTTTTCTCCAACCAGCAACAGCACCATGGTTTGAAGATAAAAATCTGAGATTCTCTTTTCCTTGAAGTAATTTTTTTCGAGAAAAATTAAAACCTCGATTATTCGATATAAACAATATTAATTAAACATATAAAAATAAAAATAACTATTTAAGGGTTGGAGAATAAATACCTGAAATGTTTTCCTCCAAGCAACAAAAGCATTGTGGGTTGATGAGAAAAATTGAAGTTTTTTGTGGAATAAATTTTTTGATAATAATTTAAACCTCAAAAAAATATTATACAAAATAAAATAAAATAAAATAAAATAAATATTGGATGATTGTAGATTAAGTACCTAATATTTTTCGACACGTATCTTCTAATATTGCTTTTCTAATATTAAACATTATTTTCTAGTATTATTTTCCTAATATTTTTCGACACGTATCTTCTAATATTGCTTTTCTAATATTAAACATTATTTTCTAGTAATTGAAAGTTAAATATTATTTTCTAATGTTTAAAATATTAAATGTTATTTTTTGATATTTAAATATTAAATATTATTTTTGTATTTAAAAATTAAATATTATTTTCTAAAAGTATTATTAATATTTTCTCAAATTTTCGTGATTCTCTACTAATTCAAATTAGAGTTTTATATTTATGTTTATGATTTAGTTACATTATAAATTTAATAATTTCTGTAAATACTTTCAATCATAATCTCGACTATTGATATTATTTAAACTCAGGCACGGTATCCGATAGTTTATCATTATAATAAATAATTTTCTAATTCATGTATTGTAATATAGCTAAACCCTAACCTAACCCTATATATATATATATATATATATATTTCATCCATGCCACCCCATTCCTTCCCTCCCTCCACCACCCTCCCCCTCCCTCCCTTTTCCACCACCACCATCCACCCCACCCCACCTCACCTCCCCACACCACCGCCGCCGCTCCAGCCCTTCCCGCTCCGCCATCTCCGCCACTACCCACCGCCCCTCTCTCTCCCCACGGCCTCCTCCTCCATCAGCGACCCCGACCTCCGCGCCGCGCCCTCAGCCGCCGACCGCCGCCTCCTCCTTCGCCGGCAACCCCCGACACCGCCTGACCCGCCCCCGAACCCGACCAGACCCGCCATCGCCTCCTCCTCGCCCGAGCACCGCGCGCCGTTCAGTCAGATCTCGGCGCCGTCGTGCAGTCCTGTGCGTCGTGGGCGTCGTCGCGTGTCGTGTCTGATTCGTCGACGTCCTTTTGGCCGTTCGGTAGTAGAGCAAGATCCGTTGCTTTGACTCGTATATTACATTTTAGATTATTTATGAATTAATATATATATCGGATAATTATGATGTATTATGAACTCGTGGGATTGCTCGATGATGATTTTATTGATGTTAGCGTGATCATGTGAGATATTATTGAAGAAGGAGAAATTAGAAATATTGTATAAATGGGTTTATTTTTGAAAAGACTTATCGAGATAGTTATTGTCTAAAATAATATTTTAGAATAATCACGAGGGAAATGATTTTAAAGGATTTATTTTGAAAAGGAATTTTCAAAATATTGGATTTATTTTAATTATTAAGTTATTTGTTACAATAATATATTTTTGATAACCGCGAGGAAAATTATACTTTTAAAGGAATTTTGGTAAAAGGATTTTGAAGTATTAATTCATTGTAAGATGAATATTTGACTTATTAATTAAAAATATTATTTTGGGATATTAGTGAGGAAAGTTATTTTTAAAGGAATTGTTGTAACGAATTTTCAATTATTAGATTTATTATAAAATGAATATTTGAATTATTAAGTTTATTGTCAAAATGTTATTCTAGAATAATTGTGAGGAATAATATTTTAAAGGATTCACTTTATGAAGGGATTTTTGAATTATTAAAGGAATATTGGAATTATTATTTTATTATTTTAAAAGGTTTCAAAATCTCGTTAGTGAAATTTCCGATATTATCCGCTTACATGTGTAGTTAGTCGCTCATGGCTCTCGTTACGCATTTCGCATCGCTTATTGATTATTCATGTTTTCGATGCATTCTTGTATTGATATGCCGTGTTAATTGCATTTATTCACAGTCTTGTTGTGTCCAGAACCGTAGTAGTTCATGACTTAGGGACTTGGTTCGTCGTGAACATGACCTAGTGACATGTGTGTGTTGACCATGCTTAGGAGGTGAACCCGTTTGATATCAAAGATCGTTGACTTGATTTACCCGAGACCGTGGGATGGGAAAGTCTTGGTTCATGTGATCGGATATGGCCGTTGATGTATCTTCCAGACTCGCACTGAATTTGTGTAGTCACCGGGTTGGTTTGTAGGCTAAAGTTTGAATTTGTGTAGTCACTTTAGTCGGTGTACTTGTGTATTCACCGAGTCTCGCTTGTGTCCGGACGGTAGAATCGGTTCGTGTAGTCCTCGGCCGATTTGTGTAGCGGCATTGGATACACGTAGGGATTTGTGAACAAATATTATCCTGATATGAATTTCGACTCGTGAGAGTTATGATCCAAAGGACTGCTATAGGATGGCTAGATACGGACATCGAGTTGAGATATTTGACGCTTAGGGCACTTGGTTGTACCGGACACCGAGATGCACATGTCGATGCTTTATTTCCGGTTGTATGTTCCATCCGTATAGTTTGGGGTTAGTATTTAGTTATTTACGATCCGAGACATATGGTATATACATGAGGGTTTCTTTGTTTGGATTATTTCACTTTCGGCGTACTACGTCTCGATTTGTAGATTTCTTAATATTAATCTCATTCGGATCTTTACATGGATGGTTAATCGTATTGTTATCGTGTATCGATCGCAGCTTCGATTACTTGCATTCATTTGTATTATTATTATACCGCTATTGCTTGTGGGATCTTGCCGTGTTATACATCACGACGCATCCATTCTCTTGGTGTACGCCGATTTAGATGACTGACGTTCAAGATGGAGATGCACTTGAGCCGAGTTTCTCGCCAGGAGAACCTTCCAGACGATGGAGTAGATCGAGCTGAAGCTTAGTTTTCTTTTGTTTTCAGTAGTGGATGAACTTTAGACTTCCTTCAGTATTTCCATTTTAACTCAGTTGACATTTGTTTCATGACTCTCTAGTTTCTTTAGGCCACATGAATTGTTTCAGATATGTGGACTCTTTTATAGTCCTGGATGTTATTCATTTTGGTGATATGTACTCTTCTGTTTTGGATTATTATTTATTCTTCTTGGATTGGGATCGTGGATGTGATGTATTTTTATGATTACTTGACGCTTGGCGTATTAGATTGAGAAGAAATGATTTTTTTTATTATTCATATTTCTCCTCAACCTAATACGTCGCGGACTTGTTCACGTACCGCTTCCGGGTATTTGGGAAGCGGGGCGTGACAACTCCTATCATCAAACCAGATGAAGAAATGCCTTCAGAGTTCGATTGGTTCAACTTTCATTCTCCCTTCAAAAGACGCAAAATTAACAATCTTTGAAAAAGGGAGAGTATCTCCACCACGAGACCCTTGTTGGGAATCTGATGATAGCAATGAAGGTCCTTGCAAATATTTTTCCAACTATAGTCCGCAAGTGCACTATTATATGGAGAAATGGGGGTACGATCTGGCGCACGGACCAGGCCTTTGTTTCGGACGCGGGGTTCGAGTCCCACCTAGACATTCTTATGTCCCGAAAGGGAAACCCGATCGCTATTACGAGCACAAGAGAGGTCTGGGTTACGCCTCTTCATCTTCCGACGAGTTCTGTTGGCAAGTCGATGATCGTGACGATTCATCAGATTCTTCAAGATGGGATTCTGGACGTTAGTCTCGGTGAATTGTTCAAAGGACTAATGTCTAATATGGCCACAGTAAGCCTGGTAGAACCCGAAGAGGACAATCACTCACCAACTTGGGAAGACCCTTGGACTTATCATTTGAACATCCAATACGGTGACAAGTTTGAACAGAGAGAACCGCCGACTGAAGATGTAGTGGTTCAAGTCAATATGGGCAACGAAGCCAATCCGAAGCCCATATTCATGAGTGGCGGTCTTCTTCCAGAAGAGAAAGAGGAATTGGTTGCTCTGGTCCGGGAGTATATCGATGTTTTCGCTTGGAATTACGAAGATATGCGGGCTTAACCCGGATGTGACAAGACATCGCCTTAATATTAAGTCGGCCAAACCCGTAAAACAACAACAATGACGGTTTCGCCACAAATTATGGAAGCAATTGTAAAGGAAGTAAAGAAACTCATACAATCGGGCTTCATTAGGGAAGAACAACATCCAGATTGGGTGGCAAATATTGTCCCTGTTCTAAAAAAGAATGGGACAATTAGAATTTGCATTGACTTCAGAGATCTAAACCTTGCATGCCCAAAGGATGATTTTCCACTACCCATCACGATGTCATTATAGACAATACTTGTGGGTTTGAAAGAATGTCGCTTATGGACGGATTTTTCGGATACAATCAAATCAAGATGCATCCCGACGATGAGAAGCACACCTCATTTCGACACCTCTAGGCATCTTTTGCTACACTATCATGCCATTCGGTTTGAAGAATGCAGCGCTACATATCAACGAAGCGATGACGAAAATTTTTCAAGAGCATCTCCGAAGACCGTTGAGTGTTATGTCGATGACTTAGTGGTAAAAAGCCATAACAAAAGTGATCACATTAAAGATCTCAAAACGGTATTTGACCTCATGCGGAGTCATCAATTGAAGATGAATCCAACTAAATCCTTCCTAGGAATGGCCAGCGGCAAATTCCTTGGTTTCGTCGTCACATCAAAGGGAATCCATATTGATCCTGATAAAGTAAAGGCAATCAATGAATTACAACCCCCGAATAACCTCAAAGAACTCAGGGGGTTGCAAAGAAGATTGGCTTATATTAGACGGTTCATTTCAAACCTTGCAGGTAAATGTCAACCTTTCTCCAAGCTGGCAAAAAAGGGCGTTTCATTCGTATGGGACGATGCTTGCCAAAAAGCTTTTGATGAGATCAAAGCATATTTATCAAATCCTCCTGTTCTAGTTGCACCGAAATCAGGGAAGCCGTTCTTGATTTACGTCTGAGCGACCAATCATTCATTAAGTGCGTTGTTAGCACAGGATGATGATAACGGTCACGAACAGGCAATCTATTATCTGAATCGGACGATGGTGGGTGCCGAGTCCCGATATCCAGATATTGAAAAGGAATGCCTGGCCTTGGTGTTCGCGGTCCAGAAAATGCGCCATTACCTAGTTGGACAGACAATACATGTCATATCGGATGTTAACCCAATCCGAGTATTTATGACGCAACCGGCCTCTTTGAACTGGCGATTAGCAAGATGGGCATTACTCCTTTCACAATACGACATTCACTTTAAGCAGCAGAAGTCGGTGAAAGAACAGGCAATATGTGATCTTCTAGTAGTCCGACCCAGCAAGGACAAAGTTACACTACATGAAGATTTACCTGATGAAACCTACGAAGTCAACCACACTTCCCACGAGCGTGTGTGGCAATTGTATTTTGATGGCGCTTCTCGCGTAACCAATGTGGTAAGTGCTCCTGGATGTTCTAAGATTTCTGCCGGAGTCGGAGTAGTCTTAGTTTCCCCAGAAAAGCATGTAATGCCTCGGGCTTATTCGCTGACCGAACCATGCTCCAATAATGTGGCCGAATACAACGCATTACTTATTGGGCTCAGTTTTGCCAAAGAGCTGGGGGTCAAATATCTCGAAGCCTTTGGGGATTCTCAACTCATAGTCAGGCAGATCCGCGGAGACTACTGGTCGAAAATCGGTTTGATCCCATATCATGAGGCGGCAATAGAAATGGCGGAATCATTTGAAAGTTTCTTCATCGAATAAATACCGCGTCTTGAGCGCCTATGCGGAATCTTATGGCGGCATTAGCTTTCATTGGCGCAACCCCAAGGCGGGCGGTTCATTCTTGTGAAACGTCGCTCTCTTTATCTGGGAATCTGCTGTGGACATCAAAGAAATACATGCCACTTTAACCAGACTCGGGCCCCGAGATTGGCGATTTCCCATCATCGATTACGTTTTACACGGTATTCTACCGGAAGATGTGAAAGAAAGAGAATCAGTCCGAAGAAGGGCACCGAGATTTTACTATAATGCCGCATCCCAAACGCTTTATCGTCGTACGTACGATGGGTTGTTACTCCGATGTCTTTCAACTGAGGAAGCAGAGGATGCCCTCAGAGAAGCGCATGATGGTACTTGCGGTGCACATCAGCCAGGTCCTAAACTAGGAGATAGGCTGAGAAGATTGGGCTATTATTGGCCGACCATGATCAAAGATGCAGTTGAATATGCGAGACGTTGTCATGTGTGCCAAATACATGCTAACTACAGGCATCAGCCGCCATAAGATTTACATCCGTCAGCTACTTCTTGGCCATTTGAGACCTGGGGAATGAATGTGGAAGGACCCATTTTTCCCCCATCGACAAAAGGTGACCGTTTTATTTTAGCAATCACCGACATTCCAAGTGGGTCAAGCAATTCGCCAAAGAAGTCAAGGCAAGTAATGTCATCAAATTCATCAAACACCATATCATTTATCGATACGGTGTCCCGAGACGAATTGTGCATGACAACGGCCCCCAATTCGTCAGCAATGCCTTTGTTAGATTCTGCAGCAAGTTCAGAATCCAAGATGTTTCATCTACAGCTTATAATCCCACTGCAAATGGTTTAGCTGAAGCCTTTAACAAGACTATCATCAAGATCTTGGCAAAGCTAGTAAAGACCAATAAGCGGGATTGGGACGACAAGCTTGGTAACGCTCTTTGGGCTTATCGCACCACAATCCGAACACCTACCGGGGCCACCCCGTATTCTTTAGTATACGGATGTGAAGCTGTTCTTCCATTGGAAATACAAATCCCGTCCCTTCGCGTCGCACTTGCGATGAGAATGACAGATGACGAGCAATATCAGAAGCGTCTTGAAGAGCTTGAGATGTTAGACAAAAAACGCTTGGAAGCTCAACAGCAAATTGAGTTATACCAGGCAAGAATTTCTAAAGCCTTTAACAAGAAAGTCCGACATCGGGTTTTCAAGGAGGGAGACTTGGTGCTTTCGCCGTTCGTGATCATGATCCTTAATTCTAAGAAGAAAGGCAAATTTCAAAGACAAATGGGAAGGACCGTTAAGTAATCGTCGATCTACTCAAATGGAGCATATCACCGATCACTCAAGATGGCTAATAAGTTGATGATGCCGATTAATGGGAAGTTCTCAAGAAATATTACCCCTAGTATACTCGGGATAACCCGTTCCTACGATTCTAGATTATCAAACTTTTAAATAGTCACATTCACTAAACTCTCATCCGGTCAAACCTTTGAACAGCTTAGGACCAAAAGCAAAATGTCTCTATCATAACTCTCATTTGACCAAACCTTTGAACAGTTAGGGTTATTTCAAATCTCCACTCCCACTGTGGTCGCCATCGTGTTTCGGTCGAAAGCTGGTTTCTTTGTCATTTCCATCGCAAAACGTTTAGACAATGAAAATAAGAGAAAATTACACGTGTAACTCTCTATTACAAAATTAGAGCCGCTTCACAAACACGAACGTAAGACACTACACGTAGATCTCTCGCTATGTGGATTCTTTGCTGTGCTTGGGGATCGTAATCCGTGGACCACCTAAGCAACGATCGTCGAATTAACGGGGTTGAGTTGATGCTTCGCAAAGGAAACAAGAACTTAAGCAAATATCTTAGCAAGGTAAGATATCTACTCTTCCCAAGAATAAGTCTAAGCTTAAACTCGAGGGATCTCCACGTGGATGATGTTCTTGAATACTTGAAGCTTGAAATCTCCTTTTCTCTCTCTTTACGCAAGGCTCTTAGCTTAAGAAATTCTTGATCTCCAAGACTCTGCTCTCCAAATCTCGATCCCCTGCCCAAGTGGACGTAGGGGGGTATTTATAGCCTTTGGGGGGCGTCACATCTGAAAAGAACACGAATCATCAAGTGTCCAAGACCCGTAGTGGGCGCGACAGTATTGACTGCCGCGCATCGAACTGTCGCGCATGTTGGCGGCAGTGTTGATAACTGCTCAAGAGGCGTCTTCTGCTGTTGTGCGGCTTTCCTCTATTTTAGGCATGATTAAATGCCCTAATTTCACGCTTTAGTGGGCGATTTTCGCGTGTAACCGCCACTAACATGGTGAACGCCCCTTTACGTTGAAAAGTCAAGTGGCCCCACGAGCATTAATTTGAATGTTTTAAGAGCACGTGTTAGACGTTTGGTGTCTCTCACCGGCGCGACAGTAAGTGTTCGCCAATGGCGAGACACAACAAAGTGTCGCGCCAATAGCGCGACACAAGAAAGTGTCTCGCCAATGGCGAGACACAACAAGGTGTCGCGCCAATAGCGAGACACTATAGGTATCCCGATCATTGGTTTGACCCTGTGATTGACTTCATGAGACTTTGACGAGGTCGTCCTTCGATCTTCTCATGATTAAGTCACATCTGGGGTTCTTCAGCAATTTTTGATGCCTACATTATGCTTTTTGATTTTGCTTTAATGTATACTCTAGTAAAAGATGACTCGTTGGTCGTTACATCTTGATCTATGGGGATATTTGGCAACCCCTTAAAATTAGGTTAGAATCAATATCGTGACCCCCCCCACTAAATGTTTTGTATTTGTATGAGATCCTCTACATTCTAGACTATAGATGATGCCTATAACTCACCGATAGTATTCTCTCACTCTATGGACCCCAAGTATCATATTAATTAAATAAGTTATATAAAGTGTACGATTCAATACACTCAGGGTGTAACTAACTTAGTTACACCCACCATAAAAATACATGTTTCACCATTGATATTAATGATTCACATCGTTCATTGTGATCTATGCATTCAAGACTTCATGGAGACAAAAAAAATCGCATAGATTAAATGTTTCTAGTTTATATATCTAATGACCTAAAAATGAACGGCCTGTATCAATCTCAAATATCGCTTATTTTGAGTTGTGTGATTTATAAGATAGAAAATTCCAAACTACATGATTTTGGATCCACCTAGATATGATGACATGTAGATAATAATAAACGGCTTGGATTTACAATATAGATGGTCAAACATATATTTTTACACATGGGTGTAACTAAGTTGGTTACACCCTGGGTGTATTATAACCCTACCCAATATAAAACCCTTTTAATTATGGGGTCCATTATATTAACCAATCTTATTGATCCACCTATACAATTGTAGGGATTCTCTATAATTTATGATACAGAAGATCTCATCTAGTAAAAATTTGGTCAGGATTCACCTAGTTTCTTCAATTAAATTTTCGCCGTAAAACCAAGCGAGGATTAATGTATAACTCCCTTCAAAATTACTATAAAATTAATAAGTTGTTTGGTTGAATGGAAATATAGTTGCAAATTTAAATTGAGCAGCATGATTTGTAAATATATTGTTTAGTTTACAATTTTATAATTAGAAAAGGTTAATAGATTTGCATTTTATAGAAAAAACTTACAATAAAGACTACGACCAATTTGGAGGGAGGAAACGATGCAGACTTTAAAAATGAGAATTAAAAAATAAAAAATAATTTCACCTCATCAAAAAAATTTAAATCCAAATATGAATATCATCCACACCCAAGTTTCCTTATATGACAAAATTTTGTAGCTTTTGCCTAATTACTTTTCAACCAAACACTAAACTTGCATTTAGAAATAGATTTGCTACAATATAATTGCAGATTGCCTACAATATAATTGCGATATTTAAACATCGAATTTAAAGTTGATTTCTTGTAATAAATTATGCATGCAACATCTATTGCTACAAGATTTGCTACAATTTATTTTTTCACCGAACCAAGTAGCCAATAAAAGATTTTCTTTCGCATGTTAGCGTCCTGAACCATATATTAGGCTATTATAATCTTGTCAGAATTTATTTTAAAGTTGTGGTCAAGTTTGGGAGGAGATCCTTTATACTCTAGTATAGGGATGAGAATTAATCATTTTGAACTGAATAAACCTATCGAACCCACCAAAGTTTGACGGTTTTGTTCGATTTAGGATTATGTTTCCATCGGCTCGGTTTGATAAAATCTTAACCCGGACTAATTGAACCGACCATTTTCTCAATTAGCTAAAAACATACTCTTTCTTTCTTCTCTTTTTTTATTTAGATTGTTTATTATTTCACTCATTCTTTTATCAATCTCTTACTCCATATTTTTCTTTCACCGATTTGTTGATATCCGTTTTTCTTATTTGTCAAAGTAGACTTTTTCTTAACTAAACTAGTCCAAGTCCAACCCCAATAGACCGCACCGAACTGACCAAACTAATATTCATTGAGTTTGATTCAATTTTCAATATAGAGTGGTTTGATTTGATTTTGTCAAAATTTGTAAAAACCGACTGGAATGACTGTTTGCTCATCACTACTTTAGTAAGATGCAGAAAGACAGGGATAATTAAAAACGAAGACAGAAGAAAATATCAATAAAATGATTATGAAATTAAGTGCCTTGGGCAGCACGTTTCATTGTGATGAGGTATATTTCTGGGTACTATACTGGGAAGGAAAAAAAAGAAAAGAAAAAGGAAAGGAGTAGTATAATTATGTTATAGAGTCATCACCCTCATAAGCATTTCTTTCCTTAACGGTTTCGATCTTTCTTCCAAAAAGGTTAGAGAAGAGAAGGGAAGAAAAGAAAATTTTAATCCAATATTTTGTATGTGTTAATGAAATAGCTTGCTCTATCCATCTAGATACTTGTCTCCTTCAAAACCTTACTTAATTATTCATAATTCCCAAAACTCTTTAATCAGCTGCTAGATAGCTAGTTCTCTTGATTCTTTTTCTTTCGTTTTGATTTATATGTGTATGCAAGCAACACAAGGTTCATATATTTTAGCTGGTTTGCTCTAATTTCTTATATGTTTGTTTTTCTTATAAAATTGTTGTTTAAAGTTTTATTGTAATTTGGTCTTGTATGAAAGCAAAAGAAAACTCAGTTGGTTTTTCAGTTTGATCATAGATAATTAATTGAGGAATGCTTTGGTCTTCATTTGAGTAAATTGAATTAAGTTCAATTATATGTTTTGGAAGGGGAAATTAATGGAGTTGCCCCCTGGGTTTCGTTTTCATCCAACCGATGAAGAGTTGATAACGCACTACCTCTCGAAGAAGGTGCTGGATGAGGCGTTCAGTGCCATAGCCATTGGAGAGGTGGACCTCAACAGGTGTGAGCCTTGGGATTTGCCCTGTAAGTAGTAGTTAGCTAGCTAGTAAATCCTTTCTCTGTTCTCTATATAGATATGTCCTGTTGATTATTATTATTATTATTATTAGTAGATAATTGTTATCATGTTTGAATAACCACATGAGATTGAGTTATTTAAATTTGGTGTAATAATAAAAGGGAGAGGAGGGAGGATGGGAGAGAAGGAGTGGTACTTCTTCAGTGTGAGGGATAGGAAGTACCCAACAGGGCTGAGGACCAACAGAGCTACGGAGTCTGGCTACTGGAAAGCTACAGGAAAGGATAAGGAGATACACCGATCAGCAGTGAGGTCGACGTTGGTGGTGGGAATGAAGAAGACCCTGGTTTTCTACAGAGGGAGAGCTCCCAAGGGTCACAAAACCAACTGGGTCATGCACGAATACAGATTGGAGGGCAAATACACTTGTGTTTACGACTCAACTCTTTTCAAGGTATATAAAATTTTTAAAACTCATTTCACCTGCTAATTCCTTTTCAACACATACATACATACATTTATATGTTTAATTAATTAATCAATTTATACTTGATTTTTCTTTTTAAAAAGAAATTTGTAATAAATTAGCCCTCTTATTTTGTTGTGAATGATTTTGGATTTGTAGTTATTTAATGATGATTAATTGTGCATATGCATATACACATACAGCAGAAGGAGTGGGTGATATGCAGGGTATTCAAGAAGAGTAGTAGCTCAGATGTCAAAGTTAATGCTGCTGCTGCTGCTGCTACCACAAGTAGCATTTGGAATATGATGGGATTAATTAATCATGGATCCTGCTCTGTTGCCTCTTATAATTATAATGAATCATCCCGTGAATTGGAATATCACTTGGGGGGTAACACTAGGACTACTACTAGTACTAGTAAGGATGACGATGATGATAAGGGTAACCACCCTCTGCTACCTCCATTGATGGATGCTACTGTCATCAGTCCTAACTGCAAGGATGATCACCATAACAGATCAGCATCAGAACCACCAGCAGCTCACGTGACCTGCTTCTCCAGTATTACAGTGTTGGAGGATGAGAAAGGGCCAAAGGAGGAGGAGCCGTTCTGCTTCAATAATAATCCATTACTGTTCCACTACTCCTCCTCTGCTTCCTCCAATTATCCGCGCTCTGTTTTCAACTCGTCCAAGATGATGAATTCGACTCCACCTACTTCAGGTCTTCTGGGAAACGGCAACACTAGCTTCATTCCCGAACCCAATCCCAATCCAAATAGTAGTTTGATGCAGCTGTTGCAGAGCAATTTGTATGGAGCAGTAACAATGGAACACATGTACTGCAAGACAACAGACTGCTGCAAAGATGTGCTCACGAATCTCTCACCCGAAACAGCCCCAACTCCTACTGTCAAACCCTGAAGACAACTCAAACACTCCTTAATTTGATGCTCCACACCTTAATCTTTCTGCTCCTCTTCGCCTTCAAGACCCCCTCTGGAGCTGCTAGCTCTAGCTTTTAATAACACAATCCCTACCTTGTAATTAGTGATCCATTTATCAAGTGTGTGCATGAGACCTGTTCCTGGTTGATGACCATGGCTTGTGTGTAAACTGTGTGATCTTTCGAATAAGATAACGGTACGTGAAGAATTATTGTGTTTGGGTCACTTCTTTTTAGTATTTCCTTGTAATTTTCTTTACAATTGATCAGAAGGAAATCAAAATTAATTACATGAAGCCGCCCCTCACTCATGGCAAAAGACCAGGGTTGGGAAAGATATGTCTCAAAAATCTCAAATCAATGTCTTGACCCGACACACGTATACATTGAACTATTTGTGGCTTGCACGACAATACAAATACCAAAAATCCATCCAAGTATTTCTTTAATTTTCCCAATCCAATCATCAGTTTGACGAATGATGGATTTGTGCCCTATCTTTGTCTTTGTTTGTTATAGGATTGGACCGTGTCACGGGCCAGCTAAATCGCGATTGATGAATACAGGGTCGGCTTTCTTAATCTCACCTTCTATCTTGCAAATTAACAACATTCGCACATTCAACTATGGTGTTCCAATCTTCCAGAAGACAAAGTAGAAAGGTCGATTCAGCATATGGATAGGGTCCATAGCTCTTCAGATGAGGAAAGTATACAATGAGAATGGTCCATGGCATTTAATGTGCACCAAATGGATATCAATTATTAGATCTATACGCGAATCCCGATGACCAATTATCTAATGGTTGGCATCTATTTATACACATTTAATACCATGCACCCATGACCATTTGATACTTACCTCTTTAGATGAGATAGCTATATTTGCTCATGATATGTAAGGTTGCCAGAGTGCGATTTCTGATTTCAAGATGTGTGACTAGTCTCTCCCTTTGGTGAGCCACAGGACAGAAAGAGATCGTTCATTTTATCTATCCCCAATTGTCCTTTCGTAAGATAGTAGCTCATGTGTAGTGGATCACATCTAAGAGTTGAGCTAGACTACTGTTAATAGTATTCAACATGCGGATAATATCAACCAAATTTTAAAATTAGGAATATGAAAATAAAAATTTAAAACTATCTAGAAATAAAATTTCCAAGAGATTTTAACATTGTTAAACCATGTATCAGATGTTGTCAAAATCAACACTTCAGAATTTTTTAAAGTTGCTTAAATTTTCATCCCTTGACTGCAGAGGGAGAGGGGGCCATTTAAAAGAAATAAATAAAAAAAGGATGCATGAGGTTAAGCATCCAGGCCAAGCCAATTGGTATCGCACTGCGCGGGGTGTGCGTGGTGTCACGGGATTAGGAAGCGGGTACATCGATCTCTTTCAGTTGAGGTGTCTCTAAATCTTGTGTGGATTTGGACTCGCATGAGTCCATGCTGCTCCCCCATTCTTAATCCTATCATAATTGATTAGATTAACACAAGTGAACAAAGCCTTTTGACTGCTCATGCTGGTCGTGTGTGTCACGGGACTAATTGAACGAGAAGAGAAAATGTCTTCTCCGGTGCTCTACCAGATTTAATTCATTTACTATCTATTTCCTTCTTTATTTTTGAAGAATAAGTACTTGGAACAGATCCACCTAAATCCAGTGTGATAAGAATGTAATTGTAGAAGCAATAGGGAACCCAAGTATCGTTGTCTATATTCTAGAGGAACTCCAAGAATATGGCTGCAATTCATGTGTGTCTGTGCTTTATCTTTTTCGTTACTGAACAGTTAGCCTTTTACGTGGATGTTTGTATTGTATTATTTTGAAGTACTAATAATATTTTATCCTTTAAAATAAAATAGTGGGATGTTTGGTTCAAAATTTTGGAGGGGATTAGGTGGAGACTATTTAGTCCATTAAAATGAAATAGCCCAGAAATTTTGGACTAAATAATGGAGGAAATAGGTGTTATTATAGTCATGGGACTCTTTCCCACTTGGGATTAGACCCTAAATGACCCTCTTACCCCTTAACTTTCCTAAAAATTGCATAAAATTTCCTATCTAACTTTTCACTTCATTGTAGCCAAATATAAAACTATGTTTTTTGCCCTATATTTAGAAACAACCCCTTAAAAATAAAAAACTACAAAGAGCCCCCTAAAAATCTGAAAATTACAAACAACTCATTGAAAAATGCAAACATCCCCCTGAAAATCTGAAAGACCCTTAAAATTTGATATTTACAAACAACTTCCTAAGAATCCAAAAACTACAAAAAAAAAAAAAAAAAAAGCCCAACGTACAAAAATTACAAACAACCACTAAAAGATCTAGAATTGCAGACAACCCCTAAAATAAGAAAATTACAAAAAAAAAACCCTAAATACAAAAATTACAAACAATCCCTTAATGATATAGAAATGCCAACAGCCCCCTAAAATTTCTAAAAATTACAAACAAACCCTTAAGATTCAAAAATTTACAAAAAAAATGTGGAAACTACAAACAACTCCTAAAACAAAACCAAAATTTTTTTTACAAACGACCCTCTTTAAAATTCGAAATTCCAAACAACCCTTGAGAAATCCTAAAACTACAAACACTTGTTAGAATAGAAATTTTCAGATTTTTCAGAGGAATATTTTGTAGTGTTAAGGAGATGATATCATGAGCTGCCAGTGATGTTGTACTGGGTGCAATGAGATAGGGGCGAATGCATGGGTCCTCGGCTTTTACTGCACTTATAAATGCACCAACCCCCCTCCCGACCCTTTCTCTACCCTTGCTCATCAAGTTAATCCCATCATCATCAATAATAAGATAAATAATACTACCAGTGCATAACAATTTATTCAAGATTTAAAGACGAAAGTCTGCATTAGCTTGTTTCAGTTAATGGAAGATCCGGCCCATGTGCATGTGCCACGTGATGATAAGGAGCAGGAGAGGACCCCCCCCCCCCCCCCCCCCTCTCTCTGCATTACTATTGAGTCCTTACTAATTTCCCACATTTAATATATATATATATATATATATATATATATATATATATATATATATATATATATATATATATATATATATATATATATATATAGCAAGGCTCCTATAAACTTAAGTTGATGGGGAATAGTCATCCACCAACTTTTCTAACCACTCATCTTGCTTTGGGATCCGTGAAAGATATAAAGCCCACCTTTGAGATTTGTGCATCACCAATCTCAATGCAAGATGAGTGGATAAAAAAGTTGGTGGACACTCCTCCCTATCAACTTAAGTTTATAGGAGCATTGCTATATATATATATATATATATATATATATATATATATATATATATATATATATATATATATATATATATATATATAGCAAGGCTCCTATAAACTTAAGTTGATGGAATATTCATCCACCAACTTTTCTATCCATTGATGTTGCCTTGGGATCCGTGAAAGATATAAAGCCCACCTTTGAGATTTTAGCATATCTTGATTTCACCTGATCCCAAGGCAAAATCAATGGATATAAAAGTTGGTGGACACTCCTCCCTATCAACTTAAGTTTATAGGAGCCTATATATATATATATATATATATATATATATATATATATATATATATATATATATATATATATATATATATATATATATATATATATATATATATATATATATATATATATATATAATCAAGATATGCACAAATCTCAAAGGTGGGTTTTATATCTTTACGATCCCAAGGCAAAATCAATGGATATAAAGTTGATGGAATATTCATCCACCAACTTTTCTATCCATTATATATATATATATATATATATATATATATATATATATATATATATATATATATATATATATATATATATATATATATATATATATATATATATATATAGCAAGGTTCTATAAACTTAAGTTGATGGGGAATAGTCATCCACCAACTTTTCTATCCATTGATGTTGCATTGGGCTATATATCACTAGTAGAATTTTAGGCATCATTGACGACAACATCCGTCAAGAATGTTTAACATCCTTGACAGCTGTTGCCGCGAAGGATGTTAAGATCCTTGACGGGGAGTTCAACATCCTTGACGGGGGCCCGTCAAGGATGTTTTGGCCCACAGTAAAAAATGGTGGGAGAATACCCTCCAATTTTTTCACCCAAAATCAAATCTAACCTTATCTTATTGTTCTCTTTTCCTTATCTTTTTTCTCTCTCCCTACTGTTTTATCCCTACTCATAAGAACCCACACCCGACAACTCTTCCGCCGACCGTCGACCGCATTCGTTCTTTGCCGCCTCAATTGTGGTCCGCGTCGCCCTTCGTCCGTCGCGTTGTGGTGTACTTCTTCTTTGGTCTTTGTGTTGTGGTCGTGGTCCGTACGTGGGTCGCTGTCGCCATCCGTGGTTGCTACATTCGTCGTAATTAGTGGAGTGGATTAGGTGATCGTTGCCATCGCGTCGGCCGCCCCCCCTCTCCATAGGTTTTTATGTTAAATTTATTTTTTTAGCAATTATTACGGTCTATTGTTTTATTTTGTTTGAATTACTGAAATTCAAAGTCCTAATTAACCTTAAACCTAATTCAATCCCAAACTTTAAAACCCTAATTCAAATCTTATAAATCTAACAAGAATTATCCTAATACTAAATCCTAATAACATTACAATAAGTCTAGAATCCTAATTAAATTGACTTTCACCTTAATTTCATCTCTAATGAAACTAATTTAACATTACTAACCCTAATCATACTTCTAATAACCCTAATAATATTACCCTAATAATAAGCACCCTAACTCCATCTAGCTTTTACCTTAATATCATCTAAAAGCTAATTTTACTTTTAAATTCTATTATCTAAACCATTATCATAATCCTTATTTAAAATTCATGTACTATTATTACTTCATCCATTTAGTTTGATATATAACTAATTTGTGTTATATATCATGTTTATGAGAATTGAAATTGTTACCCCTAGTCTCCGTTTAATATGTTGTATGTAAATCATATCTCTAACATAAGATACACATCTCTATTTGGGTATGAAATTAATATATATATATAAAATAATGTATATATATATATATATTTTGCTAAATGAGCTACCAAGAGATACCATGGTGAGGCTCACCTATATATATATATATAGTCTCCTATAAACTTAAGTGGATAGAAATACTTATCAATCAATTTTTATCCATTAGATTTGCATTGAGATTTGTACAAGACATGAAGTGTATGTTTGAGAATTGTGCATTGATTTGCATCATATGCTAGCACAAATCTCAAAGCAAATCTAATGGATAAAAAGTTGGTGGACAAGTGTTTCTATCCACTTAAGTTTATAGGAGCCTTGATATATATATATATATATATATAGAGTAAACTCCTATAAACTTAAGTGGATAGAAATACTTATCAATCAATTTTTATCCATTAGATTTGCATTGAGATTTGTGCATATCTTGATTTCATGGATCCCAAGGCAACATCAATGGATAGAAAAGTTGGTGGACAAGTGTTTCTATCCACTTAAGTTTATAGGAGCCTTGATATATATATATATATATATATATATATATAAACTTAAGTGGATAGAAATACTTATCAATCAATTTTTATCCATTAGATTTGCATTGAGATTTGTACAAGACATGAAGTGTATGTTTGAGAATTGTGCATTGATTTGCATCATATGCTAGCACAAATCTCAAAGCAAATCTAATGGATAAAAAGTTGGTGGACAAGTGTTTCTATCCACTTAAGTTTATAGGAGCCTTGATATATATATATATATATATATATATATATATATATATATATATATATATATATATATAAAATAATGTATATATATATATATATATATATATATATAAACTTAAGTGGATAGAAATACTTATCAATCAATTTTTATCCATTAGATTTGCATTGAGATTTGTGCATATCTTGATTTCATGGATCCCAAGGCAATATCAATGGATATAAAAGTTGGTGGATGACTATTCCCTATCAACTTAAGTTTATAGGAGCCTTGATATATATATATATATATATAGAGTAAACTCCTATAAACTTAAGTTTATAGGAGCCTTGATATATATATATAGAGTAAACTCCTATAAACTTAAGTGGATAGAAATACTTATCAATCAATTTTTATCCATTAGATTTGCATTGAGATTTGTACAAGACATGAAGTGTATGTTTGAGAATTGTGCATTGATTTGCATCATATGCTAGCACAAATCTCAAAGCAAATCTAATGGATAAAAAGTTGGTGGACAAGTGTTTCTATCCACTTAAGTTTATAGGAGCCTTGATATATATATATAAACTTAAGTGGATAGAAATACTTATCAATCAATTTTTATCCATTAGATTTGCATTGAGATTTGTACAAGACATGAAGTGTATGTTTGAGAATTGTGCATTGATTTGCATCATATGCTAGCACAAATCTCAAAGCAAATCTAATGGATAAAAAGTTGGTGTATACTATTCTCTATAAACTTAAGTGGATAGAAATACTTATCAATCAATTTTTATCCATTAGATTTGCATTGAGATTTGTACAAGACATGAAGTGTATGTTTGAGAATTGTGCATTGATTTGCATCATATGCTAGCACAAATCTCAAAGCAAATCTAATGGATAAAAAGTTGGTGGACAAGTGTTTCTATCCACTTAAGTTTATAGGAGCCTTGATATATATATATAAACTTAAGTGGATAGAAATACTTATCAATCAATTTTTATCCATTAGATTTGCATTGAGATTTGTACAAGACATGAAGTGTATGTTTGAGAATTGTGCATTGATTTGCATCATATGCTAGCACAAATCTCAAAGCAAATCTAATGGATAAAAAGTTGGTGTATACTATTCTCTATAAACTTAAGTGGATAGAAATACTTATCAATCAATTTTTATCCATTAGATTTGCATTGAGATTTGTGCATATCTTGATTTCATGGATCCCAAGGCAATATCAATGGATATAAAAGTTGGTGGATGACTATTCCCTATCAACTTAAGTTTATAGAGCCTTCATATACATATATATATATATATATATATATATATATATATATATATATAATGGATAGAAATAGGATGATTATTTCATCAACTTAAGTTTAGGAGTCTTGTTATATATATATATATATATATATATATATATATATATATATATATATATATATATATATATATATATATATATATATATATATATAGCAAGGTTCTATAAACTTAAGTTGATGGGGAATAGTCATCCACCAACTTTTCTATCCATTAATGTTGCTCTGGGATCCGTAAAGATATAAACCCACCTTTGAGATTTGTGCATATCTTGATTACATATATATATATATATATATATATATATATATATATATATATATATATATATATATATATATATATAGAGTTCTATGAACTTAAGTTCATATATTGATAAAAACCAACCACTTATCATTCTGCCTTGAGATTTGTGATGCACAAATCTCAAAGCGCCTTTATATCTTCTCACTTATCCCAAAGCAAGATGAAAGTAGAAAAGTTGGTGCACCACTATTCATTATGAATTAAGTTCATAGAGCCTTGCTATATATATATATATATATATATATATATATATAGATAATGCCTATAAACTTAAGTTGATAGAGGAGGTCCATCAATCTTTATATCCATTGACCTTTGGGATCCTGAAATCAATATATACTAAAAATCTCAAAGGGGGTTTTATATCTTTCACTTTATCCCAAGGCAACATCAATGGATGAAAAGTTGGTGGATGAATATTCTCCATCAACTTAAATTTATGAGCATTGCTATATATATATATATATATATATATATATATATATATATATATATATATATATATATATATATATATATATATATATATATATATATATATATATAGAAGAAAGTCTTATTAACTTAAGTTCACATGAGGCTAGGCACCAACTTTTCTAACCACTCATTTCGATCGACTCTGAAAGATATAAAGTTCACTTTGGAGATTCAGGCATCACAAATCTCAAGCCAGCATGAAATGGGATAAAAAGTACAAGCACCACTATTCATTACAACTTAAGCTCAGTTTCTCTCTCTCTCTATATATATATATATATATATATATATATATATATATATATATATATATATATATATATATATATATATATATATTAAATGTGGGAAATTAGTAAGGACTCAATAGTAATGCAGAGAGAGGAGGGGGGTCCTGCTCCTTATCATCACGTGGCACATGCACATGGGCCGGATCTTCCATTAACTGAAACAAGCTAATGCAGACTTTCGTCTTTAAATCTTGAATAAATTGTTATGCACTGGTAGTATTATTTATCTTATTATTGATGATGATGGGATTAACTTGATGAGCAAGGGTAGAGAAAGGTTGGGGGTTGGTGCATTTATAAGTGCAGTAAAAGTTGATAATCCATGCACCCAGTACAACCACTGGCATCTCATCTCCTTAACACTACATATTCCTCTGAAAAATCTGGAAAATTTCTATTCTAACAAGTGTTTGTAATTTTAGGATTTCTCAAGGGTTGTTTGGAATTTCGAATTTTAAAGAGGGTCGCTTGTAAAAAAAAATTTGGTTTTGTTTTAGGAGTTGTTTGTAGTTTCCACATTTTTTTTGTAAATTTTTGAATCTTAAGGGTTTGTTTGTAATTTTTAGAAATTTTAGGGGCTGTTGGCATTTTTATATCATTAGGGATTGTTTGTAATTTTTGTATTTAGGTTTTTTTTGTAATTTTCTTTATTTTAGGGTTGTCTGCAATTCTAGATCTTTTAGTGGTTGTTTGTAATTTTGTACGTTGGCTTTTTTTTTGTAGTTTTTGGATTCTTAGGAAGTTGCTTGTAAATTTCAAATTTTAAGGGTCTTTCAGATTGTGGGGATGTTTGCATTTTCAATGAGTTGTTTGTAATTTTCAGATTTTAGGGGCTCTTTTGTTTTTTATTTTTAAGGGTTGTTTCTCAAATATAGGGCAAAAACATAGTTTTATATTTAGCTACAATGAAGTGAAAAGTTAGATAGGAAATTTTATGCAATTTTTAGGAAAGTTAAGGGTAAGAGGGTCATTTAGGGTCTAATCCCAAGTGGGAAAGAGTCCCATGACTATAATAACACCTATTTCTCCATTATTTAGTCCAAAATTCTCGGGCTATTTCATTTAATGGACTAAATAGTCTCCACCTAATCCCTCCAAAATTTTGAACCAAACATCCGCTTATTTTATTTTAAAGGATAAAATATTATTAGTAATTTCCAAAATAATACAATCCAAACATCCACGTAAAAGGCTAACTGTTCAGGAACTCCAAGAATATGGCTGCAATTCATGTGTGTCTGTGCTTTATCTTTTTTCGTTACTGAACAGTTAGCCTTTTACGGATGTTTGATTGTATTTTGAAGTACTAATAATATTTTATCCTTTAAAATAAAATAGCTGGGATGTTTGGTTCAAAATTTTGAGGGGATTAGGTGGAGACTATTTAGTCCATTAAATGAAATAGCCCAAATTTTGGACTAAATAATGGAGGAAATAGGTGTTATTATAGTCATGGGACTCTTCCCACTTGGGATTAGACCTCAAATGACCCTCTTACCCCTTAACTTTCCTAAAATTGCATAAAATTTCCTATCTAACTTTTCACTTCATTAGTAGCAATATAAAACTATGTTTTTGCCCTATATTTGAGAAACAACCCTTAAAAAAAAACTACAAAGAGCCCCCCTAAAAATCTGAAAATTACAAACAACTCATTGAAAATGCAAACATCCCCCGAAAATCTGAAGACCCTTAAAATTTGAAATTTACAAGCAACTTCCTAAGAATCCAAAACTACAAAAAAAAAAGCCCAACGTACAAAAATTACAAACAACCACTAAAAGATCTAGAATTGCAGACAACCCTAAAATAAGAAAATTACAAAAAACCCTAAATACAAAAATTACAAACAATCCCTTAATGATATAAAAATGCCAACAGCCCCTAAAATTTCTAAAAATTACAAACAAACCCTTAAGATTCAAAATTTACAAAAAATGTGGAAACTACAAACAACTCCTAAAACAAAACCAAATTTTTACAAACGACCTCTTTAAAATTCGAAATTCCAACAACCCTTGAGAAATCCTAAAATTACAAACACTTGTTAGAATAGAAATTTTCAGATTTTTCAGAGGAATATTTTGTAGTGTTAAGGAGATGATATTATGAGCTGCCAGTGATGTTGTACTGGGTGCAATGAGATAGGGCGCATGCATGGGTCCTCGGCTTTTACTGCACTTATAAATGCACCAACTTCAACCTTTCTACCCTTGCTCATCAAGTTAATCCCATCATCATCAATAATAAGATAAATAATACTACCAGTGCATAACAATTTATTCAAGATTTAAAGACGAAAGTCTGCATTAGCTTGTTTCAGTTAATGGAAGATCGGCCCATGTGCATGTGCCACGTGATGATAAGGAGCAGGAGAGGACCTCTCTGCACACTATTGAGTCCTTACTAATTTCCCACATTTAATATATATATATATATATATATATATATATATATATATATATATATATATATATATATATATATATATAGAGAGAAGTGCTCTTATTTAACTTAAAGCTATATCACAAGCACCAATTTTTATCCACTCATTTTGCTCTCAGATTCATGATGCACAAATCTCAAAGGCTTTTTATATCTTTCACATGATCCCAATGCAAATGAGTGCATAAAAAGTTTCTATGCACCACTATTCATTATGAACTTAAGTTCATGTGAGTTCTCATTTATATATATATATATATATATATATATATATATATATATATATATATATATATATATATATATATATATATATATATATATATATATATATATATACAATGCTCCTATAAATTTAAGTTGATGGAGTATTATCCACCATTTTCTATCCATTGATACAAGCTCGATCCGGGAAAGATATAAACCCACCTTGAGATTTTAGTATATATTGATTTCACTATCCCAAGGTAAGATCAATGGATATAAAAGTTGATGGACACTCCTCCCATCAACTTAAGTTTATAGGAGCATTAATATATATATATATATATATATATATATATATATATATATAGAAAGCCCTATGAACTTAAGTTCATATGAATAATTTGCACCAACCTTTCTAACCACTCATCTTGCTTTGGGATCCGTGAAAGATATAGCACGCTTTGAGATTTGTGCATCACAAACTCGGGCAAGATGAGTGGATAAAAAAGTCAGTGCCTCACTATTCATATGAACTTAAGTTCATAGGAGTCTTTATTATATATATATATATATATATATATATATATATATATATATATATATATATATATATATATATATATGTAATCAAGATATGCACAATCTCAAAGGTGGGTTTTATATCTTTATGATCCTGGGCGTTATCATTATGGATAGTGTTGGTAATTGATTATCAACTTGGAGAGTCTATATATATATATATATATATATATATATATATATATATATATATATATATATATATATATATATATAATATATATATAAATATAGTAAGGTCGACTTTTTGGCCATCCACCAACTTTTCTATCCATTATATATATATATATATATATATATATATATATATATATATATATGTATAGCAACCCAACTTAATGAATAGTCATCCACCAACTTTTCTATCCATTGATGTCGGCCTTTGGTATATATCACTAGTAGAACTTTAGGCATCATTGACGACAAACATCCGCCATTAGAATGTTCATCCTGATCACTGCTAAGCCAAGGATGTTAGATCCCTGATCTGGAGTTCAACATCCTTGACGGGCTCCACAAGGATGTTTTGGCCCACAAGTGAAAATGGTGGGAGAATACCTCCATTTTTTCGCACCCAAAATCAAATCTAACCTTATCTTATTGTTCTCTTTTCCTTATCTTTTTCTCTCCCATCATGCTTTATCCACTCATAAGAACCTACACTCGACAACTCTTTCCGCTGACCGCCGACCGATTCGCCGCCGTGACCGCACCGACTTTGTGGTCCGCAGCCGCCAGTCTGGCGCGCATGGCCGCCACCGTACTGGTCTTTGTTGTGGTCGTCCAGATTGGTCAAGCCGCCCTGGTCACGCAGTTGTCCGTCAGCCGGGAGTCGGCCGCTCACGCCGACTACCACCCTCCAATCCATAGGTTTTTATGTTAAATTTTATTTTAGCAATTATTGGTCTATTGTTTTATTTTGTTTGAATTATCAAATTCAAAGTCCTAATTAACCTTAAACCTAATTCAATCCCAAACTTTTAAACCCCTAATTCAAATCTTATAAATCTAACAAGAATTAAGTCTAGAATCCTAATTAAATTGAGTTTCACCTTAATTTCATCTCTAATGAAACTAATTTAACTTTACTAACCCTAATCATACTTCTAATAACCCTAACTAAACAAATTACTTAAATTATACTAATTTAAACATTAATTAAATTACCTAAATCTAGAACCCCAATTCAACTAAATTTAACCCAAATATCACTAATCCAAACACTAGTTAACTAATATAATTTTAATAGCTCTAACCCTAACCACATTTAGTCTAATTAATTAAACCAATCTACAAAAATAATTTGACTAATAACCCTAATAATATTACCCCACAATAAGCACCCTAACTCCAGCTTTTTACCTTAATATCATCTAAAAGCTAATTTTACTTTTAAATTCTATTATCTAAACCATTATCATAATCCTTATTTAAAATTCATGTACTATTATTACTTACATCCACTTTAGTTTGATATATAACTAATTTGTGTTATATATCATGTTTATGAGAATTGAAATCTACCCTAGTCCCCCTGACATAAAGTTGTAATCATATATTCCTAACATAAGATACACATCTCTATTTGGGTATGAAATTAATTTTTCTATCTAAAAAGAATTGTGTATCTTATGTCGAGTATGATTTACATACAATATTTTGGATCTAACTGAAGGAGTTCCTTCTCGCAAAGTTAAGAATATAGTAATGTGTCATCTATCTTGTATACCTTTGTGCATTTTCATTTTTTAAAATTTTGACAAGATTGTGATCTGTTGTTCTCCCATATAAGCGTATGTTGAGTTGTTTCTCGATCTATTACGATACGCATAAATACATCCGCAAAGCTGTATTTGAGAACAATGGTATATATATATATATATATATATATATATATATATATATATATATATATATATATAATGGAGCAGAGGACACTTCATTTTGCTAAAACGAGCTACCAAGAGATAGAATGGTGAAATCCACACCTTGACGGATCTAGAAAGTGAGCCTCACCATGACGATTTTCTTGAAAGCCTCATTTAAGAAAATGAGCCACACCTATATATATATATATATATATATATATATATATATATATATATATATATATATATATATATATATATATATATATATAGAGTAAGTTTAAACTTAAGTTGATATGATGTTCAGACTTTTATATCCTGATTCGCTTGAGACGTGAAATCAAGATGCACACAAATCTCAAAACTTTAGCATTCTCTTCACTCTGGATCCCAAGGCAACATCTAAATAGAAAAGTCTGGTGGATGACTATTCTCTACCTCAACTTAAGTTTATAGAGCCTTGATATATATATATATATATATATATATATATATATATATATATATATATATTTATATAGTTTTAGAGTTCTTTGATATATATATATATATATATATATATATATATATATATATATATATATATATATATATATATATATATATAAGAAGGCCCCATTAACTAAGCTCTAAATGAATAAAAACTAACTTCTAATCACCATCTTGTTTTGAGATAATGTGAAAGATATAATACACTTTGAGATTTGTGCATCACAAATCTCAAAACAAGATGAGTGGATAAAAAAGTTGGTGCACCACTATTCATTATGAACTTAAGTTCATAGAGCCTTGTTTTATATATATATATATATATATATATATATATATATATATATATATATATATATATATATATATATATATATGTAATCAAGATATGCACAAATCTCAAAGGTGGTTTTATATCTTATGATCCATAAGTTAACATTACAGAATGATCATCAACTTAAAGTTATAGAGTCTTTATTATATATATATATATATATATATATATATATATATATATATATATATATATATATATATATATATATATATATATATATATATATATAGTAAGCTCCTATAAACTTAAGTTGATGGGGAATAGTCATCCACCAACTTTTCTATCCATTATATATATATATATATATATATATATATATATATATATATATATATATGTATAGCAAGCCCTATAAACTTAAATACTTAATAGTATCCACCAACTTTTCTATCCATCATGTTTGCCTTGGGATATATATCACTAGTAGAACTTTAGGCATCATTGACGACAACATCCTCAAGAATGTTCAACATCCTTGATACCGTTGCCGCTAAGGATGTTAAGATCCTGACGGAGTTAACATCCTTGACGGGTCCACAAGGATGTTTTGGCCCACAAGAAAAATGGTGGAGAATACCCTCCAATTTTTTCACCCAAAATCAAATCTAACCTTATCTTATTGTTCTCTTTTCCTTATCTTTTTTCTCTCTCCCTACCGCTTTTATCCCTACTCATAAGAACCCACACCGACAACTTCTTCACCACCGCCGAATTGATTCGCCGCCGCGACGCACCGCATTGCGGTCCATTGCCGCCGCCGTCTGCGGCAAGTATGGCTCACCGCCGCCGGTCTTTTTGTTGTGGTCGTGGTCCAGACGCGGTCAGCTGCCGGCCCGTATCGCTTAGCCGCCGTCCGGTGGTCGTCAGCCATCGCCGCTTCCCCACCTCCACAGTTTTTATGTTAAATTTTATTTTTTAGCAATTATTACGCCTATTGTTTTATTTTGTTTGAATTATCAAATTCAAAGTCCTAATTAACCTTAAACCTAATTCAATCCCAAACTTTAAAACCCTAATTCAAATCTTATAAATCTAACAAGAATTAAGTCTAGAATCCTAATTAAATTGAGTTTCACCTTAATTTCATCTCTAATGAAACTAATTTAACTTTACTAACCCTAATCATACTTCTAATAACCCTAACTAAACAAATTACTTAAATTATACTAATTTAAACATTAATTAAATTACCTAAATCTAGAACCCCAATTCAACTAAATTTAACCCAAATATCACATTAATCCAAACACTAGTTAACTAATATAATTTTAATAGCTCTAACCCTAACCACATTTAGTCTAATTAATTAAACTAATCTACAAAAATAATTTGACTAATAACCCTAATAATATTACCTAATAATAAGCACCCTAACTCCATCTAGCTTTTACCTTAATATCATCTAAAAGCTAATTTTACTTTTAAATTCTATTATCTAAACCATTATCATAATCCTTATTTAAAATTCATGTACTATTATTACTTACATCCATTTAGTTTGATATATAACTAATTTGTGTTATATATCATGTTTATGAGAATTGGAAATCGCTAACCCTAGTCTCCTCGTCTATTATTGTTGTATGTAATCATATTCTAACATAAGATACACATCTCTATTTGGGTATGAAATTAATTTTTCTATCTAAAAAGAATTGTGTATCTTATGTCGAGTATGATTTACATACAATATTTTGGATCTACCTGAAGGAGTTCCTTCTCTACAAAGTTAAGAATATAGTAATGTGTCATCTATCTTTGTATACTTTGTGCATTTTCATTTTTTAAAATTTTGACAAGATTGCATCGCTGTTCTCCCATAATAAGCTGTATGTTGTTATGCTTCGATCTATTATTGATAACAATAACATCCGCAAGACAGTATTTGGAGAACAATGTATATATATATATATATATATATATATATATATATATATATATATATATATATATATATAATATAAGAGCCATTTTGCTAAATGAGCTACCAAGAGATAGAATGGTGAAGTCCACACCTGACGTGACTAGAAAGTGAGCCTCACCACACGACTTTCTTGAAAGCTCATTTAGCAAAATGAGCCACCTAATATATATATATATATATATATATATATATATATATATATATATATATATATATATATATATATATATATATATATATAGAGAAGTGCCTTAGTAAACTAAGTTGATAGAGAAACCACCAACTTTTATATCCATTGATTCGCTTCCAGATGTGAAATCAAGATGCACACAAATCTCAAAGTGGGCTTTATATCTTTCACCATCCCAAGGCAACATCAATGGATGTAAAAGTTGCATTGACTTCCCTATCAACTTAAGTTTATAGAGCCTTGATATATATATATATATATATATATATATATATATATATATATATATATATTTATATATAGTTTATAGAGTTTTGATATATATATATATATATATATATATATATATATATATATATATATATATATATATATATATATATATATATATATATAGAGAGCAAGCTCTATGAACTTAAGTTCATAATGAATACGGTGCACTAACTTTTCTAATCACTCATCTTGCTTTGAGATACGTGAAAGATATAGTAATAATTTCTTTGAGATTTGTGCATCACAAATCTCAAAACAAGATGAGTGGATAAAAAGTCAGGCACCACTATTCATTATGAACTTAAGTTCATAGGAGCCTTGCTCTCTATATATATATATATATATATATATATATATATATATATATATATATATATAAAATAATATATAGGTGTATACCATTTTGCTAAATGAGCTACCAAGAGATAGCCATGCCAGTGAGGCTCACCTATATATATACTTATTTAGCAAAATGAGCCACCTCATATACATTATTTTATATATATATATATATATATATATATATATATATATATATATATATATATATATATATATATATATATATATATATATATATATATAAGATTTATAAACTTAAGTTGATAGACATTCACTGGTCTTTTATCCATTGATGCTGCCGGTCCGTGAAAGATATAAAGCCCACTTTGAGATTTGTGCATATCTTGATTTCATGGATCCCAAGGCAATATCAATGGATATAAAAGTGGTGGACACTCCTACCTATCAACTTAAGTTTATATGAGTCTTATATATATATATATATATATATATATATATATATATATATATATATATATATATATATATATATATATATATAATAAAGATTTATAACTTGCTGATTAACACCATCAATTTTTCTATTGCTCTCGGGATCCGGAAAGATATAAACACCTTGAGATTTGTGCATCTCGATTTCATGGATCCCAAGGCAATATCAATGGATATAAAAGTTGGTGGACACTCTTCCCTATCAACTTAAGTTTATAGTTTTGCTTCTCTCTTATATATATATATATATATATATATATATATATATAGAGAGAGAGAGAGAGAGAGAGAGAGAGTAGTTCTATAAAATTAAGTGGATAGAAATACTTATCAATCAACTTTTTATCCATTAGATTTGCATTGAGATTTGTGCAAGACATGAAGTGTATGTTTGAGAATTGTGCATTGATTTGCATCATATGCCAGCACAAATCTCAAAGCAAATCTAATGGATAAAAAAATTGGTGACGTGTTTCTATCCACTTAAGTTTATAGGAGTTTTACTATATATATATATATATATATATATATATATATATATATATATATATATATATATCTTATATAACTTAAGTTGATAGAATAATAATATCTTTTTCTATCCATTGATAACATCTGATCCGTGAGATATAAAGCCCACTTTGGGATTTGTGTGCATCTTGATTTCACCTGATCTCAAGGCAAGATCAATGGATATAAAAGTCAGGACACTCCTCCCTATCAACTTAAGTTTATAGAATATATATATATATATATATATATATATATATATATATATATATATATATATATATATATATATATATATATATATATATATATAGGAATTTATAAACTTAAGTTTATAAATGATACACCAACTTTTCTATCCGTTGATGTTGTCTTGGGATCCATGAAAGATATAAAGCCCATTTTGAGATTTGTGCATCTCTTGATGGCACAAATCTAAAGCAACATCAATGGATAAAAAGTTGGTAGACATATTCCCTATAAACTTAAGTTTATAGGAGATTTATATATATATATATATATATATATATATATATATATATAGAGAGAGAGAGAGAGAGAGTAAAACTCCTATAAACTTAAATGGGTTTGAGCCATTGTCCACCAAACGCTTATCCACTCATCTTGTGTTTAGATTTGTGTAACAAGAAATGCACAAATCTTAAAAGACTCTTCATATCTTTCATGGATCCTAAGGAAACATCAATGGATAAAAAAGTCATGGATGACTATTTCATCCACTTAAGTTTAGAGGAGTTTCCAATATATATATATATATATATATATATATATATATATATATATATATATATATATATATATATATATATATATATATATATGTTGATGTATATAATCACAAATACTAACCCTGTGAGTTTAGCTAAGAGAGCGAGTCCGCCTTTTCTCCTAATGCCCTACGACGCCGCCCAAATGTGATTCGGGCTTACAATGTGAGGGGACCTCGTGGAAGAGGCGGAGTTGGGATCTCCTTCCTCCACTGGCCAAGTTAGTGACAAGGAGACAATTTAATGGAGCATGAATTCACCTAAAAAATTACTTACTTGGTTCATTGCTCACGCTGCTACTTATACCTAGGGTGAGGGGTATTTCTTCCTTCCATCGGTTGAGGAACCACCGGATGAGTCACCTCTCTTCCAATGCAGAGCGCTGATTACCGAGCATTTTATTTATCCGCTATGGGGCTGGCCTTTACAAAATAACCAATGTAGTTTGAGGGTCTCAGATGGTCTATTCGCCATTAATGGATGGGATTGACGGTCAGATGCAGATGGGTCCGAGGTGCCTTAAATACCGCGGAGAGACGGGAGTTAAGGGCCGCCTGCATTTAATGGCGTTGATGGACTCGAAAGATCAGATAACCGCCGCTCGAGCGAGGGAACCACGCAGACGCAGATAAGTGGGGAGCTGAGGTCGGTGGTCCGACTCAAGACGCCGACGCCCTTCGATAACCAATCGAAAAGGGACTGCCGCTTTTCGCTGCCGTCCTGCAGGACGGTGGTCGGTGAAGAGGGGGCCTAGATTCGCTTCGCATTGTCCGAGAGGCCGACGACCGTCGGGACTGCTGGCTATAATGGGTGACGGGTCGAGGGCTTAATTTGCACCGCTTCGCTGCCGCCTCGAAAGCGCATTCGGTTGGAAGGTGATAGCCGATCGCCCCACATCGTCCGCGGACGAGCGACGCGGAATAGCTTCGAGGTACACTGGTCGGGGACGACTATTACCGCTTTCCCCCGTCACGGGAGAGTTGTTGATGGGCTTTGCACCGCTTTCGCTTGGCATGGTGATAGTCGCTTAGTGGACCATGGCGGGTCGGTGCAGTCACCGGCTCCGTGTGGAGGCTCGTGGTCTCGCTGACAAGCAAGCTTATCCATGTCAAGACTTGGTTTTCTCCTTAATCACCACCTATGGTTATGACCATAACATATATATATAGTTCTTATAAACTTAAGTTGATTGTGGAGAGGTCCACCAACTTTTATATCCATTGATCTTGCCTGAGATCCGCGGAAATCAAGATATGTACAAATCTCAAAGATGGGTTTTATATCTTTCACTTGATCCTAAGGTAACATCAAGGATATAAAAGTTGGATAACTATTCCCTATCAACTTAAGTTTATAAGAGTCTGCTATATATATATATATATATATATATATATATATATATATATATATATATATATATATATATATATATATATATATATATATATATATATATATATATATATATATGAGAATGATTGGCATATACACAGTGATTATTTTGAAATGAGCTACCAAGAGATAGAGTGGTGAGTTCATACCTTTGATATGACTAGCAAGGTGAGCCTCACCACATGACTATCTCTTAATCGCCATTTAGCAAAATAAACCGCACCTCATATACATTATTTTATATATATATATATATATATATATATATATATATATATATATATATATATATATATATATATATATATATATATATATATATTCAGAGTAAGAAAGCCTAATAACTTGCTGATATGTATTGATCCACCAATTCTTTTCTATCCATTAATGCTGCATCGATCCTGAAAGTTATAAAGCCCACTTTGAGATTTGTGCATATCTTGGATTTCATGGATCCCAAGGCAATATCAATGGATATAAAAGTCAGGACACTCCTCCCATCAACTTAAGTTTAGAGCTCTATATATATATATATATATATATATATATATATATATATATATATATATATATATATATATATATATATATATATATATATATATATATATATATGAGAGAGAGAGAGAGAGAGAGAGAGAAGTTCTAAGGATAGAAATACCTGTCCATCAATTTTTTATCCATTAGATTTGCATTGAGATTTGTGCAAGACATGAAGTGTATGTTTGAGAATTGTGCATTGATTTGCATCTCATGCTAGCACAAATCTCAAAGCAAATCTAATGGATAAAAAATTGGTGGACAAGTGTTTATATCCACTTAAGTTTATAGGAGTTTTACTATATATATATATATATATATATATATATATATATATATATATATATAGTAGTAGTTTTATAACTTAAGTTGATAGAATATTCACCAACCTTTTCTATCCATTGATGTTGCTCGGGATCCGTGAAAGATATAAAGCCCACTTTGAGATTTGCGCATCTTGGTGGCCTTCTGGTGTCAAATTGGGTAGTTTGAGTCTGTATGGTCTATTCGCCATTAATGGGATGGGATTGGCCGGCTGCTAGGTGCATGGGTCAGAGTGCGCCATCTGCGTGAGAGAGGAGGAGTTAAAGTGTCGGTGCATTTAATGCGATGTTGATGGACTCGAAGTCTTGTATAACCGTCGTTCGGCGGAGGGAACCACGCGGAGACGAGATAAAGAGAGCTGGCCCGGGTGGCGACTCGCCACCTCTCGGGGCGTCCTTTGGGATAACAAGCGAAAGGGGCGGCCCGTCTGCCAGCGTCGTCGAGGAAGGGGCGGGTGGGCGAAAGAGGGGCCTGATTAAACGCATTGTCGGGGAGAAGCGGCCCTGTTGAGCAGGGCTATAATGGGTGACGGGTTGGGAGGCGACTTACCTGCTTCGCGTCGCGAGACGGTGGTTTGGAAGGTGATAGGCGTCGTCCCACATCGTCCGTTGGGAGCTGACGTGGAATAACCGGCGATCAATTGGTGGGCGGGCCGACTACCGCCTTTCCGTCGTCGCGGGGAAAGTTGTTGATGGCACCGCAGCGCTGGCGTCGGCTATGGTGATAGTCGCTTAGTGGACCATGGCGAGGTCGGTGAGTGCAGGCATACGTGGGTCGAGTGTGGAGGCTCCGTTAATACTGCATTGACCGTTAAGACAGCGTTTATCCATGTCGACACTTGGTTTTCTCCTTAATCACGGTTAGTGGTTATGACCATAACAATATATATAGCAAGGCTCTATAAACTTAAGTTGATAGGGAGGAGTCCCATAACTTTTATATCCATTGATCTTGCCTGAGATCCGTGAAATCAAGATATGTACAAATCTCAAAGATGGGTTTTATATCTTTCACGGATCCCAAGGCAACATCAATGGATAAAAATTGGTGGACAAGTGTTTATATCCACTTAAGTTTATAGGAGTTTTACTATATATATATATATATATATATATATATATATATATATATATATATATATATATATGAGAATGATGGATATGTGGTGGCGACTTCGTTTTAAATGAGCTACGAGATAGAGTGGTGAGGTCCACACCTTTTGATATGACTAGCAAGGTGAGCCTCACCACATGACTATCTCTTAATCGCCATTTAGCAAAATAAACCGTCACCTCATATACATTATTTTATATATATATATATATATATATATATATATATATATATATATATATATATATATATATATATATATATATATATATATATATATATCGAGCAATTTCCGATAAACTTAAGTTGATAGGGAATAGTCATCCACCAACTTTTCTATCCATTAATGTTGCATTGGGATCAGTGAAAGTTATAAAGCCCACTTTTGAGATTTGTGCATATCTTGATTTCATGGATCCCAAGGCAATATCAATGGATATAAAAGTTGGTGGCACTCCTCCCTATCAACTTAAGTTTATAGGAGTTTTACTATATATATATATATATATATATATATATATATATATATATATATATATATATATATATATATATATATATATATATATATATATATATATATATATATAGAGAGAGAGAGAGAGAGAGAGAGAGAGAGTAAAGCTCTATAAACTTAAGTGGATAGAAATACTTGTCCATCAATTTTTTATCCATTAGATTTGCATTGAGATTTGTGCAAGACATGAAGTGTATGTTTGAGAATTGTGCATTGATTTGCATCATATGCTAGCACAAATCTCAAAGCAAATCTAATGGATAAAAAATGGTGGACAAGTGTTTATATCCACTTAAGTTTATAGGAGTTTTACTATATATATATATATATATATATATATATATATATATATATATAGCAAGGCTCTATAAACTTAAGTTGATAGGGAATAGTCATACACCAACTTTTCTATCCATTGATGTTGCCTTGGGATCCGTGAAAGATATAAAGCCCACTTTTGAGATTTAGTGCATCTTGATTTCCACGGATCTGGCAAGACCAATGGATATAAAAGTTGGTGGCACTCCTCCCTATCAACTTAAGTTTATAGGAGTTTTACTATATATATATATATATATATATATATATATATATATATATATATATATATATATATATATATATATATATATATATATATATATATATATATATAGCAAGGCTCTATAAACTTAAGTGGATAGAAATACTTGTCCATCAATTTTTTATCCATTAGATTTGCATTGAGATTTGTGCAAGACATGAAGTGTATGTTTGAGAATTGTGCATTGATTTGCATCATATGCTAGCACAAATCTCAAAGCAAATCTAATGGATAAAAATTGGTGGACAAGTGTTTATATCCACTTAAGTTTATAGGAGTTTTACTATATATATATATATATATATATATAGAGAGAGAGAGAGAGAGAGAGAGAGAGAGAGAGAGAGAGAGAGTAAAACTCCTATAAACTTAAGTTTATAGGGAATAGTCATACACCAACTTTTTATCCACTATCTTGCCTTGAGATTTGTGATGCATGTAGCAATAAAATTGCCGAATCCCCGTGCAAAGAACTTGACAAGCAAGAGAGCCTAAGGGTTCATCGAGTGAAGTCGCCCACCCGGGTTAAGTTCACCAATGCTTGACTCTACAAAATGACAAGAGTCTGATATCTCTCAAACCGGAATTGGGCAAAATGACCGAGAAACCGAACCTTCTAGGTTTATTATCCGCCTCGTCGAGATAGTCATTTCATATATAATTCGGCCCAATTCGACGACGGTTTGAAAGTTAATAATTCCGTTTTTCAGCATATGAGGAAGGTCGCTGTAGGCTCCCCATTAAAAGAGGAGAGGTCGCCCGACAAATGCAGCTCTTCACTCAACCGAGGTTCGCCAAGCAGAGAAGCCTTCATTCTGCAGGTACCCACCGGCAACAGGTTCGACATTCAACCGGTTCGCCTAAGTAGCTTAAATCTCCATTCTGACGGTTCGCCAGCGTAAGCTCTTCACTCAACCGGTTCGCCAAGCAAATCTTCATTCGACGAGGTTCGCCCACAACGGTATCGACGAGGCTCGCCCACAAATGTTGGTTCGACAAGGCTCTCGGCCAACAGCCAAGTCCACGAGGTTCGCCCCGGCACAGGATCGACATTCAACCAGGTTCACCGCACAGGCTCGACATTCAACCGAGGTTCGCCTGCATAAGCTCTTCCTTTCATCGAGGTTCGCCAGCGAAGCTCTTCATTTGACGAGGTTCGCCTACATGGTGGTTTGACGAGGCTCGCCTACTACATTCAACCGAGGTTCGCCTAAGTATTAAAACTCCATTCGGACGAGGTTCGCCCGCGCAGCTTTCACTCAACCGAGGTTCGCGTTAAGTTTCTTCATTCGCATCGAGGTTCGCCGTTTTCATTCAACCGATGTTCGCCAGTAGCTTAAATCTCCATTCTGACGAGGATCGCTCACCGCTGGTGGGCTCGACGCTCAACCGAACGGCAAATGAGGTTCGACATTCAACCGAGGTTCGCCCAGTAGCTAAACTCTCCATTCGTGACGAGGTTCGCCGCCAAATATATTTCATTCGCCGAAGTTCGCCAGCGGTCACCATCACAACCAAGAGTCACACAGAATGGACGGCCTCGAACTTTGTGCTTGAGCTTGCTCACATCTGTGCTCGAGCTCTGCCATCCATACCTAGCTCGGCCCAGTTCCCTAAGATCGCCCACTTGAAACATGGGAGATGTCACATCCCATAGTGGTCATATCCCACGAGAGCATGGTTCTCCACAAGGTCACATCCCACTGGGGATGGGCTCAATTGGGCATGGCCATATCCCACAAATCAAGAAAGTGGCCATGCCTCTCCTTATATATTTATGCCACCATCTCCACATGAGAAAGAGAGCTAGATTGGGGTGAAGGGGAGGAGGTCTTAATCAATTCTCGATCCGAGGCTCTTGAGCTCTTTGCAAACTCTTATCAGAGCTCCATCCAAGCAAGCTGTAGAACCGAACTAACCACGCGAGCTTCATCAGCAGATCAAGCCGATCAGGACGCCGACGGATCGCCAGGAAGAACTCACTGAAAGCATCGAGGGAGGCCCACCGCTACCGATCTAACCCATGCTAAACAAGAAGGGCCTCCCTTGCCTGTAAAGACCTATTCTTGATTTGTAACAAACGATACTTAACAATCAAACCGAGAGAGATTTTTACACCAAACAATGCACAAATCTCAAAGTGGCTTTATATCTTCACTGATCCCAAGGCAACATCAATGGATAAAAAATTGGTGGACAAGTGTTTATATCCACTTAAGTTTATAGAGATTTGCTATATATATATATATATATATATATATATATATAGAGCAAGGCTCTATAAACTTAAGTTGATAGGAATAATCATCCACCAATTTTTCTATCCATTGATGTTGCATCGATCCGTGAAAGATATAAAGCCCACTTTGAGATTTGTGTGCATCTTGATTTCACGTATCTCAAAGACAAGATCAATGGATATAAAAGTTGGTGGACACTCCTCTCTATTAACTTAAGTTTATAGTAGCCTTGCTCTATATATCCACATTAATCATTAATCATTAAAGCAATTATGGATGGATGAGCTTGGACCTCTGGAGTGGGAGGTGGAATGGAGAGGTAGCCTTTAAGAAATGTGTCCTTCCCCTTCGTGGGAGCTCTCACTACCACCAATTCCATTCCTCAACTCCTCCTTTATTATTATATATAAATAATACACGTTTGGTTATGAAGAATAATCGCGGGCTACAATCACCTCTTCAATATTAAATTCAATGAAACTAACACGCATGGCATACAGAACACTAAATTAAACAACATGGTAACTGCACATTTGCATCCCCATTTTCTTCTTATTCATGTAGGAATTATTATTGTGTAAAATTATAACATTCAATTCTCACCATAATTTGAAGTTTCGATACAGCCGTTGGGTCATTTAGCATAATATATAATATAAGAGCAAAGATTGTGACCCAAGAGAAAATGAAGTTCTATGTGAAGAGTGAAATTTGCAAGCAGTAGCAGTGAAATTCCCCAAATGCCCTCTTCTAAAGCTCAGGAACTGCACGTATCATCCCTTCATATACAGGGTGTTCTAATAGAATTTGAACTCTTAAAAGAGTCTCCAAACAGAAGCACGCCCAAAGGTCCATATGTGATACCCACTAATTTGGTCGCATATCTCATGAACGAAAAATGTTAGTATCCAATTGAATATCATCCGTCTATATGATTTTCTTGCGTAAGGGCATAAGTAAAGTGGCGAAGAAAACTAGGAGGAAATGTGTCCTCCTCTCTCTGATATAATAAAAGTTTAGAAAATTTCCTCTTCCTATACTCAAATAAAAGGTCACTTATGCACCTTCCAACCATAAAACTTCTCGTCACCTCTCCGTGTGCCACATATATGAAAGAAATTAAGATATAATTGCAGACAATAAACCTCACCCTCAAAGAAGAGTGGAGCAAATGATCTGCCCGCTTGATTTGGAAAAGTTATAGAAAAATCTTCAATAGCAATAATAATAATAATAATAATAATAATAATAATTCTTAAGAAGTTGCTGTTGGAGAAATTGCTATGAATGAGATAGCAAGGAGTGCCATCTTTGAGGTAAAGTTGCAAGTAGTAGCAGATGAAGGAAAGTGGGCGTATACCCAAAATTAAAATACCCAAGTTTGCATCCTCTTCTCTTTTTTGACCCCTTTAATGCACTCTTTAGAAGCATCTGAATTGGGAAAGCGCTTTGACATAGAGCATATCACCACAACTGTCACCTTGTCCAGCTAAAAACTGATCACATTTATTGAATTGAAGAGAGGCAACACTTCCCTATTACTGCTCACATATTAGTAATTAACTTCAATTTCACACTGATGTTATATAGTACCAAGTCGCGTCCTAACTATATATGTACCCAAAGGGCAGTAGTTATCTGGTAGCAATTAAGCATGGTGGGGTGAACTGATATGATAACCAAGGCAAACGTAGAGATATACTTTCTCATCTTTTTCTTCCCTGTCGCTCTCCCTGGCCACTCTCCTCTATTTATTACGAAACTTTGTCTCAAACTTTCTCCTATCATATATTTTTTATTTATCTAACACAAACTCACACTCAGTAGCGACTTATCGGCATCTCTTGCGTTTGTAGCAGCTGGCATTGGTTTTCCTTTCATTGATCGGTAGCCGGCTTCTGATAAGTGAATTAGTAGTTTTTTTTTTCCAAAAAATATATAGAAAGGTATAGGTATAGGTCTATAGTGGGAGAATGGGTCGATCCCCTTGCTGTGAGAAGGTTGGGTTGAAGAAGGGGCCTTGGACGCCGGAGGAGGATCAGAAGCTACTTGCCTACATTGAGGAGCACGGCCATGGCTGTTGGCGGGCTTTACCTTCCAAAGCTGGTAATTAGTATACACTAACTCAAACCCCGCCTCTTAATTTCTGCTACTTTCTTTTCTTAAATTTGTGGACATTTCTAGCTCAATTAACATGTTAAAATTGACTTCACATGCTTACAAATAAAGAAGAAGAAGAAGGGAGGGAAAAAAAAAGAACAAAGAAAAAAAAAACTAAGAGAGATGTATAGGTGCAGCAACATATGTATAACAAAGAGGATTGATTGTTGTTTGATTAAGTAGTAGTTGATGGGTTGGCTGATTACCTAGCTAGGACTCCAGAGGTGCGGTAAAAGCTGCAGGTTAAGGTGGACAAACTACCTGAGGCCTGATATCAAGAGAGGCAAATTTACCCTTCAAGAGGAACAGACCATCATCCAACTCCATGCTCTCCTAGGAAACAGGTGATCCTTAATTACCTACCTTCTATCAATCCTCAATTTTGTATTTTAGCTGCAGCACCACATTCTTAATTCCCTTTCAAGATCGATATACCCTATTCTTAATCTACCCTTTCAATTTAATTCTCAATTGTTGAATTAATAATTTAGTTGTTCTCTTCTCCCCCCTTCTCTATGAGAAAATATATATAGCCTAGGACTACTATAGTATCATCAATCTGATATTACTATTTTTTATTGTTATTATTACGTCCCCTGCAGGTGGTCAGCAATAGCTACGCATCTTCCGAAAAGAACAGACAATGAGATAAAGAATTATTGGAACACCCATTTGAAGAAGAGGCTGGCGAAGATGGGGATAGACCCGGTGACCCACAAGCCAAGGAGCGAGACTTCCGGCATCCTTACCTCTAACAGTGATGGACACTACTCTACAAAGAGCATTGCTAATCTCAGCCACATTGCTCAGTGGGAGAGTGCAAGGCTTGAAGCGGAAGCTCGTCTTGTGAGAGAGTCCAAGATCAGGGCTCCATCCACACTACCCATCATCCATTCACCTCCTCCTCCTCAGCATCAGCACAACAAATCAGCAGCGATGACCACATCCCTTCATGATTCTCATGTTACAAATATGGTCACACAGCAAGGAGAACCCTGCCTATCAAAATCAGCTAGTGGCTGCAGCCTCCGATTAGGAGGAGGAGGACACATTGACCTGCAATCTCCTACATCCACCTTGAGCTTCTCAGATACCAGTATGGTGCGGCCAATAATTAGCATGGGTTTTGCACATCAAAATTCAACCGCATTGTTGTGTCATGATCAAGCCCACTTAGGAAACAATGAGGGACTGGAAGTGGAACAACATTTGGAATTTAAATGCTTTGACAAGCCATTGATTCGCTTGGCGTCTGACAGTAAGGATCCTAGGCATAGGACGATGGGTGGTGCTGGCACTGGCGGCTTAGTGCCTCCTCAAGTTGCAGCAGGCTTGCCGTCCATGGACACATCAAATACAGCCTTTGGTGCTGAACCGTCATCCTGGCTAATTCCGGAATCAACAAGTAACTGCAGCACTATGAGGTTCTCTACCGGAGGAGATTTTGGGCCTCCTCCTCCTCTTCCTGCTGCTTCTGGTGGTAGTCTATACACTGAAATGCTGCTCAATAGTTCTCACAACACAGCAGGTGCTGACAATGAGGAGGATTCGGACCTTGTAGACGTAGATCATGGTGGAAGCTGTGTGGAGGAGGAAGACGATGATGATGAGGATGAAGATAAAGGCGACAACTATTGGAACAACATACTAGATTTGGTCAAGTTGTCGCCCCCCTCAAACTCACCACCATCACCTGCCCTCTAGAATTGCCTACATATATTTTGGGTTTTTAAGCAGCATTAAAGATCGTTGAGACTACTGATTATTCCCCAATTCCGCATCTCCCCGTTCTACAATATATAAAGTATTTGTCAGGTATTCACTCCGATGATGTCGGCTAAATGCAAATGCGAGGAACATATGAATATAAATGAAAAGTTAATGAATGCCTTTTTGTTGTTGTCAATCTGCATTCAGTCGAAGAAAAAGCATATTATTTCTGAATTGTATACTATACACTAGCTGCCTAAGATATATATAGCCATGACAATCATATTTGTTATTGGTTAGCTTAATTTCCTGTGACAAGCTGACAATGAGGTTGGTGCATTAAATGACAGAAGACTTGGAGCATGTTTGGCTACTACTTATTTTTTGAATCATTAAAAGTTATTTATTACTTATTCTAAAACTCCTTATAAGTATGTAAGAAAATAAGAAAATTATTTTGGTAAACCCTTTAACGATAAGGATATTGTTATGGTCATAACCACTAACCAGTGATTAAAAAGCGAGTCTTGACATGGATAAGCGCTTGCTTGTCGGAAGAGCGATTCTGAGCCTCCACACACGCCACGAGGCGGCACACTACCGACCCGCCATGGTCCACTAGCGACTATCACCGCCACGTAGCGAGGCGGTGCAAGCCGGTCCATCAACAACTCTCCAGCGGACGGCGCGAAGCGGTAATAGTCGCCCGCCAGCCCAATTGATCGCCTCGAAGCTATCCCACGCCGCCGTCTCCACCGGACGACGTGGGACGACGCTATCACCTTCCAACCGGCTGGTCCGCCGGGCGACGCAAAAGGCGGTAAATCGCCTCCCAACCTGCCACCCATTATTGCCCGTCAACCGGTCGTGGCCTCTCGGAGCAATGCGAAGCGAATCTAGGCCCCTCTTCTCAACCACCCGTCCCTGCGGGCGGCGAGCGGACGCGGCGTCCCTTCGATTGGTTATCCCAAGGGCGTCAGAAGTGCGAGTGGCCACCCGGCCTCGGCTCTATCTCGTCTGCGTGGTTCCCTCGGCTCGAGCAGCGGTTATCGATTTTCGAGCCCATCAACATCGCATTAAATGCACTTGCCGCCTAACTCCCCGTCTCTCACGTATTTAAGGCACCTACTCGGACCCAATCGACTACGGCGTCAATCCCATCCCATTAATGGCGAATAGACCATACAGACCCTCAAACTACCCAATTTGACACTCAGGCCAGCCCATGGCGACAAATAAAATGCTCACCAATCACCGCTCACACGCGGAAGAGAGGGTCGACTCATCGGTGGTTCCTCAACCGATGGAAAGACGGAAATACCCCTCAACCCTAGGTATAAGTAGCAACGTGAACAAATAACCAAGTAAGTAATCTTTTAAGGTGAATTCTGCTCCATTAAATTGTCTCCCTTGTCACTAACTTGTCGAGGAACCATAGGAGATCGACTCCGCCTCTTCCGGGTCCCTCTTCTCATGGCGAATCCTTGTGGAATGTCCAGTCAGGCTTTAGGAGAGAAGGCGGACTCCGCTCTCTTAAAAGCTAAACTCACTCGAGGTTAGTGGCGTGATTATATACATCAACGATTTGGCCCACCGTGGGGCCTCCTTTCTTCTTGCGGTCATGTCCAGTGGCGATGATCTTTCCCGTCGTGGAACCTACTTTGTGGGCTATGTCACTCAAGCCCAACTCCAGGAATCCACCGAGAAGATCACCCAAGCCATGCAAGCAGCCATGCAAACCCGACTCAAAGCTTTTGCGGATGACCTCTTCACCGCCTCCATCCGCTCGAACGGCCAAGCCATCGGCAACAACGGCGGACCCGACCTTCCGGCCGCCACTCCACGGCTCGAGCCCGGCCCGTCTGGCAGTCCACTCCCGAGACTCCTCACATTGACAAGTCACGGAGGGATCGCCAGGCAGCCGCCTACGCCCTACCGAGGCATCAAAACGCCAATTCAAGCCCGCCCCGCTCGACCTCACCGATGAGAGCCCGGCTCTCTAGCCAGGCGTCAAGGAACCGGCGGGCGACCGAAAACCCATGCAGCGGCGCCACTCCCAACCGCCCACCGGTAGCGGCGACTACAATCAAGTGTATCAACCCGAGCCCTGCTATGGGAACACTCCCTTCACCGACTCCATCATGAGGCGCCGGAGAAGTTCAAGATGCCGACGATGGACAAGTATGGGGTGATAGAGACCCTACCAACATGTGCAAGACTACCACAACACCATGATCATGATGCAACCACCGAAGCGACCACTCCGCCGCTCCCCTCCACTGATAGGGAGCCAAGCTTGGTGGAATTCATTGGAGAAGAAGTCTATCTAAGCTTCAAGACTTGAGCCGAAGTTCATCCACCATTTCTTGGCCAACGCCAAGCCCAAACTACCCTCCAGTGCTCATCCGCACTCAAGCAAGAGTCGAGAGAGCCTCGTGGCCTACATTAAGAGATTCCAGCGAAGAGACTAGAAGTTGAAGATCAAGGGAACAAAGTCGCTATGGCGCTCTTGTGGCGGATCGCGACCTGGCGACTTGTCCAAAGCCCTCAACAAGAAGCCCATCGGTTACGAGCACTTGATGTCCAAAGCCCACGCTTACATGAACATGGAAGAAGAGCTGCATAAGACGCCACATGGCCGAAGTCCAAAGAAGACGGCCACGCACCACTTTGGCGCCCTCAGCAGCGTCGGCCTCATCCTCCTCCTCGCCAGACCACCTATGCGGCCCAGAGCGCCCTCCCGCTAGGTCGGCTCCTGACCCTCCGGAAGAAGAGCCCGACACATCCCAAGGAATCCTCCTCCCAAGAACAACCGCACCGGGCTGACAGAGAGAGGACAAGAGCAGATGCTCCCTCCAGTTTACAGCCCTCAACACCTCCCTTCTGGGGCCCCCGACAAGGCCTGCAGGGAGGGGCTCCTCCACAAGCCCCCGCCACGATGAGGACAGACTAACAAGAGAGATCCCACATTCTGGTCGATACCACCGAGATCACACACTAGAGAGACCTGCCGTGTTCTCCGTGGGACATTGAAGACCTCATTCAGAGAGGCTTGAAGAACTTGATCCATCTGGGAGCAAGATCCCAAGAGGGACGACCACCGACCTCACTCCCGATCCCCTCCACCCCACCCAACCCTGAGCATGTAGCTTGAGGGAGCCTAAGATCAATACCATCACGAGGTCCTACCTTAGAGGGGAATCCAATAACGCCCTAAAGAGGTATGCCAAGCATGCTTTACGGTGAACAAATGTGACAAGAAGCAAGGCCGATGTGTCCATCTCTTTTAGCGAGGTCGACTTGAAGGAGTCGAACGCTTCATGACGCACTTATCGCCATATCACCGACATCTACGGCTTCAAGGTGAAGAGGATCATGATCGACACCGAGCTCTGCCGACATATTGTTCTTGGACGATTCAACCGTATGGGTATTGACAGTCCAAACTCCACCGCCTCGGTCCCCCGATTGGTTTCACGATATTCCGCCCTTGAGGGACATCACCCTACCTCGACCGCTGGGCACCCTCGCGCTAATCGACCGCTGACGCCCGGGGCCAGAGTAATGGACATCAAGTCGGCGATAATGTCATCTTGGGTCGAACATCTCTCCACCACTTGCAGCCATCCCGCCCACCTACCATCGATGATTAAATTCTCGACATCAAGAGGGGTAGGGATAGTCCCGAGACTGCAAGGGAAGCCCTGCCTACGCCTCCACCAAGGGAAAAGGAGTCGCGACCGCCATGCCTATCGAGAAGACCGCCGCCACCAAGAGATGACGGAGCGCCAGAGGACGACTTCGCTGAGGATCTCCATGAGATCCCCATCACCACAAGGGCGAAAACGCCAGATCGGGTCCAGCCTCTAACCATTACGAGGTGCGATAATTGCTTTTCTTTTATCTAATCTTGATGTGTTTGCTTGGAGTCCGTAAGATATGCCGTATCTCACCGACGCCATTTGTCATGAGCTCTCCGTCGACCGACACGCCAAGCCGGCTCGACGAAGAAGAGGCACTGGGCCCGAGCGCAAAGGCGGCAAGAAAGAGGTCGAAGGCCCTCGAAAAGCCGACTTCATTCAGAGGTCCAATACCTCAATGGTTGTCCAACGCCGCCCTAGTGAAGAAGTCTAGCTGCAAATGGAGGACGCGCGCCGACTTCACCGACCTCAATAAAGGCTCCCATGACGCCTACCCTCTTCCCCGCATTTCGATCATTGGTGGACGAAGCGGGACATCATGCCGAGCTGACGCTTTTCGTGTTACAACCAGATCCGCACGGGCGAGCATGATCGAGAAGACGCCCTTTGTCACCGATCGGCACCTTTGCTACAAAGTGATGCCTTTGGTCTCAAGAACGCCGGCAACCTATCAAAGGTCGGTCAACAAGATCTTCAAAACCCTCTACCAATGTGGAAGCCTATGTGGACATCTTGGTGAAGTCGAGACTGCAAATGCCAACATCACCGATTTCTAGAGGAAACCTTCGCCACCCTCCGGGCTACCGCGATGAAGCTCAACCCGACTAAATGTGCTGGGTGCAATCGGAAAATTTCGATTTATGATCACCCAAAGGGACATCGAGATCAACCCTGAGAAGATAGAAGCCATTGAGCCGACCCCGAGCACAAGCACCATGAAGGATATTCGAGGCTCAATGGGAAGATAGCCCTTTAGGGCGCTTCCTCTCCAAGCCTACCGAGAGAAGCCTTTTCTTCAAAATACTCGAGGGGCCAAAGATCCCAAGAAGAAACCGAGTGGATCGGGAGGAAGCCGCACCTCTCGAGAACTCAAAGCCTATCTAAGCACCAAGCCACTCTTAAGCCAACCCACCAAGGGGAAACCCTATACCGTGATTTTGGCCGCCTCGCCTCAAGTCGCGGAGCTCTGGCGCCTCGGGAGGAAGACCACACCTAGAAGCTTCTGCCATTATGTCACCGGATCTTAAGAGGGGAACTGACCACCGGTCGAGAAAGCATCCTTCGCCTCTCATCACCACGCCTGTAGACTGGCCCCACTTTCAAGCACACTTATCGCCGCGGGACGAGCCTTCCGATGAAGAAATCCCTAGGGAGCCCCACCACGTCTGGGAGAATGGTCACGTGATCGATCGAGCTTAGTGAATATGACGTGCAGTTCGAGCCCAGGACCACCATAAAGGCACAAGCATTGGCCGACTTCCTTATAGAATCCACCTCGCCAGATGGCGAACCAGATGATTCATTGTCTCGCCAACCGCGCTTCAAGGAGGTCGGGCAAACAGCGGCACCTCCCCCGTGTCCCGAGCCTGGAGACGTCTCCCCTGAAGTCGCCTCTTGGTGGGAATTGAAAGTGGATGGATCCTCAAGTGAAGGAGCTGAGCCGCCGGCTCCCCACGCAGCTCGGGCGAAGGCCACAGAGCATCGACGCCTTCGTTCCTCCACCAACAATGAGGCCAATACGGCCCTCATCGCCGGGCCATGCCTCGGGCGCCAAGGCCGAGCCTAATTGTGTTGCCGCTTCAACGGTCGCTTCATCGTTAACGGCAAATACGCCGCTAAAGATAAGAGGATGGTTCGCGACTCGAAGATCGCAAGGACTCGCCGCCCGCTTCACCGACTTCAAAATCGCCTGTCCTCGCTACCAAGAACGCCGAAGGACGCTTTGTCGGTCAGATCAACCAGCCTTGAGCACCGACCATCTTTGCCGACACACTCCCGCATCCCAAAGATTGCGTGAGCTCCTCAATGTCATGCGCGCAGACTCCCCATGAATCTTGGCTGATGGACTCCCCGCCATCCATTCTGATTGCCGGCTTACCACCAATTCGCCGAGGCGAAGAGTTTGCAGAGAACCGCCTACCGCTACTCATGATTGATAAAATGGGCCACCGGTGGTCCTATTTAGGCACGGAGGGGCCCTATCTTCTGCCTTCGACTCCACCGGGGCGATTATGTTTTGAGGGAAATCTATGAAGGCACCTCGCTAAAACCATCCGTATGAACTCGCCTGTAAGACCATACTGTGGATATTATCGCCAACCATTGTGGCACTCCGGCCATTGCCTGCGCAGTGTCAACTCTTCGCAGAGATCCGCAGAGCCGCCACCACGTAGCCGATTTCTATCTTCACTCTTCCTTTTGCCCAATGGGACCGGATATATCGGGGCCGCCCCCTTGCTTCGGCACAGAGTTCCCGATAGTCGCCATCGACTACTTCACCAAATGGATTGAAGCCGAGCCTTTGGCGAAGATCGGGAGAGCAACGCCACCGCTTTGCTTGGAAGTCGATCGTGATGTCGGCCGGCCCCGCCATTCATCACCGGCAACGCACCCCCGCTAGGGGATTCAAGATTTTGTGAAGAATGGGGATCAAGCTCGTTCGCTTCGGTAGCCCACCCCAAGTGCAACGGTCGGTAAGCCGCTAATAAATGCATCCTCCAAGCTCAAGAAGAGGGTCACCAAGGCCTAATTGGGTCAAGAACTACCGAGCATCTTATGGTCATACAGACAACCCACAAGAGTTCAACCGAGAAACCCCATTCATGCTAACTTATGGAGCGTATAGTAACCCCTGAGGTCGGCATGCCCACCATCCGACTCCAACATTTCGATGAGGAAGTAAATTCCGATGGACTTCGAGGACAGCTGGACTTGATGGATGAGATCCGGCACCGCTTCCACGCAGACAAGTCGTCAATCGAATCGATCGCCGGATACTACAACAAAGAAAGTCCCACCAAGGAGATTCCAAGTCGGGTCACACCTAGTAAGAGGGAAGGCGCCTTCGATAAGGACACCAGCGCAAGTTGGCGCCTAATGGGAGGGGCCCTACACCGCCCTTGAATAACCACGCCTAACATACCGACTCGTGCTCCACGGGAGAGTCCTACAAAGATCCCCGAACATAGAGCACCTCAGAAGTTTTTCAATAATTTAGCGTTGTAAATTCAGCTTCATTCCTCCCAATACAATTCAAGATCGCTTCTAATTATTGTTGCTTGTCATAAATTAAGCAAGAACGTTAAATTATCGCTTCTACCAATCCAACGCCAATCAACCCTCCCAGCATGGTCACTCTAACTCACTACTCGAAGTTAGGAAACCCACCACGCGGGCCATCAAGGCAATTTTCTTCGGGTCGAGATCGGGTTGAGCCGACTCGCCCCGCCAAGTAGAGTCAAGAAACCCTTCGCTAAACCGAAGCCAAGAAATTCTTCGCTTAGCCGAGTCAAGGAACTCTTCTCGCTGGTCGCGACGGTGATCTTGCCCGCTCGCTAAGGAAACGAGCCCTATTCGCCCAGTGAAAGTCGGGTTATCCTTCCTCGATAGGCCGAGCTAAGACCCCCTATGCTCGCTCACCAACCCCGGAGGAAGCCGCTGCGCGAAAAAGACCTAGGCCCCCAGTCCTAGGCACCCGACTCAGGCTTGCTCCACACCCCAGAACGAAGATCAGCCTTACCAAAAGAATCGCAAATGAAGATCCGGACGTAAGGCAAGCCTTACACATCCGACTTGCGGGCCGATGGCGGGCCCAAATGACCCCAACGTATGATTGGACCGATTCGTGGATCTACCACAAGGGCAATTCGATTTCGAATTTACTTAAAATGTTCATCATTCTTACAAGGGCTTCCACTGACTTCGATTTACTTAAAATATTCATTGTAGTCCCATGCGATTTTAATTCGACTTCGACATTTAAAATGTTCATTGTAAGTTCCAATGTGGGTCATTCGACATTTACTTATAATGTTCACGGTATGCTCCCACGTATCGATCGCATAAAATATGAGTTAATAATGTTCAGTAAGCCCCAGAGGCCGTAACCTAATTCCCACCAATCAGGCACATCACAAAAAAAGAGCCGAGAATGAGTCGAATGGACGACCACCGCCGCTAAAATGCAACCTTTCATTGATGTTCCAAGTAAAGTTTACAATGGTCTCATACGATCAAAACCAAGACAAAAGAAATTAAAAATACAAGCCCAAATAGACATCCTAATCAATGCCGCCACCATCGACATCTTCGACCTTATCGCCACCTCCGCCATCTCTACTTATGCCGACGCCTCGAAAGGAAGCCGCAATAGTTGCGTATAATGAAAGGGCTCAAATGACCTAAGAAGTCCAAGTGAAGTACCGCCAAAGGATTTTGAACAAAGGACCCCATGGCTTCATATCAACACAATGACTCGAACCCATGGGCGAACAGAGTCGTTTTTCCTGAGAAACACTTCTGTTATCGCTTCCTCACAAACAAACGCAGGGCGGCAACGAGCCGCTGCTCCGATCCTCGTGCGAAGCGAGGATTTCCTTCTTCACAGTGATCGTAACTATCACGACTCTCAATCGAAACTCCCGAGATGGTGAGCTCGAGGAGAGAACCCACCTCCGCCTCCCCAACCATCTTCGTAACGGCACGGCCTCAGCCTTGAGATCCTAAAACGGCGATCGAGTCAAAACTAATCGCTAACCTAACGGAACACGTAAGAATAGCACTTGCTCTTTGCCTTAAAAGTAGATCGGCCCTCAGCCGAAAGACCTAGGCCCCGGGCCCTAGGCACCCGACCTCTGGTCGTCTACTCTGAGTGCTGCCCACCTGGGGCCGACTCAGCTTGCTCTTTGCCTTAAAAGCAGATCGGCCCCGGCCGAAAGACTTAGGCCCCCCGGTCCTAGGCCCCAGCCCTAGGCACCCGACCCACGCTGGCTGCCCCCACTGAGTCGCTGCCCCACCGGGGCCAACTCAGCTTGCTCTTTGCCTTAAAATAGAGATCGGCCCTGCAGAAAGACCTAGGCCCCAGCCCTAGGCACCCGGACTCCAGGTCGCCCCCTATGGAGTCATCGCCCCATCTGGGCCGACTCAGCTTGCTCTTTGCCTTAAATGAGATCGCCTCGCTGAGAAAGGCCTAGGCCCCAGCCCTAGGCACCGACCTACGGCCGTTCTCTCACGGAGTCGCTGCTCCCACGGGGCCAACTCCAGCTTGCTCTTTGCCTTAAAAGCAGATCGACCGCTGAGAAAGACCTAGGCCCCGGGCCCTAGGCACCGGACCTACGCTGTCGCCCTCACTGAGTCGCTGCCCACGGGGCCGCACTCGAGCTTGCTCTTTGCCTTAAAATGAGATCGGCCCGCAGAAAGACCTAGGCCCCGGTCCTGGCACCGACCCACGCTGCTCGTCTTTCTACTGAGTCGCCGCTCCCACGGGCCGCACTCGGGCTTGCTCCACACCCTGCAACTAAGATCGCCTTACCAAAAGAATCGCAATGAAGATCCGGACGTAAGGCGTGCCCACATCCGGAATTTAGGGCATGGTGGGCCCAAATGACCCTAACGGCGCATTGACCGATTCGTGGATCTACCCCCACAAGGGCCGACTCGATTTGACTTACTTAAAATGTTCATTGTAAGCTCCACAAAATGAATTACTGACGGCATTTACTTAAAATATTCATTGTAAGCCCTACACAAAATAATTCGATTTCGATTTACTTAAAATGTTCATTGTAAGCCCACGGGCCTACGATTTCAATTTACTTATAATGTTCATGGTATGTATTCATGTGGTCGATCAGATATCGAAGCATAATGTTCGCTAAGCCCTAGAGGCCTAGGACCTAATTCCCAATTAACAAGCGCCATCACACAAAAAAAGAGCCAGAATGAGTCGAATGGACGACCACCGCCGCTAAAATGCAACCTTTCATTGATGTTCCAAGTAAAGTTTACAATGGTCCGCTAACGAAAACCAAGACAAAAGAAATTAAAAATACAAGCCCAAATAGACATCCTAATCACTGCCGCCACCATCGACATCTTCGACCTTACCGCCCACTGCCTCGGCTGCTTATGCCGACGCCTCCGAAAGGAAGCCGCAATAGTTGCGTATAATGAAAGGGCGAAATGACCTAAGAAGTCCAAGTGAAGTAATCGCCAAAGGATTTTGAACAGTGACCCCATGGCTTCATATCAACACAATGACTCGGAACCCATGGACGCAAACGAGAGTTCTTCTTCTGAGAAACACTCTGTGCATCGCCTCAAACAAGCGGGCGGCAAGGAGCCGCAGCCCGATCCTTGATGCGAGCGAGGTGATTTCCCTTGTGTGACGGAACTATCGCCAAGACTCTCAACCGGAAACCCCTAGAGATGGTGAGCTCGAGGAGAGAACCCACCTCCGCCCCCAACCATCTTCGAACGAAGCTCACTTTGAGATCCTAAAAACGGCGATCAGAGCTGAAAACTAATCGCTAACCTAACGGGAACACGAAGAATAGGAAGTTGTCTCGCCTCCTCTTTATAACAAAGCCCATAAATGCCGAAGCCTCAGAAGTTAGCGAGGAAATTAATGGTGCGGACTCGAGGCGCCCCTGAAATCATGGAAACCCGAATCGTCGCGATCGAAAATCACCAAAGCGCCATTTTACCTCAAGCGGACCTACCCCAAAAATCTAAGAGTCAGACCAAGACGACGCGACCGACGACAATACGAGCTCTACTTGAAAATAAATTGATGCCCCTCCGGGCCGCTCGCAACCATATCGACGCTGGTTGACCCGACTCACCGGGTCAATTCACCGACGGACGTAAAATTGTCAATTAGGTCGACCGAGCTATGATTGTCGCTCGACCCGTTTAACACGCCGTGCAAACCACAGATAGGGGCATCACAAAAAGAATTTGGTGCGGAAAAACATGAATTAAGTTCTCATTCACAAGTGAAATATGCTACAAATACATGGCGACTTTCCAGCCAAAACGAAACAAAGAGAACGAACAAAGCTAGAGCGACTAATCTCCTCCCTCGCCGCCTCCCTCCTCCTTCTTCACCCTCGTCTTCCTCGCCGTCCTCATCCCTCAGGTTGTCCTCACGCTAAGTTGCACCCCCCACCGGGCCCGTGCCCAGCAGAGAACTTTCCACCCCGAGAGGATATGCAAGGCTCAATGTTGAGAGGCGTCCAAGGAAGTTGGCTTTTAAGTAGTTGTAGCCCTTTAATAGCTAAGGACAGCTCTACTTTTCCCATGGGCCCTTGCCTATACTCTTCAATGACTCCTTCTTGCCCTCCTCCGACAACAACTTGAGCCGCCTCGACCGGGCGTCGTCCAGTCTGATTGACGAGCCGCTGACTCATCGGTCATGCACTGTAAGTGCCTCGCCCTCGAGCCTCGTGAACCCCGGCCGCTTCCAACCCCCAACTCAGGTCATCCACCTTGATCTCCTTTCGGACCTTCAACCGTCTCTTCACCAGGCGACTTCTTCCCTCAACTTGTCGATGGCGCCGCTCGCTCCGGTGACAAGCTCGAAGGTCAGAATCGGGATTGCGTAGCCGCCAACTCGTCCGCCACTTGGCTTCGACTTCCTCTTTTCAAGGGTCGCGCCCTCTTCTCGGCTTCTTCGGCGCTTTCTCCTCGACAAGCCTCTCCGCCAAGTTGCTACCACTTTCATCATGCACGGACGTCGGTTAAGAGCTCTTCCTCAACCAGGCCCCTCGAGTTTGATAACTCAAGAGGGCTAACCGCAGTCGGAAGGTGTCTCCTCCAGAGATCCCTATCATGGGAGGGTGAACTGTTCGCTGCATTGCCGCCTCACCCGAGAGAAGCACCGTGCCCTCTTTGTGGAGGGAATGGTCGGAGACAAACTTGTCGCTTTGGGAGGGTTCCTCTTTTGCGGAATACCCTTCCCACAGATCACCGATGAGCTGGGATCGGAGCTCTTTCCACCTCGAACCGCCCACTTCGGCAATCCGGTGATGAAAAGAAAGCTCTATGCCCAGATCCTTGAATAAGCTCAAGAGGTCCGGCTCCGGAGCCGAGTCGTCTGAGACGACCGCCTCCTTCCCCGACCTCCGAGCGGGCTCATCGGAGCTAGTCTCCACTACATGGTCACCGGCCTCGGGCCGCGACCACTCCCAGGCCGATTAGGGAACTTCGCCGACTGCATGATTCCCCCTCAGATAAGATCTCGCTAGGCTGAGGCAGGGGAGACAGGGTTCGCGAGGGCGACTCTCCCCCAGTAGTTGGGAGTTCCCCTGTAATGCTCTCGTTTGTTCACCGACGCCCCTTCGTCGTCCTTCCAAAGTCGACTCCATCGACTTTTTCGCTTCTTCTTCTTCTTCTTCTTTGGTTGGCCCTGCACGGGAAGAGCCCTCTTCACTTGCAACATAGAAGCCAACTCTTGAATCTCTCCTCCACTGCCGCCCGCGTACCGAAGCCCTCCTCTAACCCTCTCTCTCGAGGAAGTTGTACCAAGAACTTTGTCGGGACCCCACTTGGGATCTTCAACCCGTTGGGGGCCGCCTAGCAACTCTTTCTCTCTTTTCTCATCGACCCGGTCGGTCGAACTAACGATAGCCCCGCCACTCGCCGTTATCAAACAGTAGCCCTTCCACACCTCGACCATAATACGAATTTGTCCGTGTCAGCCTCGCCTCTCGAGAGGGGAAGGTTTTCGGCCGTTCTTGTTGATCTCCGCCACGAACGGAAGCCAAGACGGCGCTACCAAAACCCAAACGAACTTGTTCTTCCAGTCCTTGTTCGACCGAATTTCAACAAATCGACCACCCACGCATTCCAAAAGAAGTGGCGCTTTCTTCGCCGCCTCACCGCGACAAGATTGCCGAAAAGTCAAGAGTCGGCGTCACCTTCACTCGATGACGATCACCAAAATGCCATTATCGTAGCAATGGCGCTAGGGCTTAATCGATCGGGACACCCTAAGCCGCTCACACAGCTTCTTCACGAACGCCAGGGGAGGCGCAATCCGTTGTCCAAATGCGCCATGTATAGCGGTAGCTTGTCTGCGCTATGATCAACGATAGCGCTATCCTTCTCTGGGAGAGAAACCGTAAATTCCCCAGGGAGATCGTACCTCTCATGGAGACCTTCCAGATCCTCCTCTTTCGTCTTCGACTGCCAAGACTTGAGCTTGGCAATCCTATCAACGGGAGCAGGAGTAGAAGCGGCCATGGCAGAAAGCTTTAAAATACTCGAGTTTAAGGAGAAAGAAGGAGGCGAGTCTTTAGGGAGTGCAAAAAGAAATCCCCAAATAGGGTAAAGGTATATATAGACACCCAAAACCATGTCTAATCACGGTGACTTCAAATCCAAAGGTCCGATTGGTGCTCGATCTGAACCATTTTGAAAATTGAAAACCCGCCTTTATGACCCATGTCTCTTCGCCGAAATTAGCCTTTGACGCTAAAGTACCGCAGACGCCAAGCCTTATCCCTACAAGAACGCTCGCTTGCGCCTAGAAAACTAAATCCGTTTTTGTCCGGGCGAACGGCCCACCCTACCGCCAATAACTAACAGACTGAGAACAAGTAACCCCAAAGACCGACTCAGCTAACGAGGAGCCATCCTGGGTCAACCATCTTACGGAAGGCTATGCCAGCCCTTTAAGGCACGAGCGTGATCAAGTCACGACGTCAAACCAATCAATCCACCGAATCACCTCAGCCATAGAAAGCAACACGACACAACTATGAAAACAGAAAAACTCTTACTGCATTCATTTATTTGGTAACGATTACAAAATATACACACTGATAATTACATAACAAACGAATGTTTAAGACCTAAGCTACTGACCCGAGTCGGCCTCACTCGAAGAACCATCACTTGATGACCCGTCCTCCTCTCCCTCCTCGGCGTCGTCATCACCTAGGTCGTAGCCTGCCCCCACCGCCTCAAATCTTGAGAGGAGATCTATCTGGCCGGCTATACCCGGAGGATATCGAAGCCGACCTGGGATACCCTGATACTCGGGTGGTAGTTGCTTAACCATGAAATTGCTACCGCCGCTGCCGAGCGACTTCAACCTTCCCGCCTTACTCGCTTGTATTCTTCGATGATGGCCGTCGGTTTCTCTCTCGTGGACGACCGATACTCGCTGACTCCGGATATTTCGCCCTTTCCTCCGCTCTACTCAAGGATTCCTTGTTGAGCGACTCTCGCAAAGTCGTTCACGGGCGACGATTCTCCGCCACCGAGCCTTGGGTATGCGGATCTTTCGAAGCGACTGCGCATCGCTGTCAAGGCTTCTATAAACTTCGTCGACGACTCCAGTCACCCCCACCGTTTCAGGCCGCCGAGTTCTCCGATTCACCAAGATCCTTCACCGGACGCTTTAAGTTCCGTGATAACTGGTCCTTAACTTCCATTTCCGCCACTAGTCATCGAGCTCGGCTTGTTTAATCGAAGTTCCTTGATAACTTCGGCAAGATCCTCGCTGAGCCGCCTCGGAAGGTAGATGCTTCTTTCGGCCTTTCATAAGCTGGTGCCCCGACGCACCATCAACGACTCTTGCTCCACCAAACAACCCATGGTCAAGTAACTCCGCAGATGATGTGCGCCGACGCCGTGAATCACCTTCAAAATCTCCATCCTCGCAAGTTGAACCGCTTCCACCGCTTTCCTTGTAATGTAGCTCGACCTTAATACCGACGAGCGGACGCCCAAGTGACATGCCGCCTATACCGATGTTCGCGGCTCTCCCTTCATAACGTCCGACAGAGCGCCCCATCATCGAGTCACATACCTACGCTAATCCCCTCGACCTCGGCTATGGCGCAAGGCCATCCCGGAACAAACTCTTCCCCTCGACCTCTGGCCGCCTTTTTCCGCCGGGAGGGAGCCCTCTTTGTCGCCTTCGCCCGGCCCGCATTGTTCCCTCATATACCCATCTCTGGCGCCTTCCCGACAGCCGGCGACCCCATGGCTGAGTCCGACCCTCCTGGCCTGGAGGGTCATCCTCCCGTTCCTCTGACTCCAGTAAGCCCTCTTCCATCGGATGCTCGACTTCCCCGCTTCGTCTAGCCCCCGAGGACCATGACTGTCTTTTGCCAAGTCCGTAGATCGGCCCGCCACCCAAGTCGACACCCTCGGATACATGCTCGCGTCCCATAGCGGTTGTCCCCACGGCGGCCCTCTCGCCTCTTCCGGGGGGCGAATCCTCCGGGGGCGACTTCGCACCCGTTTGGCCGGTCGTGCCAACCCCTCTTCGGATTCATCAACGGACCCCTTGTCCGAAGCCGACTCGACCCTCGACGTTCTCCCGATTGCCCCGGTCACGTTATGAGCCCTCGCCATCGGAAGGACCGAGGGGCGGAAGAAATTCCATGAAACCGCAAGACCGACTTGTCAAGCAAAGTGTCCATCGTGACGCCCCGTATTGGAGGATCGCTCCATTCGACGGTGCTTTCGGCCGACAAAGGCTTGGGCTCCAAGGCCTCCTTCTAATCTCCGCCAAGACGCGACCCTAAGTTCGAGTCATCCCGTGACCCGACGAACCTATCTTTCCATCCTTTGATCGACTTAGGCGGATCAAGAATAACCTTGAATTCTCCGACATCCAAGATAGTAATGTGGCATCTTCTCGATGGTAATGCTTGACCGATGGCTCAAGACACTCATCGTCGGCGAATCGAGAGCCACCGGCAGATGACGGTGAAGCCAATAATACCGCTATCGAAGGCCATTTGCACCGGACACGCCCTAGCTCGCCAAACACCTTCGAAGAAATGGATGCAATGGGTACCGGCCGCGACTCCAAGTGCTTGAGATCTGGGAGCCCTGCTCGCCGTGGTCGTGACATCGAGACGATTTTACGAGCCTCCAACTTGTAACCCTTTGGTATGTCAAACTTTGAACGCAAAGACTTCATTGCGCTGGGTAACCTTCGAACGGAACTCATCGAAGCCGTCAGACTATCGAATCCATCTGGATCTGTATCACCGTAGAAGAAATGCGAATTCGTGGTTGAGGAGGAAAGCGAATGCCTTCTTCCCACTCACCGCTCCGTATTTATACGGTGGGACCCACTGACACCACACCTTTTTGCGATCAACGGAGAGGATTAAAACCCGCTCGGTAGCCGCCGGAGGCAACAACCCCACCTATTCTCGAGGGCCCCACCTTCGCACTCCGGCGGAAACGCCAATGGCCGTGGAACCGCCTACGACATCGCCCACGCTCCATCGATGAAACGCTCAATCCTCGAACTCTCTCGCCAAGGCTACACTACTCATTTTACTTGGACTCGTTTCCAACCGACTCCAAGCGAAAGGGGCCAACTGTTATGGTCATAACCACTAACCAGTGATTAAGGAGAAGAAGTCTGACATGGATAAGCTTGCTTGCGAAACGGCGAGCCTCCACACCGAGCCAGGCGGCTGCACCTACCGACCCGCCATGGTCCACTAAGCGACTATCACCATAGCCAAGCGAAGGCGGTGCAAGCCGCCATCAACAACTCTCCCGCGAACGACGCGAAGGCGGTAATAGTTCGTCCGCCCGTAATTGGCCGCCAAGCTATTCCGCGTCGCTCGTCCGGACGGCGTGGGGCGATCGATATCACCTTCCAACATTTGCGAATTACGCTTTCGAGGCGGCGAAAGGCGGTAAGTCGCCTCCCAACCCGCCACCCATTAAAGCCCGTCGACGGTCGTCGGCCTCTCGACAATAAAGCAAATCTAGGCCCCTCTCTTCCACCGCAGTCCTGCGGGGCGGCCGCGGAAGCGCGCGGCGTCCACTGATTGGTTATCGGGGCGTCAGAAGCGTGCGGAGTCGACCACGACCTCGGCTCCACATCTCGTCTGCGTGGTTCCCGCTCGAGCGGCGGTTATCTGATTTTCGAGCCCATCAACATCGCATTAAATGCAGTACTTAAATTCCAGTCTCTCCGCGGTATTTAAGGCACCTCGGACCCATGCGACTCTGAGCGTCAATCCCATCCCATTAATGGCGAATAGACCATACAGACCCTCAAACTACCGCGAATTTGACACTGTAAAGGCCATTTATGGCGGACAAATAAAATGCTCACCAATCACCGCTCACACGCGGAAGAGAGGGTCGACTCATCATGGTTCCTCAACCGATGGAAAGACGGAAATACCCCTCAACCCTGTGTATAAGTAGCAAGCGTGAGCAATGAACCAAGTAAGTAATCTTTTACGGTGAATTCTGCTCCATTAAATTGTCTCCTTGTCACTAACTTGACCGCTCGGAGGAACCACAGGAGATCGGCTCGCCTCTTCCACGAGGTCCTCTTTTCTAGTAAGCGAATCCCTTGGTGGAATGTCCATTGGGCTTTAGGAGAGAAGGACTCCTCTCTTAAAAGCTAAACTCACTGAGGTTAGTGACCGTGATTATATATACATCAACAGTTTTAATTTTAGGACAACAACCTAATATAAGATTCGGAAGGCAACAAGAAGAAGCAATGAGAAAATTAGAACAGCTACAAATAAGGCAATGGATGTATATAAAATCATTCTTACAAGACTTCATATATTATAGCAGTTTAGCAGGATGTTTTTATGATAAAATCATAGGAGAAAAATTATTCCTGAAACTACCAACACCTTTAGGAAACCTAATTCATAAAAAATATCCGGAACACGAAGTAACCCTTTCACCTCAGTTAAACAATATAACTACGAAAGTGAAATTTATAGTTGACCAATTAGTAGAGGAATGTACTAAGATACAAATAGGAGGGATTTGAAAAGAGGAAATAATTTCTATAGAAATTTACACACATCAACATTACAAGAGCAAGGAAAGAACACTTAAAAGATATAAAAACATAAAGATTACTTAACCACGTAAATACCAAGACTATAGAGGTCATAAGCAGAAAAGAAATACTACTTAAGAAAAAGTAGAGCAAGAAAACCATACCTAGATAAGGAAAAACACGTAAGAAAATACGACAAAAAAAGGGAATATAAAAATAAATTAAGTTGTTTCATTTAAGCCAAAGATCATCTGGTAAGAGACTGTACTAAAAGAAGAAATTTACATAATAAAGAGTCTATACTAATTGAATGTGTAAATGAAGATTTATTACATGTGGATGAAACAAAAAGTGACACAGAAAGTATATATAGTATTATCAGTATAGAAGATAATAAAGTAGACCTAGAATTTAGTAGTGATGATGAAGAACGCCCACTTTTAACCAATAACTTATTAGAATATGACAGGAAATGTAGAGAAAGTTATGAAGAAGAAATAGAAAAAGCAGATGAAATCAACGAAATGTTAACCTCATTAACATCATGGCAAATATAGTGCGTCTAAAACATACGTGGCAAGGAAATAGCGGAAGTAATGATATGCCATGTACATTTTGTTTAAGGTATCCTAAACTAAGACTAAGGTACCAATGTAAAACATGTCTCATAGAAGCCTGCAAAATATGTTTAACAAAACAACAAGAGAAATATGATGAACCAACAATTATAATAGACACATATAATCAAACTTTATAATATAGGATGATCAAGCTTGAGAATAAGATTGACCAATTAATGGAAAAAATAGAAAAACTAGAAATGGATGTTAATAATATGATAAATTTAGCAATAGCAACCATAACAAGATGACAGGCCAAAGAATAATACCTAGAAAAGAATTAAGACAAAGAATAGAAACACTAAGACTGGTTGAAGAAACATTTAAAAAATTAAGCTCACCACATCCCTTAAAACAACTCGAAGATACCAAAAATATTCTTATTAAAGAATTTATTCGGCCTTTTTTGTTAGCCACAAAAACTATTAGTAAAATTCGGAGGAATATAAAAAACAAAAAGGAAAAACATAAAAATACTATAGAAATAATAACAAGGCCGAATGAATTACACAATACAAAAAAACACCTCTTACACAAAAACCCTTACTCGAATATCTTATAAGTCCATATGTACAAGAAAGAATATATAACATAAAAATAAGATGCCAATTAAGAATAAACGACTGGAAGTTAGATGTCATAGGATTAGTTGACACAGGCTGCAGCAACACTATACTCGACAAAAAATTTGTTCCCGAACAATACCTAGAACAAATGAAAACGGAAGAACAATTTAGCGCCGAACAAATGGACGGAAAAACATTCCGCTACACAGAAAAATTAAATACAAAATATAAGATAGCCTATTACATAAACGATATTCTCACAAATCCAATCACCCTACCCATAACAATTTGTCTAAGGAATATGACTCTGAATAGTATCGAATTTGTAATTGGTCTAAATTTATTTTTAAATTGGTATTATGAAATGGTTATTACTGGGACAGGCCTTAACATATTAATGGCACCACAAATAGCTTTTGCACCTCAACTTAGAGAAAACAGAAACCCCGATAATAAAGAAAACTGTAAATGCAAAGACCAAAGTGCTTGTACATGTAATGATAAATTAGACCACATAAAAGATGATCACATAGAAGATACTGAGTAAGGAGAGTATCCAGACTTAGTAGTAAATTACGCCCAGATACATAACTTATTGGAATCAGGAATAGATGAAATTGACAACATAATTAGTAAATTAGAAAAAGATGGCATATTTGGTGAAGAACCCCAAAAATACTGGACCAAAAATAAAATAGAATGCAAACTAATATTAAAAGATGAAAACTTCAGAATAGTATCAAAAAAGATAGATGCTACAAATAAAAATATAAAAGAATTTGAAATGCATATCCAAGACCTGTTAAAACTAAAAGTAATTAGAAGAAGTGATAGCCCTCATAGGAGCCCGACATTCATAGTCAATAAACATAGTGAACAGGTGCGAGGAAAGTCTAGAATGGTTATAGATTATAGAAGACTAAATGACAATACGGTAGATGATTGTTACAATATTCCAGACAAAACAGAATTAATAAACAGTATACAAAATCATTATGTATTTAACAAATTTGACTGGAAGTCAGGATTTTGGCAAGTAAAGATGGCCCCAGAAAGCATCTCATGAACAGCAATTACTTGTCCCTTAGGACACTATGAATGGTTAGTCATGCCTTTTGGATTAAAAAATGCACCCAGTATATTCCAGCGAAAAATAGATAATATATTTAGACAATATCATACATTCGTTAGTTTTTATATTGATGATGTCCTAGTCCATAGTAAAACTAAGGAAGATCATGTCGGACATTTGAAAAAGGTCTTGACAGAATTCGAAAAAAATGGGATTATCGTATGCACTAAGAAGGCCCAGTTCTTTAAAAAGAATATTGAATTTCTTGGAGTAGAAATAGGGCAAGGGAAAATAAAATTACAACCACATATATCTAAAAAGGTTTTGGAATTCCCAGAAGTAAAAACTATAAAAGATTTATAGCGGTTTCTAGGGTTAGTCAATTATGCTAGACAATTTATTAAAGATATAGGAAAACTAATAGGTCCTTTATATAGTAAATTAGGAACTAATGGTATGAAATTATTTAATAAGGAAGACCAGGAACAAATAGAAAAGATAAAAAGAAAAGTAGAAGTTTTACCAGAATTAAGGTTACCATTAGATACAGACTATAACATAATAGAAACAGATGGATGTGCAGAAGGTTGGGGAGCAATACTTAAAACAAAACCCCATGAATACGCACCAAAGAAAGAAGAACAAATATGTAGATATGCATCAGGACAATATAGAGAGAAGAGTTTAACTAGTAGTATAGACCAAGAAATTTTAGCAGTATGTTATGGCTTAGATAGTTTTCGGTTATTTATTCTAAATAAAAGATAACACTTAGAACAGACTGTGAAGCTATCGTTAAATTTTATAACAATAAACACACTAAAAAATTAGGACAACGAAGATGGTTACAGTTCATGGATAAATTAGTCAATAAAAATTACCAAGTAAATATAGAGCACATAAATGAAAAAGAAAATAGTGCGGCAGATATACTATCTAGGCTTCTAAAATGAATAACGCCTACGTAGATTATCCCGTAAACTGGGATTGCGTGAATAATTATATTGATGAACGGGAAGCCTTATACAAAATACAATTTGTAAGCGAAAAGGACGTAATCACAAGGAGATACAAATTACCAGCAATAAGCAATGATTATAATATTCAAATATGGATAAGAGAAAGGACAAATCCAAATTATACCTCAGAACTAGGAATAGAACGAGTCAATAATATAATAAGAGCATTTACATATTGCACCGATACGTGGCATAAAGATAGACATGTAAATACCAATTATGTTCGATCCCCTACAGCCACAGATGATGCCCAATCCATTAATAGGATAATAAGAAATCGAAATATATACCCAACGTCTAATACAGGGATTTTAAAATTTCAACTGTTACCAGAAAAAAATCTTAGGCTTTCTGGACGATCAACTCTTCGGAGAAATTCAATGTAATACAAAAGATATTTTCAAGCCTAAGTATGGAATAGAAATTTATAACTGGGATAATTGGGAGGGAGCAGAGACGGTTGCATTTAATACTCACATAATACGAACAATGAGGAACTAATATTATCTCTTTCTTTTGCAGATTCAAATCTCCTATGCAAAACTATTTGTGCTACTTACAGCATTAAGATGATAATCTCCACAGGCAGGAGAAACTAAGTTCCTTATAGGAACCTCTACTATCTACTCAATTATGGTCCGTAACAGAGAAGATTAAAACACACACTATCTACTAACATCCTCTCCTTTTATTCCTCAACTACCAGACCGATATGGATAAGCCTAGCTCTTCACAACAACCCACTATAACCCCAGAAATGATCCAAGCCATTACCCAATAAATTCTCTCAGCACAAGTGTCTCCACAGCCCACTCAACAATTCCACTTTGGCCAATATACCCTAAAATCTTTTGGGCCCACTTTTCAAAACTCCTTTAAAACCCGAACAACAGTCAGCCAAAGGCAACAAGTACTCCTTGATTATTTATGGAATGCTAGGAACAAAGCCCAACTAACAGTAGCATTACACACTGCAGTTTATTTTAGCGAAGAAAATTTAGCAGAACAACAAAGACCATTGATAGCACCTCCACCAGTGGAAAATTTTGAACCGGGTGTGCCCAACAGCAAATTAGTGGCAATTATTAAGGAATTAGAAGTAGACAATGCTCATCTCCATAGAGAAATTGCTGAAAAGGAGAACTTACAAAGAACGGTGAAAGAATTAAAGGAGTATATCGAGGAAGAAGAAAAAGTAAAAATTACAGGATGGGGAATGTGGAAGAGATTCCCAGCTAAACTACATCCAAGCCAAGAACATGTGCTTGATATAGTTCTCTCCGACCATATGGAAGAACAAATATTTTTTCAACAATTATTCAGGAAACTAGCTACTAAAAGACAACTCTTGAAAGGATTAACATTCTAGGCGGAGACATATGAAGATGATGGCACGAGCTGCAAAGGATTCAGCTATCTTACATGTTCCATGAACCTCGCAATATGGGAGGACGTCAGCTTGGATGGAGAAAAACTCAATGTCCAGCGACTACTTCGATTGGGATTAGTGCGAAAATTATTCATTACAAAGAAGACACAACTCCAACAAATCGGCATGGAAAAATTAATTTTAGTGCTTTGCAACTTATTTGAACAACATCCACATGCAAAATTTGAAGCAGTATTCCAAACGATCCCACCATCTTATTACCCAGCACATCTGGATGAAGCAAGAAGTTTCATTACCATTAGCCAAGTCCATACTGCAAGCCAGACCTATGCAATAATTTCTCAGCACAATTTAGTGCCTGAAGAAAAGGTGGACCTACTAGATCAGGTAAATATGTATCGGGCTCTTGTGTACAGAAAGCCCTATGTAGTTTTACCAACCTTCGAACTAGTAGCTGAAGATAAATGCACTAAGATCTACTCCACCAGACTACATCGGTTCCAACTAAGAGATGCCACATTATCTTTCTCAGCACTAACAACGGAATTCCCGGCAGAAGTGCTTTACTTTAACAAAGTTAAGGCCTATCACATGACTAGGCTTGAAGGCGATCTTTCCGCATGACTATACATTGGGGAAACAGACGACGCGTCATCAGCCTCACGGGAAGACAGTATGATGGAAGACCCCCATACCTTTGACTAAGTCACCCAACGAAATCTCGACAACGCGATGGATTAATAGGACAAGAAGAACGGCGGTTTTACTAAACCCAAGTGCCGCCCCTGGTATTCAAGACCCCTTGCCACCTGGGGTAATGAGGTGGAAAGAGTCTCAGACAAAACCGCCATACTCGATTTTCGTGAGGGTCGAAAGTTTGTAAAGAATCTCCATTTGGAGAGGCGTCACTTTTCTTTTTGACTATGTGAACCCATACTTTACTTACTACCAGTCTGGTACTGCCAGCTGGAAAAAATATTATGGGTGTGTTATCATTAGTGGGATTCTGTCCCCACACGTGTCTGTACATAAGATGTCTTCTGTCTCCCCCTTATCCCGTGGTATGTAAGCACTCTCTCCTCTATAAATAGAGCAGAGTATGCAAGGGTAGAGATATGGGATCAGAATTCAGCTAGCAATCTTAGGAGTCTGAAAGGGAAAACAATAAGCCAGAATCTGTAAAAATGCTTTGTAAGTATTCTTTCCTACTATGAAAATCATTAAGTACTCTTGCTTCATTACCATGAACATGAATAACTAAACACATAATCCCCTCTTTCTTAGCGGAGGAGCCATGTAGTACTGTCTTGATAATTCTTGCTTAATCTTGACAGATTTAGCTTCATATCTATAGGTAGGCTGAGGTCAACCCTATAATATGAGTTTCCTCCCTTTACTGCATTTCTTTTCTTTTCTGAGTGGTCCTGAGTAGGGGAAGAGTCCGTTAGGTAGGATACCGTTAGGACAAAGTACCCGTTATTGTAAGGATCTTGTAGGAAAATAAGGGAAGTAAGTAAACGGTGACAATTTCATATAAAAGGGACGTAGTAAGCAAACACTATAGGAAGGGCTAAGTCTTGATGAAAAATGCTTAGGTCAAAAAAGTTTAGAAATTTCAAGAAAAGTTGTGACTCTAATTCTAAGCAAGAGAGGGATAAGAAAATAATTTACAACCGTTTAACAAAATAAATATTCTTAAAATGAACGAGAAGTGTAAAATCCTAGGTAAAGAAAGTAGACGAATCCTAGCAATACTAGGATATTTAAGAGAAAGTGAGCAACAACTAGCACAAGTAAGTGGAGGATTAAGTGAAAACATGCAAGAAATCCGAAATAGACTTAAAAAATTACAGGTAAGAATAGAAAATGAGATAGCTAATCAAGAATATGAACAAAGGTGGTTAAATAAAACAGATAAAAAAAATAAAAGAGATAAATGAGGACGAAGATAAGATTAAAGACAAAGGAAAGGAAAGATTATGGCTAGACTAAAGAAGAAAAGACAAACACAACAACGAATATTGAATAAACTAATGGTCCTAGGGCTCCTACCATATCGTCAGTCACGGGCGTTAGTTGTAGTAGATAAGGGGCTAGATAAAATAACACTCATAGTAATCACAATAAAATCTCAAGATTAATTACTGTAGCAAATTATTCAAAACTACTGTAGCAACCGCAAAAATAAACTATTGTAGCAAACTATAGATTACTAGAAAAAATTTATTACTTACTTCCTTACTTACTTACTTTATTTGGTATCAGAGCCACTTAAATTAATCAATGCATAAATTTGACTATTTGAATCTTGAACTACATACAAAAGAAAACAACCTTATTATAAAAAATGAATTCAACCATAAGTGCTTTTTCCCAATAATTATCACCACCGATTACATAGTGAAGAGAGCCATTTAAATAGTTTAACCGATTTGATAATAACTATGAGTACCTCTTTAGAATTATTCCAAAAAATATGTGGATACAACTACTAGAATTGCCTCCAAGATAGGAGAAAAATAATATGATACGAGAAATAATCCAAAATCAACAATATATAAAAAATCAATTAAACACACCATGAAAATATAAAAATAATTGAATATAATAAAAGAATAGAGACACAAAGACAATATAAAACAAGAAATAGAAGAACTAAAACAATTACTTATTGAATTAAAACAATTATACTAGGTTAAAATGAGCAGAAGTGAATTTGATGATAACTATACAGCTGCATTAGAAAGAACCCACATATACCAAGAACCAGTAGGGTTAACAAAATTTGATGCCTCCTCTGTGTCAGATAAAATGATAATAAGGCAAAATAATACAATTATAGAAATATTGGTAGATATCTCTAGGAAGCTAGATAATCTAGCTAAAAAGATATATTTAAAAGAAGATATCGACAAACTAACGCAGCAAATGGCCAATTTAAGACCTATAGATCTAAAAATTCCTACAACAATGAAACGATCAGAAACATACAAGTTTGGATACTATAAATAATGACTACAATACCATTTACTGGAATAAGTAGGACTATTACACAAGAACAGAGTAATATAGGAAATCATACCTTTTTAGATAACATGACTCGACGAAATTCTACGTCTTCAATTACTCTAGAAGAAATAATTGATATAAACCAGGACCTGGAAATATATAATAATCACCAATTAAATTTATTAAACCCAAGAATATTATACAGAACAGGAAGGTTTGCCTTTAACACTCAGTTATTAAGGATAAACCGTGAAGAAGAAGTAAATGTCACAACTGGTGCTTGCAATCTTAAACTGGTCAGCCAAACAACTATAAAAGCGATAATAAAATCAAAAAAGAAATTAGCACATTTAGGAATGATTGTTATTAGAATAAAAGGATTGACTAGGAAGAAGGCAGGAGCTAAAGTATTAGCCACCATATTAGATAAGAGATGGACAGAAGGACGAAAAGCATTAATAGCAGCAATGAAAGTTGACATGAGTAATAACAAAGGAATATTCCACTGTAGCCCAGATTTTCCAATAAGTGTTAGAAATTTAGAATATATCGAAATAGGATTACAAGTCAAAGGATACGAAGAATTTAGAGGACAGGCAAATATCCTCCTAAATATCGGATATTTAGGAAAATTAACAAATAGTAGTACAACAAATTATAAACTAGACACTACTAATATAATAGACGCCATGAAGACAAAAGGTATCCAAATGATAAAACCTATCGAAATAAACCCAAGACTATTAGAAGGATTAGAATGGAATCTAGGGAAAAACCTGGAAAATGAAGAAAGCATACTACCAGTGACTAGTAGCATGTTTAGAAATGAAGACAACAGCTTTAGTCTACGATTCAGTAATTACACAAACCAAAATACACACGATAATGATGAAAATGGCATACTCTCTGTATTAAATGACAACTAGGATATTATACCATAATCAAGAAGGAAAAGATTAACAAGAGAAAAGATAATAAACTTAGAAGTGAAATTAATAGAAGCGGGACAAATGACCGATGATCAAATAATAAGGCTAGATAACCAGGATAATTGGATAGTCGAAAATATTATAAACCCATTGGAAACAAACTATGAGCATATACACGTAGATTTGATAGAACCACAAGGATCAGGAGACCATAATCCGGGAGAAAGTTCAGGAGGAAGTAATACATTATATAGAAAAATAAAATCTCATTTAATAGGACAACCACCAAGAGAAAGCTATAATGAATATAGAGGAGAAACAGAAGATTTCAAACCATTAGGAAAAAGACTGCCTTTAGAACACATTGATAAAAAACTGTTATTAGATGATGGAAAGATCATTAACCTAACGGCACATGATCCACAAAAATGACAGACAATAATAGACATGTGGAGCCAAAAGGTTTGTAGAGAATGGAAAAGTTTAAACGTAAGCACAACAGCCCCACAGATGTATAACTACCTAGAAAATTTTTTAGGAGAATTAGTAAGAGCTATATGGGAAGAATACAAGAAGAAATTTCCAGATGATTTTAATGGAGACCTAGAATTAGGAACAAACCCTTATAATTTTACTAATAAAATCTAACTTTTAATTTTAGGACAACAACCTAATATAGGATTCGGAAGGCAACAGGAAGAAACAATGAGAAAATTAGAATAGCTACAAATAAGGCAATGGATGTATATAAAACCATTCTTACAAGACTCCATATATTATAGCAGTTTAGCAGAATGTTTTTATGATAAAATCATAGGAGAAAAATTATTCCTGAAACTACCAGCACCTTTAGGAAACCTAATTCATAAAAAATATCTGGAACACGAAGTAACCCTTTCACCTCAGTTAAACAATATAACCACGAAAGTGAAATTTATAGTTGACCAATTAGTAGAGGAATGTACTAAGATACAAATAGGGAGGGATTTGAAAAGAGGAAATAATTTATGTAGAAATATTTACACACCTCAACATTACGGTAGCAAGGAAAGAACACTTAAAAGATATAAAAACATAAAAATTACTGACTACGTAAATACCAAGACTATAGAGGTCATAAGTAGAAAAAGAAATACTACTTAAGAAAAAGTAGAGCAAGAAAACCATACCTAGATAAGGAAAACACGTAAGAAAATACTACGTAAAAAGGGAATACAAAATAAATTAAGTTGTTTTATTTATGAGTAATGCATCATCCGGTAAGAGACGTACTAAAAGAAGAAATTTACATAATAAAGAGTCTATACTAATTGAATGTGTAAATGAAGATTTATTGTAACTCCATATTGTGACTAATTAATTTATTTTATATTAACCAGATAATTAATAATATCAAATTTTATTAATTATTTAAAAAGAAATTAATTACAATTTAATTATTTCAAATTAATTATGTTTATTACTTAATAATATTGATATTAGTTAATTAATTTCATTGTAATGAAATATCATTATTAATGAAAGTAATTAATTACTGAAAAATTAGTTATCTCATAATAAGAAATATATTTGATTAAAAATTTTATATATTACATATTTGTTATTATTAATCACTAATAATGAGATTTATTAATTAAATTCATATTAGTAAAATATTATCATTAATAAAATAATTAATTAATTATAATAATAAATATATTTGATTAAAATATTTTTATATAATACATTATTTTTATCTAATATTGTGATTAATTAATTTCATATTAATAAAAATTATTATTAATAAAATAATTAATAAATATATAAAAATTATTTATCTCATAGTAAGAAATATACTTTATTAAAGTATTTTTATATATTATATTATTTGTGATTATTAATTAGTAATATTGAGATTAATTAATTTCATCTTGATAAAATAATAATTATTAATAAATTAGTTAACTCATTAATTATTAATAAATAATTATTCGTAAATTAATTAATATGTAAAAATAATTAATTAATATTAAAAATAATTATTAATAAATTGATAATTACTAATAAAATAATTATTAATAAATGAATAAATTAATTAATAATTAATCAATAATATTAATCACTTGATAATAAAATATTAACTAAGTAAATGGAATATGAGGGTATTTTCGCTTTTGGCCAAAATGAGGAAAGTTCCTTATAAATAGAGAAAAATGATTAGTAGAGAAATCTCAACTTATTTTTCTCTACTTATAAGTAACAAATAAGTAAAATAAGTAATCCTTACCAAACGCTATAGTGTCACTTCATAAGTAAAAGTTACTTATAAAGAGAAATAAGTAAGTTGCCAAACATGCTCTTGGTTGTTGTTGGATACCTATCATTTTCCTCAACCTCTCCTTGAACCCGAGATAGGCTATGATTCAACATGGATAAAAGGTGGACATTTGCTACCTGTGTGTGGATATATATATATATATATATATATATATATATATATATATATATATATATATATATATATAGCTCTATAAACTTGAGTGTATAGGGAATAATCATACACCAAGTTTTCTATCCATTGATGTTGCCTTGGGATCCGTGAAAGATATAAAGCTCACTTTGAGATTTGTGCATCTCTTGATTTCACGGATCCCAAGGCAACATCAATGGATATAAAAGTTGGTATATACTATTCCCTATCAACTTAAGTTTATAGGAGTCTCTATATATATATATATATATAGTGTGTGTGGGGTGGGATAGATTGCCCTCCTGCAGTCCTTTAGAAACTTATTGTCTTAACATCGTCAACATAACACCTATTTGTAAAATCTTAATAAATTTTCACAGTTCATTTTGCTTTGTCATGCCACATCAGCTAAAAACCATTAAGGTTACTTTTCCCCTTTCCCTTTTCCGTGGCAATAATAGGATCCCCTGATTACTAGAAAAAAGACAGACAATAATAGGATCCCCACAATTCTATTATATGAACCTTTCCTACCAAATATGAAGATCGTATGTCTAACTGTTGACGCCGGCTTTCTTTTGAGTAACAACCACTCAATTTGTTAGAATTCTATAATAGTAGAAGAAAATAGCAGTGCCTTGCCCAAATTCCACAATACATGCAATTGTCAGAAAATGGATTTTATAGACTACCAGGACCTGAGAAGTGAGAACAACTAAGTAAATGAATTCGGTTTCTATGAATAAAGAAACGAGTTATAAGATGAGCATCACGCAGATAGACTCCTCGTCCAGCTTGTCACCGGAGTGTGGCACTCCTTCAAGTGGGAGATAGTCAAGAACTGATTGGAGGTACACAGGGGTTGAGCACAAAAACTAGGAGTATAAGAGCAATATACAGTGGTGTGACACTGTGCAAGAAATGTAAAGTCCAGCATACAAAATTAGTAATCTGAATTTAACATTGGAATGCTAGTATCTAGCATCTCCTGAGAGAGCATAATAACAAAGACAAGGTTTAATTTCAGAAAACCGTCCTTAACTTTGGGGGTTTTGCAGATTACCCCCTTAAATATTTTAATTCAACAAAAACACCCTGAACTTTAAAGGAATTTGCACATAACCCCCTGAGCTTCTTTTATTCTACTAAACCCCTTGAAGATTTTTTACTTTAACCCCCCAAAGTAACACTATCAAATTTAGCGTGTCATGTGCCATGCCGTGACCAGAAAAGAAGAAGATACCTCTTAACGCTAAAAATATATCTTATGTCCTTTTATTGTTTCCATTAATTTTTGATGGCTTAGGAGTTTTGTTGCCTTTCTGGTCCCGCAAATGATACGTTAGACTTCACATTATTGCTTTGGGTGGAAGGTGGAAGTAAAAAATCCTCAAGGGGGTTAATTCAGGGGTTATGTGCAGAACCCCTTAAAGTTCAAGGGTTTTGTGGAATTAAAATATTTAAGAGGGGTTATCTGCAAAACACCCAAAGCTAAGGGTGTTTTCGAGCTAGGAGGTGGCAGAGGGTGGCAATGCATGGCTTTTGCCAAACAAAGGTATTATGTATATAGATTTATCATATCAGTTCCTCTTTGTTATGTCGACCATTCAAATTGTTAACCATGATTAGGTAATGGTTAACTAGAAACGGGTAATTACCAATTTCCCAAATAAACCAAAATCAACATAAGAAGCCATCAAAATCAAGTTCAAAATCAATAGATTTAAGTAAAATAATGCATAATCTTTCCCCCAATTTGTTCTCAGTGAAGGTTTTTTGGGTTTGAATGCAAACGGGTTAACTGCTATTGCACCCGAAGATAACGAAATATTCCTCCAATTTCAACCAACCTCTAACCATATGGACTAATTTTAAAATCACTAAAGATTTGAGGTACTAATATGGAAGAAAACCCTATATACACACACATCATATTTTCATATAATTTTTACATTTCAGGTAAAGTATGAACATGAGGTCTCAAGTTCCATGTATTCGTGCTTTAATAGTAGAATTGTGAAATGGGGTTTGTATTTGCATGTGGTTTACCATTTATGGAAATATGGTTCTTCCAATTCTATAAAGTTTTAAATTGAAAATTAGATATGTGAAATGAGCTTTCTATGTTCATGTACTTCTACAATTATTTAAATGTATAGTTAAAATTGCTTCATTTCTTATTATTATTTTGGACAAAATAATCATTTCCACCCTAAAGTATTGGTGGACTCTCAAACTACCCCTAAAGTATCAATTTGCCTATTTTAGCCTTAAATTATATATATGTGCCCAATATGATCATTTTGTGAGCCTACGACCAAATATTTAACATATTAATGATGTGATAGTATTTTTTAATATTTATTGTATTTTTGAAATCTAAAAATAATTTTTAATTCATAAAATGGTTAAAGGGTAAAATATTTTGGGAGAAAATAGTTAAAATATATTTTTGGTAGGAAAAAAAAGAGAGAAACTGATAATAACCCATGAAGAAATACAAAAAAGCATTTTACGTTATTAATTTGTGTTTATGTCAGGCAGTTAATTATAGGGGTAATTGGATATTTGGAGGAGTTTAAGGTCCATTGATCTTCTTTGATGGCTAATCAACTGAGGAGAAGGAGTATGTTCCTACACAGGAAACACCCGTTAGAGGGCCAGAGTTTGTTGCTCTAGCATGACCTCCGACGTTCAAGTCAGTAATAGATTAAGCTAATTTGCATAATCTAGTTTTAGGGAGTAATTTAGTAGTTTTTTACGTACCTTCAAACAATGGAGATTGCCCACTATTTATAAAGGGTTGGTAGGAGCACATTTGTAATTTGATCGGGTCGGTACAGTCGGCTGATCACATTGCACTTTACATGTGTTGGCGGCAGGTTGAATGAGTCATCTTCGTGTTTAATGTGACAGCGACAGAGCAGCTGAAGTGCTGGCGTGGTCCGAGGAGTCATAGCTTTGGCCCGAAGGGTCATGATGACTTTGACTCAATATTAAATGTGATGGTGAGCGGCGAAATACAACTATTGAAGCTGATAGGTCATCTTGTATGTCATTAGACTTGGTAATTCTCAGGATACAATAATTTATTAAATATTTGATTATAGACTCACAAAATGACCGTATTGAAACCAAACCATAAACATTGTTCGAGGGCAAAATACGTTAATTAATACTTTAGGGGGTAACTTGAGAGTTCACCAATACTTTAAGAGGTAAATGATCATTTTGTCCTATTAGTTTTGAAATAAGTTAAATAGTATAGTTTATAGTCTATTGCCAATTTGTAAGGTCTTTAGAAATATTATAATTTTGGAACAACCAACTATAATTGATATGTTGTTAAAAAGAATCTTTAGAAAATCAAAACATTTTAGATTCAATGATGAGTACATATGTTGAAATGATTTAAGTATTCATGAAAATATTTTTTTATAACTTTTATTTTGGGTTCTTCTTCGAGCTACTTACATGTATGAAAATTTATGACATTGTCATATTTGATCCCTTTTTTGATTGATATAGATAACATGATGGTGTTTTTTTACTCCCCCCACCCTCCTGCAAAAAAGTCCTGGCTTCGCCACTAGTTTTCTGAGAGGGTTGATGAGTTAAAATGAAAGAGGGGAAGGAAAAAATTCAAATAAAGAAGTTTTTCAATATTAGGCCCTTAAATCTTTAATATTTTATATTAGTCCCTCAAATCTTCATATTCTGATGTTGGTCCCCCAAATCTTCTATGTGAAGATATTAGTCCTTTAGTTAGAATGAGTGAGGAATATTTCGTTAAATTTAATCTTTGGGGGTGGTTGGACAGTTATACCGTCATCTTCTCTATTAAGAAGTAACAAGTATAGAGAGAGAGACCATAGATCCACCAGCACCTCCCACCACCATTGACACCTTGAGAGAAAAAAAGAGGGGGGAGGGGGAGAGATACTTTGGTGGCAATTTGATTCAAAAGGGTAATTTGGTAATTAACCCTCCATGATTAACCCAAACTCAACCATCGTTAGGGGGATTTTGACATATTATCAAACGGTAGGACTAATATCAACACATATATAGAAGATTTGGGGGACTAATATCAAATTTGAAGATTTCAGGGACTAATATAAAAACACTAAAGATTTAAGGGACATTAAAAAGACTCGCACTTACATATTTTGCCCTACTTTTAACTTTGATACCCAAGCTCTATTTTGCCCAAAAGTACCCCTAGAGTTTTAGAGTTTTAAACATTGATACCCCTGTTACGAGAATGTAGTGTAATAAGCCCCCGACTTTTAACCCCATGTTCTAAGAGGCCCCTAACTTTTATTTTTTTAACAAATAAACCCTCAACTTTTTATTCTGTTGTCTCCTTGGCCCCTAGTTACAACTTAGCTGCTTGTTTTAACTACAGGCAAGGTCAAAATTATCAAATGACACTAATTCAATATTTGGGGCTTTTCCTCTAATTTAGGGCTTTGGGCTGCGAGAGAGGGAGATGGATTGCTAATAGGGATCGGCGAGATCATCAATCGTGGAAGAAGGAGACAACAGCGATCGAGTAGACTATCAGCGATAGAAGCAGCTGACGGCGGTGACAATGTGGAAGTGATTAAACTCGATAGCGAAATAGAAGAGCATTTCGGTTTTAATGATGTGTGAAGATGAAATCCTCCAGTTCTATCTCATACTTGAGTTTTGTATCATGGGTGGAAGTAATCAAACTTGATTTCTGGCCACAATATCAATTTTTGAGAGCTTGCTTCTTTCATCACGAATCTGGTTCCTATTTCTTTGAAATTTGTTCTAATTTTAGAGACTTGATTGTCATATTTTTTATTTTGAATAATACAACATCACTTTTCTTAAACATGAAAGATTTGAGGAGCATATATCTAAAATTTCCAAAAGTCACCTGATAACTAAAAGCAAAAGAAAATATTTCTTTTGTTTTCAATCCACATCTTGATCAAAGAAGAAAAACTTTTGAATCATAAATTAGTTTTTGCTAATAAATTCTTCAAAGTAACAAAATCATACTTTAGATAAGTTCATAATTATGCTTCAATTTTTGTATTTTCGATTACTAGTAATGCTAATGAAGTACATACTGTTTCCTCATCGTTAAGTTCATGTTTAACCATGCTCCTCCTTTCTCATTCATTGTTACTGTTATATCACTAGCAACTTTTATTATTAAAATGACATTGCTAAGTTATCAGAGATATATGACGAAGTGAGAAAATTATTCTCCTGTGTGTTTATTTATCTTTGTTATCTGTATGTTTTGGTAACCCATAATATTTTAATATCTCTATCTCAGATCTCAGATGGATACTAGGGAGCATGTGGCCGAGCATCATACATTGACAAGAATTACTGCCCAAGCAGAGGATGTTAATTTTAACTTTGGGGACCCAGATGATTATGTTAATTCTAACTATAGAGGCTTAAATGTTCTGAATAGTACACATAATTTTGAGGGTGAGGAGGATATTAGGTATCTAGAGTTCAACTTTGAGGAGGATGGTTCACTGCCAGAGTTTAAGGTAGGGCAGATTTTTTACAGATGCTTGGGCTTTTAGAAGGGCAGTCAAAGAGTATGGTATGAGGGGAGAATATAGTGTTCGACATAAAAAAAATGAACCCAAGAGGCAAAGGGAGGTTTGTTTACCAGGATATGAATGGTAGCTCTTTGCATCTCCAATGCATGGGGATGATAACACAAGCCTCCAAGTTTAAAGATATGATAATTGGCACACTTGCATTAGACCACAATCAAATAGACAGTTGAGTTCAAAATGGGTTTCAGAGAAATGGTTGGAGCTAGTTCGGAATAGGCAGGATATTCCTCCTGATAATATCATTACTGACATCAAAACGAGATTCAATTTTGATATACAGCACTGCATACAGAGCTAAACGAATGGCATTGATGAATACACATGGATCTGAAGAGGATCAATTTTTTAAAAAAAGTCTATGACTACTATAATGAAATTGTGGAGACAAACCCTGGAACAACTGTTACAGCGAAGAAGTGCTATGAGCAGTCAGAGGAAGAGCATAGATTTCAGAGGATGTATATCTATTATGCTGCACTGAAGAAATGTTTTCTAGAGGGGTGCAGACCATTTATTGGTCTAGATGCTTGTCATTTGAGGAGAAATATACAGGGAGTTATAATGACGGCATATGGGGTAGATGGTAATGATTACATGTACCTGTTTGAATTTGATATTGTTGAGCGTGAGAAGATAGAAACTTGGGAATGGTTCATGGAGCTCTGGATTGTTGATATTGGTAATGGCCCTATGTGTGGTTGGACATTCATGTCAGATAAGCAAAAGATAGTCACAATTCTTTTTCATTATATTGGTTTAATTCTGTTTTATGCCATACTATTGGATAATGTAAAGTATAAATGTACAGTTTGATACGTGGTGTGGAAGATATTCAGCCAAATGCCACCCACAGATTCAGTGTAAGCATTTATATCAAAATTTCAAAGAGTGTCATAAGGTACTTGATTTATAATTATTAAGTGTTGGATAATGATTTCAATTCTAATTAACCTTATCTGCTCTTCTTTTCATTGAAGGGAAAATTCCTCAAAGATCGTCTATGGTTAGCAGCAAAAACTACAATTAAAGCTGACTTTGATAGATGTATGGATGAGATAAGTCCCACAACCTCAAAGCTTAGGAGTGGTTAAAAGATAGACCTCCACATCAATGGTCAATAAATGCATTCCAAACAAATCCTTGTTGTGATATGTTGTTAAACAACATCTCAGAGTGCTTCAATGCTACAATGAAGGCTGCAAGGGCTAAGCCTATCTTGAGTATGCTTGAAGACATTAGAAGGCTTTTGATGAGGAGGTTGGGAAAGAAAAGAACATATCTGGCTTTGAATAGGCCAGGAAGATTGATGCCTATGATATAAAAGAAAATAAACAAGGCAAAAGAGCTTCAGAGGTCTTATAGAATATATCCAGCCAGAGTTAGAGAGGGAAGTTCACTCCGCAAGTAATCAGTTCACAGTTAATATAAATGAATGGACATGTAGCTGCTACAGGTGGTAATTAAGTGGAATCCCATGTTCTCATGCCATGGCAGCAATTTACTCTGTGAGAATGCAACCTGAAGAGTTTGTGACAGAATGGTTTACAAGGGAGAGATATATTCAAGCCTACATCCCAATGATACATCCAATTAGAGGCATAAGATATTTGTCACCATCAAGATTGCAACCTCTGCTACTACCACTGTTAGTGGAAAAATATAAAGCCAGAGAGAACAAGAAAAGAAGAAAAGATCATGAAGAGATGAATGCCTCCAAGCTTAAGAAGAAAGGTTGCATCGTGAGATGCCGAAAGTGCAAGCATCTTGGGCATAACTCAAGGACTTGTCGTAATAGAGTAAGTGTTGTAAAAACGTGGTACAATAATTGTGTTTTATGTATTTTTGAAACAATGAGTAATTGTATTGTTTCATTGTAGGGCAATGTAGCTACTCTAGAAGGAGAACCAGAACTTTTATATGCTTTAACATACCTACAATAACAGAAGAGTGTGTGACACAGGAGCAAGCACCACCTACTCATCCTTCTACATCTTGGGTAAGAGCAACAGAGATTCTCTAGGGCAGAGGTAGAAGGGAATAGTTCAACGAAGATGCAGCAGCTAGGAATATTTTATGCATTTTGTTATTCTAGGTTGGCTTGTGGTGCCTTTTGTTTTATGATGTGTTTTTTAAAACTCGTAGGACACTAAGTGATGTTTAAGATATGTTTTTTGGCACTTCTTGTAACCTATAGAACCTACAGGTGCGTTGGATTCTATGACCAATATTTATGATATGTGAGCTTCTATTAGAATTCTTCAAGAGCTCAATGATCTTATGGGTTTTCGAATTCAAGCATCATTTTTTGTTTTCTTTTTCTTTAATTTGGTTATTGAATTTAGTTTGATGAAGTAAGTGCTTTCAGGTTGCAATTTCAGATTCATCATCAGGCGATGGCAGTTTCAAAATTTTATTCAATAAGGAAAAATTTGTTGTAGATGTTTAGCATGGGTTGTTATTGAATTAGTTCATTTGTATACATGCATCAAGTTTGTACCTAAGAACATTATGGGTTATCTAAGATTCTAAATCAAGGTTATCGATAGCGAATACCGTCGCGTAGCAGTGAGGCATCGCTAAAGCTAATAGCGGTAAAAAGTACAAAGTCAAATAGCGGTCTAATTTAGATATGTATAAATATCCAAAAAAAAAAAGAAAAATTAAAGAAAAATCTAGAAAATCTAAAAGTACATATTTGATGATTTAAAGAGATCCTACACATGAAATAGACATGTAACCGTCACATAATACCGAAGACGACTGGAGGAGGAGTCAAAGAGTCGTCTTCGAGAAGAGGAGCTGAGCGGTGAGAGGACTGCAGTAGGAGGAGCTCACGACGAGAGAAGATGAGAGGAAGTGTTGAGGGAGATGCTGAAGGCTGTGGGAGGCGGCAGGAATACGTCGAAAATCACGGGAGGTGGTGGGATGCAGTGGTTGTGGGTCGGATTTAATTTAAAATAAATAAACCTCAAACCGCTTTTAAATAGCGGTCAAAAAGTGAATTTTGCTCGCAATCGCCCGCTATTCACCGTTATGGCACGCTATTGGCCGCTTTTGCTAACGGAAAGCATATATTCAATATGTGACCGCTATTGGGCGATAGCGTAGCGGGAAGAGACCGCTAACACTATTAGCGCTGCTATTTACCGCTATTTATAACAGTGATCTAAATTTATGCAATTAAAATGTTATGAGTTCTTTCTTCTCATGTTGTTGATTTTGTCATTATGTTCCATCTTTCATGCTTTATTTTGGTTTTGATTTTGGTGCTCAATGTGAAGTAATCTGTTGAGAGGAAAATGCCATTTTCAAAATAAAATAAAAAATGGAGAAATAAAGGAGAGAGGGACAAAAGAGAGCAAATGAAGGAGAGGTGCTAGTTACAAATGAGAGGAGGAAGATTTACATTTTGGAGGGGAAAAAAGGAACGTTTCCCACCATAAAAATGAAAATGAGGCCAAAATTACGGTTTTTAACTGGTTAACATGGCTAGGGGCTAAGGAGATAATGGAATATAAGGTTGGGGGCATTTTTGTTGAAAAATAAAAGTTAGGAGCATCTTAGAACATGGAGGTAAAAGTTGGGGGCTTATTAGACTACATTCTCCCCCTATTACTTCGTTAATATTGAATGCTATGTGACTTTTTGTAGACAATTTTACCCCTAAAATTAAAAGAAGAAACCCCTGCAATCCCTTTCTTCATCCTCCATCCAAGAGTAAACCCATGAACAAAATAAATGAATCAATACGAAAAGACCTGTTTGATGTAAACAAAAAAACACATTGAACCCCATTTCTTCGAAACCTTTATTGATGAAGCTTGTGAAGGCCTCAAAACAATTTTTTTTTTTTGACTATTCGTTTCAATAAATCCCAAAATTTGACCCAAAACCCTAATTTTGTAGAAAAAGCCTAAATTTCCATCAAAGTAAAAAAAAAATTTGAGCAATACCCCTAAATTTTCATCGATAACCACAAACTTAACCAAAGGAACAATTCATTTGTTATTCTCAAAAAATAATTAATTTGCAAGAAGTTGAGGTTTCAATTACCTCTATGAAGATTCGCTGACTTTGAACGTCGAGAAGCACGTTTGGCAAAGGAAGGTCAAAAACAAGTGGGGGAACTCTTTTGGAGCAATCGGCGATGAGGACGGGTGTGGAGAAACGGCAGCGGACAAAGTATTTCTAAAGAGCGGAGGGAAACTTTATGCTGTGTTGGGAAAATTAAATAACGTAAAGGAAAGGAAAGGAAAGGAAAGGAAAGATAAGTAATGGAAGTAATTGTTTGGAAGTTTAGTCAGGATAACGGAAGTAAATTTATTTTATCTTGTTTGGGAGTTCTATATTAGAGGATGAAATAAATTGAATATAGTCAAAGTTACATAAATACTCTTATATATTGGATGAGAATAAATCTTGGCCATAGATTTTAGTGTGATAAAGGGTATTATTATCTTATTATATTGTAAAAATTTACACCCGTTTTTATTACTTCCTCTACCGCCCAAATTTAAGAGGAGAAAAATGAGTGTAAATTTTACACCCGTTTTCATTCTCTAACCCCTCAAAAAAACTCCCAAACGAGGTGAAAATAAAATTTCACTTTAACTTCCATTGGTTCACCTCCATCCAAAGTGGAGAGGGTACTTGTGACTTTTATGCTTGTTTGGGAGTTTAATTGGGAGAATAGAGGAGGGGAAAGGGGGGAAACTTTGCTCTAAAATCTTACACCCAATTTGGGGTGTAAAGGAGGAGAAGGGAAGGGAAGGAAAAACTTACCCTTCCTTCCCTTCCTTTCCCTTAGACTAGACATCATCATGATTAAATTTAGGGTTTTTCCATGAAAACTATTTTCTTTCCTCTAAATTGTAACTTACCACATTTATTTTATTTTATTATGAAAATTATTTATATTTGTCTACGTTTTCTCAATGCCACACATTTGTCACTATTCAGTCTAATAAATCTAAAAAAATAGTTATTTTATCCCTCTTCTCTCTCCACATTGCCCTCCTCCTCCTCCTCCTCCTCCTCCTCCTCCTCCTTCCTCTCCTCTTCCTCCTCCTTCCCCTCCTCATCTCTCTCCACTCTCATCACTGACCTCCTCCCCACCTCCTCTCCATGCAGCCCCACCAAACTCCCTTCCCCTCTCTCCTTCCTGTCAACCTCCTCTCCTTTTTTCTTTTGAATTAGACTAAGGGTATAATGGCAACTTTAAAATTTTTTTAAACAGAAAATATCAAAAAAATATGATATTGAGAAGATGTAAGCAAATGAAGGTGGTTTTCAAAAAATAATAAATGCGGTAAGTTTCAATTTGGAGAAATTTAAGGTGATTTTCATGTAAAAAGTTTTAACTTTAACAAGTATTTTGCTCAGGATTCGGATCCTCTCCACTACAATTTTTTTTTTTAAATTTATGATAGTTTTAACTTGATGATTCTTAGATGAATATTAGGTGTGCATATGTAGAGGGATTTCTTGATATTTATGATATGACACATGAAAGACACAAATTCTTAGATGAATATTAGGTGTGCATATGTAGAGGGATTTCTTGATATTTATGATATGACACATGAAAGCTTTTTATGTCTTTATAATATGATAGCTTTAAGATTAGGCCCCCAACTCTTAACTTATATTCAAAATTAGTCCCTCAAATCAGGAGGATAAGTAGAAATTGGAAGGCTACCAAGTAAAATCTATTGTTATGGACCGTCATTTCTCCCAATTCTAATAGTTTATTTCAAATTAATCCTCCAATTGTAAATTTTTTTCCTTCTCTTGTTTGGAGGGACTAGAGGGGAGAGGACACATAACAGCAATTTCAATGATTTGAGAGATTAATTTTAAAATATGAAAGATGTAAGGGACGAAGATCGAAAGCCCGTAAACAATGTAAGCAAAAGAATAATTGAGCAGGCCAGTAGAGAGGCAGGCAGGCCACATAGTTTGAAAAGCCCACTAGCAGAGTCGCCAACGACGGCCTATTGTGTATGGATCTAAACAAAAGGAAGGGAATGAAAAAAGATGATTACAAAAGGAGGGGACGGGAGGTGTTTTAACTTTTTCTCAAATCGACATCTTGGCTTGAGAGCGGAAGAGGAGCCCAGGTAATTCATTTAGATTGGGGGGAGAGAGAGAGAGAGAGAGAGAGAGAGAGAGAGATGGGGAAGGACTCGAAAGCGAAAGAGGGAGGCGGTAAGGGAGGAAGTAAGGGAAAGAAGTCAACTGGCGGCGGTGGTGATGAGAGCAATTCCAATTCCAAGGGTAAAGGAAAGGCTGCTGGAAAGTCCTCCGACGGCCTCGGTACCTGCACTTATGTCAAAGGTCTCCTCCTCCTCTCTCTCTATCAAACTTTTTTAATTTATGTGTTTCATAAATAATCATTTTTAATTAAGTGACAAACATGAATCTTTCTGACAATAAAAATCTTTAGATCTACAAATTATTAGCTAAATATATATACATATCATCAACTGAATTTTAATAAAAACTTTAAATTCTACAACTAAACAAAGTTCTCCAAAAAGTCTTCAATGCAATCTTAGACCTAATTTATCTTTTGTTTGTATGTACCATACCTACGTCGTACACTTACCAAAACTTGTCACCTCTGTGGTGTTGGGGAGTAATCGGGCCCAATCTTAATAGAGGGTAGGAACCAATTTTAACCTAAAAGCTATAGCCACTAGGTCCTCCTCTTTTAAACCCATCATTCTTTCTTATCCTATCCAATGTGAAACTATACTCACATATTAATAACATCAACACATCCCCCTCAATTTGTGAGTATAGTTTCAGTATTCCACTATATTTCAATCTTCTTTCACAAGAATCACTAACTTTTGCACCGCTTTACTCGTAGACTAATCATACCATGCATTCAGCACATGGCTAGATAGGATCTTGCACCACTTCACTTGTGGGCTAACCAGACTATATATCACCCCTATGGGCATCCGTGGATTAACTTGACCCTATGGGCATAACGAGCATCCATGGGTTGACTTGGTCTAACTCGAACATATTCATTCTCCCGACGCGTTTGGGCTTCACATTGGACTTTTACTTCTTCCTTTTTGTTGTTTTAATTACTTGGACCTTAACCTTAGCTCTGATATCATTTGTTGGGGAGTGATCGGGCCCAATCTAGAGTTAATGGGTCTTAATTAGAGACTAGAAACCGCTTTTAACCCAAAAGTTATAGCTTCTAGGTATTGGTCCCAACTCCTATTTTAAACTCATCATTCTTTCTTATCCTATCCAATGTGGGACTATACTCACATATTAGTAACCTCAACATGTGGAACTAGGATATATGCAAAAAACATTTTCAGTGATCTCCAGCTTGACTCATATTCTGCTAAGCCTAAACAATCTTTTCTATGAATAACCTAGTGTTATTATTCCTGAATCTCTCTCATCAAAATGTAGAAATATATGTTTTATTCTCTGTAGGATCATAATCCATCTTTATTTTGGGAACAATCACCTCTGATCTTGCATGATCCAAGTTAATTAATAGAGTTGGCAACTAATTTGATCTGAACAGGAGATCCTCAATGGTTTTCCTGGGTACTTTAAACTTATTCAACCAAAATGCTGATTATATCTTCTCAATATATGGTTATTCTCGCTCCTACATTACCAATTCACTTGAAAGTAGATTTTCTTTCTGTTTGTGGTTTTTTCTTGCGTTGTTTATCTGATTTGATGATTGTTCTTGGTTGATCTCGGTGGATTGCTCTGCTTGTTCTATGATTTTCTCTAGTTCTATCTCACTCCCTTTTCTCATTCTCTTTGTTGGTCATCAATATGACCATTCCTTTCCTAAATTTAGGTCCTTACTGTTTTAAATAAATAAAATTTACAGTTTATAAACTTAGGAGAACACTGCTTCTTTGTTGTTATTTACTAAACCATCAAATTTGATTCAGCGAGGCATATCTTATGTGAGAAGCAAGGGAAAATTAATGAAGCATACAAGAAATTGCAAGATGGTTGGCTGAGCAATGGAGATAAAGTTCCTCCTGCTGAATTTGCAAAGGTGAGTTAATGTTTACCTATTAACCTTTCTTTAAACTTGTAAAAGTAATTTGTTTTGGCTCTGTATAAAATCTGCTATCTCTTTAACACTGTTTTAGTATATTATTTGTGTGAAGTCTTCACTTTAACCGGTTCTTTTATATGTGTGGTCCGCCTTGTACTTTATCGTGTACCATTTGAGATAGTTGTACTGATTTAATTAGGACCATTTTGTACTTTTACAAACATTTAGTGTTTCTTGAAACACATGGCCTTCAAATCTTTCATATTTGGAAAGATGCTCACCAAATAATCATATTTATATACCTAACCTTCAAATTATAGGTTCTGAGAAATTTGCACCTTTTAATTAATTTGGAGAACAAGAGGGTAATATTCCTAAAGGTAATATTCCTTTTGTCTACAAATTAGCCTAAGACTTCTTATATTTATACCTCTCAAATTTTTCATAATTAGATAATCCAAAATCAAATAGAAGATAAGAGAGGGACATGATCTTAGACCCTCTATGATTTTGACGATTTATAGGCATAATGATCTCAGGGGCATCTCCTAAATATGGAAGACTCGAGGGATATGTAAATATCAAACATAAGAGAGCCCCACGTTGGTATACAAACTAACTTGAACCCTTTGCAATTGAAATACTGTAACTTTTTGTACATTCCTAAAATCTGCATACTGATTGTTAAAGTAAACTTTCAATGAACCTATGTTTTATGTTAGTAAACCTATCTGTTGACTTTCTATCTATGTCAAACTTAGATGTCTAACAGGTTAAAGAAATATCGTACCGAGGTTTAAATTTAAAAACATAAATCTAGATTGGGGGAAAAAAATGAAGGTTTACTGTGGATGCATCTTATTTTAACCTTATGTGCACATAAGTGATATGCTGGTGAAGCAAATATGTTGGTTTACCACTGAAATGCACACAGATAAACGTATGGGTTTTATTTATAATTAGAAATTATAATTGTGTGTCATTGTGATGGTTTTCAATTTTTGTGCACCAAATCAAACTGCAACATATAATATACTTAGACTAGTGTGCATGGGAATTTGATTTATATTTTTAAGCACCACAACATTCGTGTTACCGTTACTACGAGACCTATGCAGGGATGAAAACACAAACAATACTCGTCCTAGTATTATATAGCAGTTGGATACTGTTGTTAAGTTTGTTGATCAGATTTAAACAGTCTTTGGTAGGTTGAGTTAATTGGATCTAGGGGAGGCTTGCAGGGGCCACCTCTCTCCCCCCCTAGCCCACAACCCCCCACCCCCCAACAACAACAACAAAAAAACACTCCCACCGCCCAAAATAGAAAATATTTGAATAAAATCCTCCATCAATTAATTTCTTCAGTATTTATGTTTCCTTCCTACTATGACAACACTTGTGTTTCATCTGGTTCGGTAATGTCCTTCCTGACAGAAAAAACATTCTTTGTGAGTTTTCTAAAGTTGCTTGTTGGAAGATACTAGAAAAGCAACTTGTATAAAGTTATTGATATTGCCTCCTCTACCTCTCTTTCACCACACATACACATGCAAGTCCCACCCATCCAAAAGGAAAAATTAGCATCCGCCTTGTGAATAGCAAGCAAAATGCTTATCTAGTTTCTGTTGCTGTGAAACAAATAACAAATATCTTCACCAATGTGAACTATTTTTTTAAGCAACAAAGGAAGCTAATCAGCTTCATGTGCGATAAGATGCTCATCTGTCTTTAGCCTAAGACCACTGGGGAAAAACCATCAACTATCACAAGCTAATTATTTTTTTTTTCAATAAATCTATGACTGGCTTTTAAGGAATCAAAAAAAAAAAAGATCTCACAGGAAGAATGCTTAATATGACATCACCATCAACAGCACTCCCGATGTTGCTCCCATGTATAATATCAGTGTATTTTTACTTTTAAGAGCTTGCAATAGAGATTAAGTTATTAAACTCCTGATGTTGCATGTTGTCAAGCAACTTAATTAATAGGCATTTTGTTACCTTTCTTAACACCTGATCTTGGCACCATGCTGGCAACAGTCTCCTTACTATGAGCCTTCCATCTCCCTTGTCTTCTATATTTATTTTAAGCATATAAAAAGTATTTATGGTAATCAATTTATTCTATCTTTACTTCTTTTCTTTTCCTTACTTATTTCAGGTAGCATCAGAGTATTCTGAATGCCCATCAGGAAAGAAAGGCGGAGACCTTGGGTGGTTTCCTAGAGGGAAAATGGCTGGGCCGTTTCAGGATGTTGCATTCAGTACACCAGTTGGCGCAACCAGTGCACCATTCAAATCAACGTACGTATGCAGACTTCCCAATCTTGTATTCACTCATTTACCCTCTTTACATGAAAGAGTCGAAACAAATCTAAAAGCTAGAAATTGAAATTTATATAGCACTAGCATAAGTTTTCCCTTTATTTTACTTGGATGTTCATATTATCTCATTGATAATTCTGATCTGCGAAGTTCAGAACACCATAATGATACTCATAAAAGAACGCTAATAGATTTCTGTTTTTCCTTCTTCTTCTTCTTTTAATTCTGTTGTTTCTAGAAAAAAAAGAAACCGAAGTCACAGGACTACATAATTTTGTTTGGATTGACTCACTGTATGCAAATGATACAGGCATGGCTATCACATTATCCTGTCTGAGGGAAGGAAAAATTGATCAGATCCTATGACCATAACGACGAACTCCTCTGTCTTGTTGAAATTCATAGAATAAAAGACCAGAAGAGATGTTTTCAGTGTAAGATAAATCTTATGTCATGAAACCTATTTGCCTTAAAAGAGATACTTCTGCAGTAACTTTATGGAATTCAGACTGTTTACTTGACTTTTCTATGGTTTCAAGTCTTAATATTGTCGTTGGAAATATTCATCTTGAGTCTGGTATTCAGTTTTTGCAAACATATTTTTACCCAAGTCTCTCTTCAACAGATTTTACAAATTCTAGGATTTCCGCTCCTGTGAAGGTTGCGGATATGGCAAAAAATATATTGGTAGCAGCTGCAGGCTGTTGTTGTGTCAAGTCATCTTATCTTATATTTTAATAGTAAGAACAGCTTTCGGGTGATTAGCTGAAAATGGTGGGGTGGATGGATCAAAATCTCCAATTTTGCTTGGTGATGATAGTTGGAGGAAGTCTTTAGTTTCCCGTACTGTTGATATTCCAAACGTTGGTACGGCTGCATCATTTCTTGTGTTTTTTAAAGAAGTGATGATAGTGTATCAAATTCGAAAGTTCCGGCCAAGCCACGAAGCATAATCATTATATCTAATTCTAATTTGGGTGAACTGCAGAAATGCTCGGCAACTGCCATGTTTATTGTTTTGGGGGCGTTTGTTTGCATGAAAGAGATGAATATGCATTCATATGTTAGTTTAGATGAAACTTTAGAATTTGAACGTGACTTCCACTATAAAACCTTGAAGTTGCAGTAAAAGAGCAAGGTATGGTTGGCTATTAATAAAAAGTAATCACACCCCCTGCCTTCCTTATTTGACAAGAGAGAAAATCTAATTGTAAAACTAAAAATGTTTTATTATTATATATGGGAGAATTTTTTAAAAAAGACCCTTTTTGAAACTTTATTAGAAAAATCGATCTATTTTTGCAAAAATGAAGCTTTAATATACACAGGACTACTAGTCCTGTGTATTTAGTGGTGTCTAATTACACCCTAATGAAATTTAATTAGCCTTGTGTATTTTTTGAAGTTTAATTAGCATGTGATTAGCCAATAGTAGTCCCGTGTGTTTTAAAAACTATATTTTGTAAAATTGACCAAAGAGGTCGATTTTGCTAATTAAATCCATAAAAGGTCGATTTTGCTAATAAAATTTTAAAAATGGTCTTTTTAAAAAAAATCCTTATGTATGCTATGGTAAATTTACACACATGTTGTATAAATTAAATATAGACATGTTATATAAAATTATTTTTTAATAAAAAAATAGCATCGAGACTAATAGTAAAAATATCTAATTATGAGGGAGCGGTTATGTTGTCTGAAGGCACGCGATTAGGGCGATTCTTTATCATGTGCACTGCTCACGTCTCCGATCAATTCCGGTGGTCATGGGGAGAAAGCGCAAGGAAGCTACTCGTCCTTCTTCGTCTCAGACCCCTCTTTCTTTTGATGGGGATTTGAGTGAGGGCTATGTAGCAACAGATCCAAGTGGTTTCAAGGGAGTAAAGCCTCTAGATCAGTTTCTTGAGCAGAAGGAGGAATCGGTGATGATCAACTCCTCTTTGTCTGGATCAAAGGGGCCGACTCTTGTTGGCATCTCTGGATCGGTGGGAGTTTCATCCATTGATGATCTCGAATTGGGGGTTTTTGCCAGCCCTAATTTTGGAGATGGTTAAGTTCAAATCTACTGATCTAGCTGGTTTGGGGAGTAATTCTAGAAGAAATTGGGCTCATTTGATGGAAGGTGAGCTTGATATCGGAGATGAGGTTGATTTCCATTCTCAATCTATAGCTCCTCTACATGATGATACTCCTATGCATTCTAAAGTCAATGATGCAAATGGCGAAGCTAATGATGTCAATGTAGGCAAATTTGACTCCCCTCAATCTAAGGCTAAGGATAAATCATGGCGTAATCTCTATAGGGATAATCACAATTCTAGTTATGGGTTATCTCTTGAGTTTATTCAGAATTCTTCTAATTCAGTAAATTGAGGAAGATGAATGGATTGAAGGATCAAATGACTGGAGATTTTCTCTTGTGGGTGATGCCTTGGGGCTTTCTATTGGGTTTAAATCCATGAAAAATTTTATTAAGCTTCATTGGTCAAAATTTGGAATAATTGCAATATATGTACTGAAGCCTGGAATGTTTTTGTTCAAGTTTGATGCAGAAGGTAATTTAAGAGCTGTTCTTGAGAAAGGGCCTTGGTTTTTTGGGGGAAGCCTATGATTCTCAAACCTTGGTATGTTGATTTTGATCTAGATCAAGTGGAAACAAATGTCTTTCCTATATGGATTCCATTGCCAAAACTCTATCTGAATCTATGGACTGCTAAGGCAATGTCAAAGATTGCTAGTACCATAGGGAAGCCTATTTGCACTGATAAGTTAACTGCTACAAAAGAGAGGCTAGCTTATGGTAGGATTTGGGTTGAAGTATCTATGCCTGCAAAGTTACCTAAGATGATTGAAGTTAAGGGTCCTAAGGGTTTTGTCTATAAACAATATATTGTTTATGAACATAAACCAAAGTGGTGCAATATTTGCAAGAGGCTTGGGCGAGGAGCATCAATATTTTAAAAAGAAATCTATCATGGTTCCTAAGAAAGCTCCTCCTTCTACTAATATCCTCTCATTATAAGCTTTAGAGTAATTGTTGAGCCACCCCGAGTGAGAGAAGCATTTCTTAATAATGCCTATAGACTTATTTTCTTTAAATCTAGTCTCAACTAAAATAAGAAACTGAAATATGAGAGCTAGAAATAAATCTACTAACGATACTATGCATGAGAGCTTTATGAAACCCTCTAATATTCCAAAAGACTATATTCATTTAAGGAGGAAAAAATTACCTCCAACTGATCTCCAAACAAGGCTCCCAATTTGTGTCCCACCTTTTTATCATAATTGCATGCATTAAGCATGGAGAGAAAGAAATAAAAATCCAAAATACCATTATCTCCTCCTCTCATAACCCATCTCCTTCTTCCTCCTCTCCTCTCCTCCTCTCATAACCCATCTCCTTCTTCCTCCTCTCCTCTCCTCCTCTCATAACCCATCTCCTTCCTCCTCTCCTCTCCTCTCCTCTCCTCCTCTCATAACCCATCTCCTTCCTCCTCTCCTCTCCTCCTCTCATAACCCATCTCCTTCCTCCTCTCCTCTCCTCCTCTCATAACCCATCTCCTTCTTCCTCCTCTCCTCTCCTCCTCTCATAACCCATCTCCTTCCTCCTCTCCTCTCCTCCTCTCATAACCCATCTCCTTCCTCCTCTCCTCTCCTCCTCTCATAACCCATCTCCTTCTTCCTCCTCTCCTCTCCTCCTCTCATAACCCATCTCCTTCCTCCTCTCCTCTCCTCCTCTCATAACCCATCTCCTTCCTCCTCTCCTCTCCTCCTCTCATAACCCATCTCCTTCTTCCTCCTCTCCTCTCCTCCTCTCATAACCCATCTCCTTCTTCCTCCTCTCATAACCCATCTCCTTCTTCCTCCTCTCCTCTCCTCCTCTCATAACCCATCTCCTTCCTCCTCTCCTCTCCTCCTCTCATAACCCATCTCCTTCCTCCTCTCCTCTCCTCTCCTCCTCTCATAACCCATCTCCTTCTTCCTCCTCTCCTCTCCTCCTCTCATAACCCATCTCCTTCTTCCTCCTCTCCTCTCCTCCTCTCATAACCCATCTCCTTCTTCCTCCTCTCCTCTCCTCCTCTCATAACCCATCTCCTTCCTCCTCTCCTCTCCTCCTCTCATAACCCATCTCCTTCCTCCTCTCCTCTCCTCCTCTCATAACCCATCTCCTTCCTCCTCTCCTCTCCTCCTCTCATAACCCATCTCCTTCCTCCTCTCCTCTCCTCTCCTCTCCTCCTCTCATAACCCATCTCCTTCTTCCTCCTCTCCTCTCCTCCTCTCATAACCCATCTCCTTCTTCCTCCTCTCCTCTCCTCTCCTCTCCTCCTCTCATAACCCATCTCCTTCTTCCTCCTCTCCTCTCCTCCTCTCATAACCCATCTCCTTCCTCCTCTCCTCTCCTCCTCTCATAACCCATCTCCTTCTTCCTCCTCTCCTCTCCTCCTCTCATAACCCATCTCCTTCTTCCTCCTCTCCTCTCCTCCTCTCATAACCCATCTCCTTCCTCCTCTCCTCTCCTCCTCTCATAACCCATCTCCTTCTTCCTCCTCTCCTCTCCTCCTCTCATAACCCATCTCCTTCCTCCTCTCCTCTCCTCTCCTCCTCTCATAACCCATCTCCTTCTTCCTCCTCTCCTCTCCTCTCCTCTCCTCTCCTCTCCTCCTCTCATAACCCATCTCCTTCTTCCTCCTCTCCTCTCCTCTCCTCCTCTCATAACCCATCTCCTTCTTCCTCCTCTCCTCTCCTCCTCTCATAACCCATCTCCTTCCTCCTCTCCTCTCCTCCTCTCATAACCCATCTCCTTCTTCCTCCTCTCCTCTCCTCCTCTCATAACCCATCTCCTTCCTCCTCTCCTCTCCTCCTCTCATAACCCATCTCCTTCCTCCTCTCCTCTCCTCCTCTCATAACCCATCTCCTTCCTCCTCTCCTCTCCTCCTCTCATAACCCATCTCCTTCTTCCTCCTCTCCTCTCCTCTCCTCCTCTCATAACCCATCTCCTTCCTCCTCTCCTCTCCTCCTCACATAACCCATCTCCTTCTTCCTCCTCTCCTCTCCTCTCCTCTCCTCCTCTCATAACCCATCTCCTTCTTCCTCCTCTCCTCTCCTCCTCTCATAACCCATCTCCTTCTTCCTCCTCTCCTCTCCTCCTCTCATAACCCATCTCCTTCTTCCTCCTCCTCCACCTCCGCCTCCTGATATTACTATTAAAGAGTTCCAGAAATTTCTTAAACTTCTCAAACCTTAAGCTTTTCGATGGTTGTAGAATTGTTTCTAAAAGCTCAACTTGTCATAACTATTGTTAACATATAGACTTCATCGCACTACTAAATATTAGTTCTCTATGCCAAACTTCGATCATGGATTTGTTAGTGTTGTATATATATGTAGTGGAAATGAGGACCCGTTGAAGCTTTGCTCTCTTATCTACGTGTCCATGTTTGTTGTATAATGATCTTCGGTTTGCATGTTAATTCTATTCCACTTCATGTTAATTCAATCTCACTTCATGTTAATTTTATTCGGTTGCATGTTAATTTTATTTCACTTCATGTTAATTCTATTCTGCTTCATGTTAGTTCTATTTCCTTTGCAAGTTAATTGTATTATAGAACTAGGATCGTGTTAAGTCTAACCTGGTTCGTGTTAAGTCTAACCTGGTTCATGTTAAGTCTAACCTGTTCGTGTTAAGTCTATTTTGGTTCATGTTAAGTCTAACCTCGATTCATGTTAAGTCAAATCGTTCATGTTAAGTCTATTTTGGTTCATGTTAAGTCTAACTTGGTTCATGTTAAATCTATTTTTATTCATGTTAAATCCAACTTGGTTCATGTTAATTCAAACTTTGTTTCTTATTTTATTTACCTTTTCTATTTTTGGAAACAAAATAAGGTTCAGGAAATGAAATGAAGCCTTTTAATTACTTGGAGCCTGCTAGTCTTATCTATTTGTAATTGCGACATAAAAATAGCTAGAAATAGCCCATTAATCTCCAAATTTCGCTTATTGTTCATGAACAAATTGATTGTCTACTTAGAAACTTTGGCCTCAGAATCGATTAAAATCACCACTGTTTATAATGGTCTTAGGAATACACGTGGCCCACACAAAAACAAACAAACAACTAGTACCAAAATCCATTCAATTCCATGGCACTTTTTCATTTTTTAAATTTTAATTTTGAATTTATTTTAATCGCATCGCATAAAAATATAAAAACTAACCATTAGCTACCTTCTTCTAGTTCACAAAAACACCTAGAAGAAAACACGCCTACTCAAAATCACACACATATTTCACTCACCAGACATTTGCCCAAGCACCCTCCTAAAATTAAAAATCACACCCACACCCAAAAAATTAAAAATTTTCAAATCGAATGAGCCCGATCCTCTCTACAATGAAAACTCCTTTCTAAGCTTATGAGAGAAAAGCCTACATGAATCCATGCTCGATCAACAAGGCGCCAATGCATAAACGCCACAAGGTCCTCGGCATCCCACGTCTTTGAAATCCGACCTCGATCACTGGCTTGCTACATTTCCCTTCTCCTTCAACCGACGATGACATTACAAACCCTCGGTAGCTCGAAAACGATCACAAACAATACCCAAAATCCCCACTCCCCCTCGGACTGCACCCCGGCGATGAATGCCTCGTCAAGATTCCATTGCTGCCAGTGAGATCGATCGAGAATTTCCCACCCTTGCCGGCGTCGATCACAGACTTGGTTTGTTTCATTTCATTTCTTGCAGGCTCCAAGTAACTAAAAGGCTTCATTTCATTTCCTGGACCTTATTTTGTTTCCATAAATAGAAAAGGTAAATAAAATAAGAAACAAAGTTTGAATTAACATGAACCAAGTTGGATTTAACATGAATAAAAATAGATTTAAAATGAACCAAAATAGACTTAACATGAACCAAGTTAGACTTAACATGAACCAAAATAAACTTAACATGAACCAGGTTAGACTTAACATGAACCAGGTTAGACTTAACATGAACCAGGTTAGACTTAACACGATCCCGTTCATTAAGTCCAGCCATTCGTGTTAGGTCTACTATGGTTCGTGTTAAGTCCACTTTTAACATTGAATTTCCTATAGAACGACACCCATTTTCTAGCAAATTGACAGGTTTGTGATAGAGTTTCACGGGTCAGCATCGCCGCCCCATCATCTTAGTCGTAATCTCACAAGAAAAAATTAGTGCTAGAACTTGCGGGCGGAGGCGGAGGAGGAAGAGGAGTAGGGGAAGGAATCGGAGGGGGAGATGGAGTGCTTTTCGACGGTGTAATAATATTCCATATGTACGTGAAGGAGTAGTGGTTGTTTACTATCGTGGAGGGAGGAGCATGTGGTGGAGGCGGTGGAGGAGACACGAGAATAGTGCCGGGTGATGGTGATGGAGAGGAGAGGAGAGGAGAGGAGAGGAGAGGAGAGGAGAGGAGAGGAGAGGAGAGGAGAGGAGAGGAGAGGAGAGGAGAGGAGAGGAGAGGAGAGGAGAGGAGAGGAGAGGAGAGGAGAGGAGAGGAGAGGAGAGGAGAGGAGAGGAGAGGAGAGGAGAGGAGAGGAGAGGAGAGGAGAGGAGAGGAGAGGAGAGGAGAGGAGAGGAGAGGAGAGGAGAGGAGAGGAGAGGAAGAAGGAGATGGTTATGTGAGGTGATGGAGAAGAGAGAAGAGGAGGAAGAATGAGCGGTTATGAGAGGAGGAGAGGAGAGGAGAGGAGAGGAGAGGAGAGGAGAGGAGAGGAGAGGAGAGGAGAGGAGAGGAGAGGAGGAAGAAGGAGATATTTTGGTTTATTTCTTTCTCTCTCCACGCTAGGATACAATTATAAAAAAGTGGACACAAATTGGCAATCATGTAAACACATGGCAAAGTTGGAGGGGGCTGGTTACATGAAGTTTTTGCTTTTGGGGCATTGACACAATTTTCCCTTGATTTTTTAATAGTTCTATTCTATTCTAGTGGTTGCTATGATATTTTCTGATATTTCAGAAATTTCATGGGGAAATTTCGTTTACTTTTCATTTCTTTATTCCCACCCACCCTTTCGAAGTGCTGGGCTCCAATCAGTTTGATTGTGTACTGATGAATGTAGGTTGTTTAAAATTGGGTGGAAATATAATAGTAAAAGAGTAGCTTCTAATTTTTAAAATTTTTTATTGATGATGTACGTGTGCATATTTATTATTTTGTTTAATTCTGTAGGGACATCCACGCACACATCCCATGTAAGTCCATCACATCGTCAGTTGAACGATATTTGTGAACGATATCAAGAAATCTTCATCTCTGACTGTCATAGCAAATATTAGTCGCCATTTTTAAATCGATTTAACAGATAAGCCTCGAATTCCTAGAAAAACGATAAAAATAAAATAAAAGGGATAAGCCTTGCTGTACGCACATCAACGCCATTTGAAGTTGTTCACTGTGACAAAAATATGGGGTCATCAATAACGCTCGAAAAAAAATAAAATAAAGATAAGGTAGCTTCCTTTCTTTAATTCATTTAATTTGGCTTTATGATTGAGAATTTAAATTGGTGGACCGCCTTATTTCTCTAAATCCCAAAAAGAACCCATTCAAAACCCCAAGGACAGGAACTATGCGTCCATCATCAATTACTTATCTATTACTATATATATAATAACTAAAGCACTATTGTGAATACAGTGTAATCTACAGTAAACTCTTATAAATAATGATGTAATCATTTTTGGTTTTTAATAAATCTTAACAAAATATTTTGCAAGCTGATCATAATTAAATTGAATTACAGTCATTTTTTATTACCCACTCTTTGGACGATTAGGCGGGATGATTTAGAATTTGAGTCATTTTTTTCCGATCAGATTTGAGTCATTTTTTAAAGTTAATATGTCATGTCATATAATATTTTGAGAGATTTGAATTTGAAATTATACTCTTCTCTCTACCGCTTATTTTTTGCCCCACTTAATGTCATATCACAAGTTAAAAAGTAGTGAAAACAATTTAACCGTCAGTATGAGGCAACACCTCTAAGTAATATCATTCGTTCTTCTGGGTAGTTTCCATTGGTGTCTTGGAGCACAACTGTTTTGTTGTTTGGTTTAGATTGAAATAATGAATTTGATAAACCGTGATTGAGATGTGTGCTTCTATTATTAAGCGCTGACAACATTTATTAAAATGGTCTTGCGCCTCTTTATTTGTGATTAAGATCCTATTGACCGCTACTTTGGCAGTTTGTTTGTGAGTAACGGTGAGAATATATTATTTCTCATTCAGCTCCTCCTGTTGAGATAAGCACGAATGACCAACCCTAACCCTAACCCCAACCCGAACCCCAACCCTAACCCAAACCCTAACCCTGACCCTAACCCTAACCCAACCCTAACCCTAACCCGAACCCAAACCCAACCCAAACCCTAACCCCAACCCTAACCCTAACTCCCCGACTCCTAACCCTAACCCCAACCCCAACCCCAACCCTAACCCCAACCCAACCCAACTCCTAACACCAACCCTAACCCCAACCCTAACCCTAACCCTAATCCCAACCCTAACTCCTAACCCTAACCCCAACCCTAACCCCAACCCTAACCCTAACCCTGACTCCTAACCCTAACCCAAACCCTGACCCTAACCCTAACCCTAACCCTAATCCTAACCCTAACCCTAACTCCTAACCCTAACCCCGACTCCTAACCCTAACCCAAACCCTAACCCTAACCCTAACCCCGACTCCTAACCCCAACCCCAACCCTAACTCCCCAACCCCAACCCAACTCCCCAACCCTAACCCTAACCCCAACCCCAACCCCAACCCCAACCCTAACCCTAACCCTAACCCCAACCCCAACCCCAACCCCAACCCAACCCAAACCCCAACCCCAACCCCAACTCTAACCCTTACACCAACCCAAACCCAAACCCTGGCCCTAACCCAAACCCTAACCCTAACCCAAACCCTAAGCCTAACCCCAACCCCAACCCAAACCCCAACCCGAACCCAAACCCCAAACCTAACCCTAACACTAATGCGAAACCTAACCCTAACACCAACCCTAACACTAACACCAACCCTAACCCTAACCTTGACCCCAACCCTAACTCCTAACCCTAACCCTAACCCTAACTCCTAACTCCTAACCCTAACTCCTAACTCCTAACCCTAGCCCCAACCCCAACTCTAACCCTAACCCTAACTCCTAACCCTAATCCCAACCCTAATCCTAACCCTCACCCAAACCCTAACACCAATTGCAACCCTAACCCCAACCCAAACTCCCCAACCCCAACCCCAACCCCAACCCTAACTCCAAACCCTAACCCTAACTCCTAACCCCAACTCCTAACCCCAACCACAACCCAAACCCTATCCCTAACCCCTAACCCTAGCCCTAAGCCCATCCCTAATCCTAACCCTAACCCCAACCCCAACCCCAACCCCAACCCCAAACCCAACCCTAACCCAAACCCTAACCCCAACCACAACCAAAACCCCAACCCCAACCCTAACACAAACCCTAACCCTAACCCTAATCCCAACCCTAATCCTAGCCCCAACCCCAACCCTAACCCAAACCCCAAACCCCAAACCCCAACCCAACTCCTAACCCTAACACCAACCCTAACCCAACCCAACTCCTAACCCTAGCCCTAGCCATAACCCTAGTCCCAACCCCAACCCAAACCCAAATAAACTCCCACCCAAACCCCACCTAACCCTAACCCTAACCCTAGCCCCACCAAACCCTAACCCCAACCCAAACCCAATCCCTAAACCCAACCCTAACCCTAGCCCTAAGCCCATCCCTAATCCTAACCCTAACCCTAATCCCAACACAAACCCCAACCCTAACCCTAACCCCAAATTTCTAACCCAAACCCCAACCCAACCCTAACCTAAACCCAACCCTAACCCTAACTCCTAACCCAAACTCCTAACTCCTAACTCCCCAACCCTAACTCCCCAACCCTAACCCCAACCATAACCCATGCCCCAACCCTTATTCTAATCCTAATCCTAACCCTAACCATAACCCATGCCCCAACCCTAACCCCAACCATAACCCATGCCCCAACCCTAACCATAACCCTAACCCTAGTCCCAACCCTAACCCTAGCCCCAACCCTAACTCCCAACCCCAACCCCAACACAAACCCCCACCCCAACCCAAAACAAACCCTAACCCCAACCCCAAATTCTAACCCAAACCCTAACACTCAACCCTAACCCTAACTCCCAACCCAAGCCCCAACCCTAGCCCTAGCCCCAGCCCTAACCCTAGCCCCAACCCTAACCTCTAACCCAAACCCCAACCCCAACCCCAACCCTAACTCCAACCCCAACCCAAGCTCCCAACCATAACCCTAACTCCTAACTCCTCAACCCTAACCCAAGCACCAACCCTAACCCCAGCCTCTAATCCAAACCCCAACCCCAACACAAACCCCAACCCCAACCCCAACCCCAACCCCAACACCAACACCAACCCTAAACCAAACCCCAACCCCAACCCTAACTCCAACCCCAATCCAACCCTAACCCTAACCCTAACTCCTAACTCCCAACCCTAACCTGCACTCCTAACCCCAACCTAACCCCAACCCCAACTCCTAACACTCAACCCTAACCTAACCCTAACCCTAACCCTAACCCTAGCTCCTAGCCCTAGCTCCTAGCCCTAACCCTAACCCAAACTCCCCAACCCTAACCCTATCCCTAACCCTAACTCCCAACTCCCAACCCAAACCCCAACCCTAACTCCTAACCCAAACCCTATCCCTAACCCTAACTCCTAACCCTAACACCAACCACAACCCAAACCCAAGCTCCAACCCCAACCCTAGCCCAAACCAGAACCCCAAATTCTAACCCAAACTCCTAGCCCCAACCCCAATTCAAACCCCAACCCTAACCCAAGCCCTAACCCTAACCCATACCCTAACCCCTACCCAAACCCCAACCCTAACCCTAGCCCTAGCCCTAGCCCTAACCGTAGCCCTAGCCCTAGCCCTAATCCAAACCCAAACCCAAACCCTAATCCTAACCCCAGCCCTAACCATAACCCCAACCACAACTCAAACCCAAACCCCAACCCAAACCCCAACCCAAACTCTAACCCCAACCCTAACCCAAACCCCAACCCCAACCCCAACCCCAATTCAAACACCAACCCCAACCCTAACCCTAACCCTAACCCCAACCCTAACCCTAACCCCAAAACCAATGCCAACCACAACGCCAACCCTAGCACTTACCCAAGCCTTAACCCTAGCCCTAACCCTAACCCTAACCCTAACCCTAACACTAACCCTAGGCCTAGCCCTAGCCCAAGCCCAAGCCCTTGTCCCAACCCTAACTCTAGCCCTAATCCTATTCCTAACCCAAACCCTAACCGATGCCCTAGCCCTAGACCTAACCCTAGCCCCAACCCCAACCCCAGTCCTAACCCTAACCCCAACCCCAACCCAAGCCCAAACCCTAACTCCAACCCAACCTCCAACCCTAACTCCCAAATTTCTAACCCAAACCCCTAACCCCAACCCCAACCCCAACCCCAACTCTAACACTCAACCCCAACCCTAGCCTCCTGCTCCCAACCCCTAGCTCCCAGCCAACCCCTGCCTCTAACCCCAAGCCCCAGCCATAACTCCTAACCCCAATCCCACAAACCCTAACCCCAACTCTAACACTCAATCCTAAACCTCTCTGCCCCTGCTCCCAACTCCTAGCTCTAGCTGCAACCCCCCATTCTTAACCCTGCCCAGCCATAACCTCCTAACCCAAACTTCTAACCCAAACCCAACCAAAACCCCAACCTCAGCCCCTAACCCTAACCCTAACTCCTAACCCCAACCCCAACCCGAAGCCCCAACTCCTAACCAACCCCTAACCCAAACCCTAACTCTAGCCCAAACCTTACTCCTACCCCAACTCCAACCCCTAACCCTAGTCCTAACCTTAACCCTAGCCCTAACCCCAGCCTTAACCCTAGCCCTTGCCATAACCCTAGTCCTAACCCCAACCCCAACCCTAACCCTAGAACAAGCCGTAACCCTAACCCCAACCCAAACCCTATCTCCATCCCTAACCTTAATTGTAACCCAAACCCCAGTCCTAGCGCTAACACTAACATAAACCCCAACCCCGACCCCAGCCCTAACCCAAACCACAAACCCAACCCCAATCCAAACCCTAACCCTAGACCTAACCCTTACCCTAGCCCTAACCCTAACCCCAGCCCAAATCCTAGCACTAGCCCTAGCCACAACCCTAACCCTAACCCAAACCCTAACCCTAACTCTTACCCAAGCACTATTCCTAACCCCAGCCCCAACCCTAACCCTAACCCTATCCCCAACCCTAACCCTCTCCCTAACCCTAACCCCAGCCCTAACCCCAACCCCAACCCCAACCACAACCCAAACCCAAACCCAAACCCAAACCCCAACCCCAGCCCTGCTTCCAACCCCCAACCCTAACCCCAACCTAACCCAAACCAACGCCAACCCCAGCACTATCCCAAGCCCTAACCCTAGACCTAACCCTAACCCTAGCTCTAACCCTAGCCCTAACCCTTGCCCCAACCCCACCCCAGCCCCACCCTGGCTCCTAACTCCTAACCCCAGCCCCAGCCCCTGCCCCAACTCCTAGCCCAAACACTAACCCCAAAATTTCTAACCCTAACTCCAACCCAACCCAATCCCTAAACCCCAACCCTAACCCTAACACTAGCCTAGCCCTAAACCAAGCCTTAATCCTAGCCCTAGCCATAACCCTAGTCCCAACCCTAACCCAAAACCCAAATAAAACTCCCACCCAAACCCCAACCCTAACCCTAACCCTAACCCTAACCCTAGCCCCACCAACCCTAACCCCAACCCTAACCCTATCCCCAACCCTAACTCCTCTTTCCTAACCCTAACCTCTAACCCCCAACCCCAACCCCAACCACAACCCAAACCCAAACCCAAACCCAAACCCCAACCCTAGCCCCAAGCCTAACCCCAACCCTAACCCCAACCAACTCCAAATCCAACGCCAACCCAAGCACTATCCCAAGCCCCAACCCCAGACCTAACCCTAACCCTAGCTCCCAACCTAGCCCAACCCCTGCCTCAACCCCTAACTCCCAGCCCCCACCCTATTCCTAACCCTAACTCCCCACTGCCCCCTAGCCCCAACCCTAGCTCCAAACACCAACCCTCTAACCCTAACTCCAACCCCAACCCCAACCCCAACCCCAACCCAAAGCCACTCCCCACCAATCCCAACCCAAACCCAAACCCTAACACTAACCCCAACCCCAAACCAAACCCTAACCCTAACCCCAACCCTAACCCCAACACAAACCCCAACACCAACCCTAACCCCAGCCCTAACCCTAACCTTAGCCCAAGCACTAACCCCAGCCTTAACCCTAACTCGAGCCATAACCCTAACCCCACCCCAACCCCAAACCCCAACCCAAACCTCAATCCCAACCCCAATCCCAACCCCTAACCCTAACCCTAACCCTAACCCCAACCCCAATCCCAGCCCAAACCCAAACCCAACCCTAACCCTAGTCCTAACGCCAGGTTTAACCCTAGCCCTAACTATAACCCTAGTCCCAACCCTAACCCAAAGTCCAACCACAACCCAAACGCCAACCCTAGCCCTAACACTAACCCCAACCCCAAACCAAACTCCTAACCCTAACCACAACCCAACCCTAACCCAATCCTAACCCTAACCCTAACCCTACTCCCAACCCCACCCAACCCCAACCCCAACCCCACACTAACCCCTAACCCCAACCGCACCATAACCCAGTTTCTGCCCCAACCCCTGCCTCCTAACCCCAACCCCCAGCCTTAGCCCTAGGCCAAGCCTCCCAACCCCACCCAGCCCTAGCCCTATTCCCTAACCATAAACATAATCCTCACCCAAAATTTCAAAATTTCTAACTCTAACCCCAAACCCCTAACCCCATACCCAACCCTAATCCTAGCCCAACCCCAACCCTGACTCCAATCATTGTAACCCCACCCAACCCTAACCCTAACCCAAACCCCAACCCCAAAACCCCAAAAACTAGCCCTAACCCTAACCTAAACCCAACCCTAACCCTAGCTCCTAGCCCCAGCCCTAACCCCAGCAATGCCCCAACCTGCCCCAAACCCCAGCCTCTAGCCCTAACCTCAACCCCTAGCACTAGCCCCCAACCCCTACCTCAGCCCTAGCCCTGTTTCCTAACCCTAACCTACCTCACCCAAACCCCTAACCCCAACCCTAACCCTATCCCTAACCCTAACCCCAACCCCAACCCTAACCCCAACCACAACCCAAACCCAACCCCAACCCAAACCAAGCAAACCCCAAACCTAACCCTAACCCCAACCCTAACCCCAACCCTAACCCCATTTCCCAACCCTAACCCAACCCCAACCCTAACTCCAACCCCAACCCTAACCTAACCCTAGACTAACCCAAGACCCAACCCTAACCCCAACCCTAACCCTAACCCTAACCCTAGCCTACCCATAACCCCTAACCCTAGCCCCCAACCCAAACCCCAACCCCAACTCCCCAACCATAACCCTAACTCCCTAGCCAACCCTAACCCTAAACCAAACTGCTAACCCCAACCATAACCCTAACCCTAACCCTAACTCCCATAACGCTAGCTCCTAATATAAACTTAGTCCCAACCCAAACCCAAACTCCCAACCCCAAACCCCAACCCAAACCCCAACCCAAACCCTAACCAGAATCCTAGCTCCAGCCCATAACTCCTAACTCCCAACCCTAACCTTATTCCCAACCCTAACCCAAGCCCTGAACCCTAATACATAGCCCTAGACCTGAACCTCCCATACCCAACCCCACCAAACCCCCCACCCCAACCCAAAACAAACCCTAACCCCAACCCCAACTGAACCCAAACCCTAACACTAACTCCCAACTCCTAGCTCCTAACCCAAGCCCCCAACCCCAGCCCTAGCCCTAGCCTCAACCCTAACCCAAACCCAAACCCCAACCCCCAACCCTAAACCTAACCCCAACCCCACCCCCAACCCTAACTCCTAACCCTAACTCCTCAACCCCTAACCCAAGCACCTACCCTAACCCCAGCCCTAATCCTAACCCCAACCCCAACCCAAACCCCAAACCTAACCCCAACCCCAACCCTCAACCCTAAACCCAACTCCCAACCCTAACCCAACTCCAACTCCCCAATCCAAACTCCTAACCTCAACCCTAACCCGTACCCTAACCCAACCTAACCCTAACATAACCTCACACTAACCCTAAAGCTAACCCTAACCCTATCCTAACCCAGCCCTAGCCCTAGCCCTAGCCCTAACCCTTGCCCTAGCCCCAACCCTAACTCTAGTCCAAGCCCAATCCCGAACCCAAACCCTAACCCTAACCCCAACCCAAACACTATCCCTAACCGTAACCCAAGCCCTAACCCTAACACCAACCACAACCCAAACCCAAGCTCCAACCCCAACCCTAGCCCAAACCGTAACCCCAGCCCTAACCCAAACCCTAGCCCCAACCCCAATTCAAGCCCCAACCCTAACCCAAGCCCTAACCCTAACCCAAACCCTAACCACTACCCAAACCCCAACCCTAGCCCCAGCCCTAGCCCTAGCCCTAACCGTAGCCCTAGCCCTAGCCCTAATCCAAACCCAAACCCAAACCCTAATCCTAACCCCAACCCTAACCATAACCCCAACAACAACTCAAACCCAAACCCCAACCCAAACCCAGCCCAAACTCTAACCCCAACCCTAACCCAAACCCCAACCCCAACCCCAATTCAAACACCAACCCTAACCTGCACTCCATACCCCCGACCCCCAAACCTTGACACCAACCCCAACCCCAACTCCTAACATGAACTCTCGACTTAACTCCAACTCCTAACCTAATTTCACCTCACCCCTAATCCCAACTCCCCAACCTAACCCCCACTCCCTCACTCCCTAATCCGCATCCTGACCCCACCCTAACCTCCCCCCAATTCCCCACCCCAACCTCACTCAACCCTAGGCCCAGCCTCAGCCCAAGCCCTCACCCCCAACCCCAACCCCAGCCCTAATCCCATACCTAACCCTAACCCTAACTCCATGCCCCAGCCGCAGCCCCCTAACCCTAACCCCACCCTAAACCCCAACCCCAGCCCCAAACCCCAACCCAACCCCAATCCTAACTCCTAACCCCCAACCCCAACCTCAGCCCCCAACCCTAACTCCCCAAATTTCAAACCCCAACCCCAACTCCCCAGCCTCAACTAAAACCCTAACCTAAACTCCCCAACCCAACCCCTAACACTAACCCTAACCCAGCCCTAGCCTAACTCCCCCAATCCCAAGCTCCCATATAACTCCTAACCTTAACTCCCAACCCAAACCCTAACCCCAACTCTAACACTAACCCTAACCCTAGCCCTAGCGCTAACCCCCGCCTTAACCCAAGCCCTAGCCATAATCCTAACCCCAGCCCCAACCCAAATCCCAACCCAAACCCTAACCCTAGCCCTAACCCTAAGCCTAACCCTAACCCCAACCCTAACCAGTCCTAACCCCTAACCCCAACCCTAACCCAAACCCTAAACCTAGCCCAAACCAGACCCCTACCCCAACCCTAACTCTAACCCTAACCCTAGCCCTAACCTTAACCCTAGCACTAACTCCAGCCTTAACCCTAGCCCTTGCCATAACCCTAGTCCCAACCCTAACCGCAACCCCAACCCTAACCCTAGACCCAGCCGTAAACCTAACCCCAACCCAAACCCTATCGCCATCCCTAACCTTAACTGTAACCCTAACCCCAGTCCTAGCGCTAACCCTAACATAAACCCCAACACCAACCCTAGCCCTAACCCAAACCCAAACCCAACCCCAGTCCAAACCCTAACCCTAGACCTAACCCTTACCCTAGCCCTAACCCCAGTCCTAACCCTAGCACTAGCCCTAGCCACAACCCTAAACCTAACCCAAACCCTAACCATAACTCTTACCCAAGCACTATTCCTAACCCCAACCCCAACCCAAACCCTAACCCTATCCCCAACCCTAACCCTATCCCTAACCCTAACCCCAGCCTTAACCCTAACCCCAACCACAATCCAAACCCAAACCCTAGCCCTAAGGCTAACCCCAACCCTAACCCCAACCGAACCCAAACCCACGCTAACCGTAGCACTATCCCAATCCCTAACCCTAGCCCTAACCCTAACCCTAGCTCTAATCCTAGACCTAGCCCTAGCCCTTGCCCAACCATATACCTAACCCTAACCCTAGCCCTAACCCTAGCACCAACACTAACCCTAGCCCTAACCCTAACCCCAACCCCAATCTAAACCCCAACCCCAACCTGAACCCCAGCCCTACCCGTAACCTCAACCAAAAACCAAGCCCTAACACTAACCCCAACCCCAACCCAAACCCCAACCACAACCACAACCCAAACCCCAACCCAAACCCCAACCCCAACCCTAACACTAACCGCAACCCCAGCTCTAACCCAAACCTTAGCCCAAGCACTAACCCCAGCCTTAACCATAGCCCTAGCCATAACCCTAACCCCAATCCTAACCCCTAACCCTAACCCTAACCCTAACCCCAACTCCAATCCCAGCCCAAACCCAAACCCAACCCTAACCCTAGCCCTAACGCTAGCTTTAACCCTAGCCCTAACTATAACCATAGTCCCAACCCTAACCCAAAGCCCAACCACAACCCAAACCCAACCCTATCCCCAACCCTAACCCTCATCCCCAACCCTAACTCCAAACTCCTAACCCCAACTCCCAACCACAATCCAAACTCTAAACCCCAACCCTAACCCTAACCCCAACCCTAACCCCAACCACTCCCAAACCTACTAACTAGAAAATTCATCCCAATCCCTAACCCAGCTCCCAACCCTAACTCCTAACTCTAATCCAGACCTAGCCCTAGCTCCTTGCCCAACCATATACCTAACCCTAACCCTAGCCTCCTAACTCCTAGCACCAACACTAACCTCCTCAGCTCTAACCCCAACTCCCAACCCCACCCAAACCCCAACCCCAACCCTAACCCAAATCTCCCAGAACTCCTCAACCAAAACCAAGCCCTACCAATTCCCAACCCCAACCCAAACCCAACCCTAAACCACAACCACAACCCAAACCCCTAAACCCAAACCCCAACCCTAACTCCTACCACTAACTCAAGTGAACCCCTGTAATCTTAACTCCAAACCTTTAGCCCAAGCACTAACCCCAGCTCTAACCATAGCCCTAGCCATAACTCCTCCTAACCCCAATCCCAACCCTAACCCTAACCTTAACCCTCCCAACCCTTAACCCCAACCCCAAAATTTCTAAACCTAACCCCAACTCCTAACCCTAGCTCCTAACTTAGCTTTTAACCCCTAGCTCCTAATCTATAACCATAGTCCCAACCCTAACCCAAAGCCCAACCACAACCCAAACCCCAACCCTAACCCTAACTCCTAGTCCCTCCCTAACCCAAAGCCTTCAAATCCACAACCCAAACCCCAACCCTAATCCCTAACCCCAAAATTTCAACTCCAGAACTCCCTAATCCCAACTCCTAACCCTATTCTCCCAACCCTAAACCTAAGCCAGAACTCCAAACTCCAACCCAAACCCTAAACCTAACCCTAACCCTAGGAACAAGCCCTAATTTCCAACCCTAACTATAGCCTGCCCACCTTAAGCCTAACTCCTAAATCTTAACTCAACCCTAGCCCCACTCTTCATCTAATCCCAACCCCAACCCCAGCCCCAACCCTATTCCTAGCTCCTAATCAGAATCTCCCCCTACTTTGTAAATTTCTCAATCCTAACCCCAAACCCCAACCACAACCCCCTAACTCCTCAAACCCAAACCCAACCCCAACCCTAACTCCCAACCCTAACCCTAACTCCCCAATCCCTAACCCTAACTCTAACTCCTTACCTTAGCTTCCAACCCCACCTCCCAGCACTCAGCCCTAGCCACAACCCTAACCCCAACCCAAACCCTAACCCTAACTCTTACCCCAAAGACTATTCCTAACCCTAACCCCAACCCCACCTAACCCCTATCCCCAACCCTAACCCTAACCCTAACCCCAAAATTTAACCCCAACTCCCAACCACAATCCAAACCCAAACCCAAACCCTAACCCTAACCCTAAACCCAGCCTCAACCCTAACCCTACCCCAACCCTAACCCAAACCCCAACCCCAATCCCAAGCTCCTAACCCTAACCCATACCCTAACCCCTACCTAAACCCCAACCCTAGCTCCTAGCTCCTAACCAGTCCCATCCCTAGCCCTAATCCAAACCCAAACCCAACCCTAATCCTAAACCCAACCCTGTCTCCCCACTCACAACTCAAAACTCTAAACTCCCCCAACCAAACCCCAAACCCCAAACTCTCTAACACCAACCCTAACCTAAACCCCAACCCCAACTCCCACTTCAAACACTCAACCCTAACCCTAACCCTAACTCCCAACCCTAACACTCAACGCCTGTACACAACGCCAATCCTAGCACTTTTACCTAAGTTCTTTAACTCCTAGCTCCTAACTTTAACTCCCAACATCTTCAACTCCAGCCTCAGCTCCTAGCCCAAGCCCTTGTCCCAACCCTAACTCCAGCCCTAATCCCACCCCTAACCCTAACCCCAATCATGCCCTCAGCCCTGCCTTAACTCTAACCCTCCCAGCCCCAAACCCCAACCCCAACCCCAACCCAGCTCCACTCTAACCCCAGCCCAAACCCCAACTCCCAACCCCCACCTCTTCAACCCAAACCCCAACCCCAACCCAACCCCAACCCCAACCCCAACTCTAACATCTAACCTAACCCTAAATTTCTGTTCAACTCCTAAATTTCTAGCCTAACCCCATTTAAACCAAGCTCCTAGCCATAACCTCCTAACCCTAACCTCCAAACCAAAATCCCAACCCCAACTTAACACTAACCCTAACTCCTAACCCCAGTTCCCTAGCTTAACCCCGGGCCAACCCAAGCTCCTAGCCATAACTCCTAACCCCAACCCCAACCCAATCCCTACCCAAACCCCAACCTCTAGCCCCAACCCCTAAGCCTAACCCCTAACCCTAACCCTAACACCAATCCCAACCCTAACCCTAACCCCTAACCCCAACCCTAACCCCTAACCCTAACCCTACCCTAACTCTAACTCTAACCCCAACCCAACCCTAACTCCAACCCTAGTCCTAACTCCACTCTAACTCCTAGCTCCTCATTATGCAACCCCTAGTCCCAACCCCAACCCCAACCTCCTAACCCCAACCCTAGACCCACCAGAACCCCAACCCCAACCCAAACCTCATTCCATCCCTAACCTTAACCAGAACTCCCTAACCCTAGCTCTACCCTAACCCTAACATAAACCCTAACACCAATCCTAGCCCTAACCCAAACCCCAAATCCAACCCCACCCAACCCCAACTCCCAGACCTAACCCCTAACTCCTAGCCCCAACCCTAACCAACCCCCAGCCTCCCAACCTCTAGCACTAGTCTTAGCCACAACCCTAACCCCTAACCCAAACCCTAACTCTAACTCTTACCCAAGCACTATTCCTAACCCCAAATTTTTCCCAACCCCTCTAACTCCTAACCCCATCCCTAACCCTAACCCTATCCCTAACTCCTAACTTCTAACTTTAACTCCCTAAATCCATTAACCTAAACTCCCAACTCCAACCCCTAACCCCAACCAGAATCCTTACCTCAACCCAAACCCCACCAACCCTACTCCAAACCTAACCCCAACCCAAGTCTCTAACCCTAACTCCATACTCAACCCTACCCTAACCCCAACCCTAGCCCTAGCCTTCTACCCCTAGCTCCTAACCCAGAGTCCATCCCCAGCCCTAATCCAAACCCAAACCCAAACTCCAATCCTAAACCCAAAATTTCAACTATAACCCCAATCAACAACCCTAACCCAAACCCTAACCCAAACCCACCAAACTTTAATCCCCAACTCTAACTAAAACCAACCCCAACCCCCAAACACCAACCCTAACTCCTAACTCCTAATCCCAACCCTAACCCTAACCCCAAACCAAACCACAAAACCCTAACTTTAAATTATCCTGTACCTAATCTAGTAATTTTAACCAATCCTAGGTTTAATCTTAAGCTTTTCCCTTTCCCAAGCTAATGCAACCCTCAACCCTGTTCCCCCACCAACTCCCACTGATGCCCTAGCTCCCACCCTCCTAACTCCTGCCCCAAACCGCAACTCCCAACCTCCAGTCCTAACTCTAGCTCCCAACTCCTAGCTCCCAACTCCTAACCCCAACACAAACCCTAACCCCAACCCCAAAATTTCTACCCAAACCCCAACCCCAACTCCCAACCCAAACCCCAACCCCAACTCTAACATCTAACCCCAACTCCTAGCTCCTGCTCTACCTCAAATGAAGGCCAACCCCCCTCATTTAATTTAAGTTCTCCAAGCTATAGCTCTAACCCTAACTCCTAGAACCCAAACCCTAACCTCTAACCAACACTAACCCTAACTCCTATTCCTTTATGCCTAACTTCCCACCCCAACTCTAAGTTTCCCTGCTATAATCCCTAACACTATACCTAACCCTAAATCCTAAACCTAAACCTAACCCTAAAATTTAAACCCAACCCTAACCCTATCCCTAACCCTAACTCCCATCCTTAACTCCTAACCCCAACCTATCCCACCTAACCCCAATTCAAACCCCAACCCTAACTCCAAGCCCTAACCCTAACCTATACCCTAACCCCTACCCAAACCCCAACCCAGTTCTAGCTCCCAGCTCCCAGCCCTAACCAGACCCTATCCCTAGCCCTAATCCAAACCCAAACCCTAATCCTAAACCCAGCCCTAACCATAACCCCAATCACAACTCAAACCCAAACCCCAACCCAAACCCAGCCCAAACTCTAACCCCAACCCTAACCTAAACACCAACCCCAACCCCAATTCAAACACCAACCCTAACCCTAACCCTAACCCCAACCCTAACCCTAACCCCAAAACCAACACCAACCACAACGCCAACCCTAGCACTTACCCAAGCCTTTTAATCCTAACCCTAACTCTAACCCTAGGCTCCAGCTCCTAGCCCCAAGCCCTTGTCCCAACACTCAACTCCCAAACCTATACCCAACCCTAACCCTAATCGATGCCCCAGCCATACCTAACCCTAACCCCTAAAACCCCAACCTCAACCCCAGCCCTAACCCTAACCCTAACCCTAACCCGAGACCCCAACCCCAACCCTAGCCTAAACCCTACCACTAAACCCCAAACTCCAAACCAAAACCCCAACCCCAACCCCAACCCAAACCCCAAACCCAACCTCCCAACCCAAACTCCAAACCCTAGCCCCTGGCTCTCTAACCCCAGCCTCTAGCTTAACCCCCTGGCTTTAACTCCCAAGCCGTGAGCCTATAACTCCTAACTCCTAACCCCAACCCAAACTCTTAACCCCAACTCTAACACTAACCCTAACCTAGCTCCTAGCTGCCAACCTCCCGGCTTTAACCCAAGCTCCTAGCATAATCCTAACTCAAATTTCCAACCCAAATCCCAACCCAAACCCTAACCCTAGGCCCTAACCCTAAGCCAACCCCAACCCCAACCCTAACCCTAACTCCCAACCCCAACCCAAACCCTAAACCTATCCCAAACCTAACTCCTACCCCAACCCTAACTCTAACCCTAACTCCTAGCTCCCAACCTTAACTCCTAGCTCCTAACTCCACTTTAACCTCAGCCCCTGCCATAACTCCTAGACCCAAACCCTAACCCCAACCCTAACCCTAATCCTAGACCCAAATAGTGAAACCCAACTCCCAACCCAAACCCTATTCCCCATCCCTAACCTTAATCAGAATCCCTAACCCCAGCCCTAGCGCTTAACCCTAACATAAACCCCAACACCAACCCTAGCCCTAACCCAAACCCAAACCCAACCCCAGTCCAAACCCTAACCCTAGACCTAACCCTTACCCTAGCCCCAACCCCAGTCCTAACCCTAGCACTAGCCCTAGCCACAACCCTAAACCTAACCCAAACCCTAACCCTAACTCTTACCCAAGCACTATTCCTAACCCCAACCCCAACCCAAACCCTAACACTATCCCCAACCCTAACCCTATCCCTAACCCTAACCCCAGCCTTTACCCTAACCCCAACCACAATCCAAACCCAAACCCTAACCCTAACCCTAGCCCTAAGGCTAACCCCAACCCTAACACCAACCGAACCCAAACCCACGCTAACCCTAGCACTATCCCAAGCCCTAACCCTAGCCCTAACCCTAACCCTAGCTCTAATCCTAGACCTAGCCCTAGCCCTTGCCCAACCATATTCCTAACCCTAACCCTAGCCCTAGCCCTAGCCCTAACCCTAGCCCCAACACTAACCCTAGCCCTAATCCTAACCCCAACCCCAATCTAAACCCCAACCCCAACCCGAACCCCAGCCCTACCCGTAACCTCAACCAAAAACCCAGCCCTAACACCAACCCTAACCCCAACCCAAACCCCAACCCCAACCCTAACCCCAACCCAAACCCCAACCCAACCCTAACACTAACCCTAACCCTGTTCTTAACCCTAACCTCTTAGCCTGAAGCACCAACCCCACTCTAACCCCTAGCTCCTAGCCATAACCCTAACCCCAATCCTAACCCCTAACCCTAACCCTAACCCTAACCCCAACTCCAATCCTAGCCCAAACCCAAACCCAACCCTAACCCTAGACCTAACGCTAGCTTTAACCCTAGCCCTAACTATAACCACAGTCCCAACCCTAACCCAAAGCCCAACCACAACCCAAACCCCAACCCTAACTCCTAGTCCCAACTCCCAACCCCAGCCCAACCACAACCCAAACCCAAACCCTAACTCCTAACCCAAACCAGAACCTAACCCCAACCCTAACCCTATTCCCAACCCTAACTCCAAGCCAGAACCCCAAACCCAATCCAAACCCCAACCCAAACCCTAAACCTAACCTCTAACCCTAGAACAAGCCCCAGCCCCAACCCTAACTATAGCCCCGCCTCCTATTCCTAAGCCCTCCCACCCTAAACCTAACCCCAACCCCAGCCCTTCCCCAATCCCAACCCCAACCCTAGCCCCAACCCCATTCCCAGCCCCCACCCCCCCCCCCTCACTTGTAACCCGCCCAATCCCAACTCTAAACCCCAACTACAACTCCTGCTCTAACCTCCCAACCCAAACCCAACCCTAACTCCTAACCCAAACCCTAACCCCAACCTAACCCCAACCTAATTCTTACCCTAGCCTCAGCTCCCAGTCCCTAACTCCAGCCCTAACCCTAGCACCAGCCCTAGCCACAACCCTAACTCCTAACTCCAAACCCCTAACCCCAACTCATACCCCAACACTATTCTAACCCCACTTCCCAACCCTAACTCCTAACTCCTATCCCAACCCTAACCCTAACCCTAACACCAGCCCCAACCCCAACCCCAACCACAATCCAAACCTAAACCCAAACCCAAACTCCTAACTCCCTAACTGTGAACCCCACTCTCACCTAAACCTCCAAAATTTTAACTCCCATTTAAACCCCTAACCCTAACTTAAGTTCTTAACCCTAACCATACCCTAACCCTACCCAAACCCCAACCTTAGCCTAGTTCCTAGCTCTAGCCCTAACTGCTCCCATCCCAGCCCTAATCCAAATCCAAACCCAAACCCTAATCTTAAACCCAAATTTCTACCCATAACCCCCAATTCACAACTTCAAACCTAAACCCCCCAAACTCCAACCCAAACTTAACCCCAACTCTAACCTAAACCCCAACCCCAACCCCAATTCAAACACCAACCCTAACCCTAACCCTAACCCTAACCCTAACCTTTAACGCCAACCACAACGCACAACCCTAGCACTTACCCAAGCCTTAACCCTAGCTCCTAACCCTAACTCCTAACACTCAACCCTGTGCCTAGCCTCCCAGCCCAAGCCCTGTCCCAACCCTAACTCTGCAATCCCATAACCTAACCTTAACCCTAATCGATGCCCCAGCCCCACCAACCCCAACCTCCCAAACCCCAACCCCAACCCCAATCAGCCCCCAACCCTAACACCCCAAACCCCAACCCCAACCCAAACTTCTAACCTAAACTCCCCAACCCCACCTAACCCAAACCCCAACCCCAACCCTAACACTAACCCTAACCCTAGCCCTTGCCTCAACTCTTCTAGCTGCTTAACCCCCACCTTAAACCAAGCCCTAGCCATAACCCAACTCCTAACCCCAACCCAAATCCTAACCCCAACTTTAACACAAACCCTAACCCTAACCCCTAGCTCCTAGTGCTAACCCCCCAACCCAAGTTTAGCCATAACCCTAACCCCAACCAACCCAAATCCAAACCCAAACCCTAACCCCAACCCAAGCCTAACCCCTAACTCCAACCCTAACCTTAGCCTCCTAACCCCTCAACCCTAACCCCTAACCCAAACCCCAACCAGCCCAAAACCAGCACTCCCTTTACCCCAACCCTCTAATCTCTAACCCTAACCCTAGTCCTAACCTTAACCTTAGCCCCTAACTCCACCTTTTAACCCCTAGCCCTCTTCATGCAACCCCTAGTCCCAACCCCAACCCCAACCCTAACCCTAACCTCTAGACCCACCAGAACCCTAACTCCCAACCCAAACTCTATTCTCCATCCCTAACCTTAATCAGAACCTAACTCCCAGCCACCAGCTTAACCCTAACATAAACCCCTAACACCAACTAGCCCTAACCCAAACCCCAAATCCAACCCCAGTCCAAACCCTAACCCTAGACCTAACCCTTACCCCAGCCCTAGCCCAAGCCCTAACCCCAGCCCTAACCCTAGCACTAGCCCTAGCCACAACCCTAACCCTAACCCAAACCCTAACCCTAACTCTTACCCAAGCACTATTCCTAACCCCACCCCAATCTAACCCTAACCCTAACTCCCATCCCTAACCCTAATCTATCTCCCTAACCCTAACCCAACTTCAACTCCCCAACCCAAACCCTAACTCCTAACTCCTAACCAGAACTCCCCAACCCTAACCCAAACTCTAACCTAACTCCCAACCCTAACCCCATCCAAACTCCCAACCCCAACCAAGCCTAACCCTAACACATACCCTAACCCCTACCCTAACCCCAACCCTAGCCCTAGCCCTAGCCCTAGCCCTAACTGTAGCCCTATCCCTAGCCCTAACCCAAATCCAAACCCAAACCCTAATCCTAAACCCAGCCCTAACCATAACCCCAATCACAACTCAAACCCAAACCCCAACCCAAACCCCAAATTTCAAACCCTAACCCCAACTCAACCCTAAACACCAACACCAACCCTAATTCAAACACCAACCCTAACCAACTAACCTCTAACCCCAACCCTAACCCTAAAACCAAAACAACCACAACGCCAACCCTAGCACTTACCCAAGCCTTAACCCTAGCCCTAACCCAAACCCTAACCCTAACACTAACCCTAGGCCTAGCCCTTGTCCCAATCCTAACTCTAGCCCAAACCCTATACCTAACCCTAACCCTAATCGATGCCCTAGCCCTGCCTCTAACCCTAACCCAAACTTAAACCCCAACCCTGACCCAGTCTCCAACCCTAACCCCAACCCAACCCGAGCCCCAACCCTAACCCCAACCCAAACCCCAACCCCAACCCCAGCCCTAACCCAAACCCCAACCCCAACCCCAACCCAAACCCCAACCCCAACTCTAACACTAACCCAAACCCTAGCCCTGCTCCCAACTCCCAAATCTAGGCTTAACCTCGCCCTTAACCCAAGCCTCTAGCTATAACCCTAACCTAACCCCAACCCAAACCCTAACCCCAACTCTAAACTTTTCTAACCCTAATCTCTATCCATAGTATAAACCCCATCTTTAACCCAAGCCTCAGCCATAATCCTAACTCCCAACCCTAACCCAAATCCAACCCCAAACCCCAACTCCTCTAACCCTAACCCCAACCCTAACACAGCCCTAACCCCAACCCTAACTCCTAACCCAACCCTAAACCTAGCCTAAACCTGCACTCCCTACCCCAACCCTAACTCTAACGCCAACCCTAGTCCTAACCTTAACCCTAGCCCTAACTCCAGCCTTAACCCTAGCCCTTGCCAAAACCCTAGTCCCAACCCCAACCCCAACCCTAACCCTAACCCTAGACCCAGAACCTAACCCCAACCCAAACCCTATTCCATCCCTAACCTTAATCAGAACCCTAACCCTGGGCCCTAGCTTAACCCTAACATAAATCCCACCCAACTCCTAGCTCCCAACTCAAACCCAACCCAACCCCACCAAACCCTAACCCTAGACCTAACTTTATCTCTAGTCTCTAGCCATAGTTTCTAACCCCTGCCCCTAACTCCTAGCACTCAGCCTAGCCACAACCCTAACCCTAACCCAAACCCTAACCCAAACTCTTACCCAAGCACAATTCCTAACCCCAACCCCAACCCTAACCCTAACCCTATCCCCAACCCTAACCCTATCCCTAACCCTAACCCCTCTCTAACCCTAACCCAACCCAAACCCTAACCTCCCAACCCTAGCCTGTGCCCAACCCCAACCCTAACCCCAACCAACCCAAACCCACTTAACCCCTAGCACTCCCAAGCCCTAACCTCTAGCTCCTAACCCTAACCCTAGCTCTAATCCCAGACCAGCTCCCAGCCCTTGCCCAACCCTAACTCTAGCCCTAACCATATTCCTAACCCCAACCTAGCTCCAGCCCTATCCCTATCCTAGCACAACACTCAACTCCTAGCTCCCAACCCCAACCCCACCTAAACCCCCAACCCGAACCCGAACCCAGCCCACCAGAATCCCCAACCCCACCTAACACTCCAACCCAACTCCAAACCCCAACCACAACCAACCCTAACCCCAACCCAAACCCTAACCCCAACCCTAACACTAACCCTAACCCCAGCCCTAACCCTAACCTTAGCACAAGCACTAACCCCAGCCTTAACCCTAGCCTTAGCCATAACCCCAACCCCAATCCTAACCCCTAACCCTAACCCTAACCCTAACCCTAACCCCAACCCTAATCCCAGCCAAAACCCAAACCCAACCCTAACCCTAGCCCTAACACCAGCTTTAACCCTAGCCCTAACTATAACCATAGCCCCAACCCTAACCCAATGCCCAACCACAACCCAAACCCCAACCCTAACCCTAATCCAAACCCTAGTCCCAACCCTAACCCAAAGCCCAACCACAACCCAAACCCCAACCCCAACTCCTAACTCCCAACTCCTAACCCCACCTAGCCCTACCAGAACCCTAACCCCAACCCTAACCCCATCTCCCCAACCCTAACCTGCCAACCCCAACCCAACCCAAACCCCTAAACCTAACCCTAACCCCAGAACAAGTCTCAACCCCCAACCCTAACTCTAGCCTCCCGCCCTATTCCCAAGCCCCACTCCTAAACCTAACCCCAACTCCCTAGCCTGCCCTTTCCTCTAATCCCAACCCTAACCCTAGCCCCAACCCTATTCCTAGCCCTAATCGTAACCCCCGCCCTAATTGTAACCCAGCCCGAATCCTAACCCAAACCCCAACCACAACCCCAGCCCTAACCCTAACCCAAACCCAACCCCAACCCTAACCCTAACCCTAACCCTAACTCCTAGCTCCCCAAATTCTAGCTCCTAACTCCCAGCCTCCCAACTCCTAGCACTAGCTCCTACAACCCTAACTCCTAACCCTAATCCCTAACTCTTACCCTAAGACTATTCCCTAACCCTAGTCCCAACCCTAACCCTAACTCCTATCCTAACCTAACCATATCCCTAACCCTAACCTCAAATTTCTAACCCAACTCCTCCAAATCCAAACTCAAAACCAAAACCCTAACCCTAACCTAACTCTATAACCTAAACTCCCCAACCCCAACCCCAACCCAAACCCCAACCCTAACCCTAACCCATACCCTAACCCATACCCCTAACCCCCTACTCATTCCCCAACTCCTAGCTCCCAGCTCCCAACTCCCAACCCTAACAGACATATTCCTAGCCCTAACCCTAACCCCAACCCAAACCCTAACCCCAAAACCAACGCCAACCACAACGCCAACCCTAGCACTTACCCAAGCCTTAACCCAAGCCCTAACCCTAAGCCTAACACTAACCCTAGGCCTAGCCCTAGCCCAAACCCTTGTCCCAACCCTAACTCTAGCCCTAATCCTATACCTAACCCTAACCCTAATCGATGCCCTAGCCCCAAAATTTCTAACCCTAACCTCCCTCAAATTTTAAACCCTAACCCCAACCCTCCCAACCCCACCCTAACCCCACTCCAGCCCCAACCCCAACTCCTAAAATTCCCAAACCCCAACTCCCAACCCTCTAAATTTCTAACCCCAACCCCAACCCAAGCCCCAACTCTAACACTAACCCCTAACCCTAGCCTCTGCTCCTAACTCCTGCTTAACTCCTCAGCTTCTTTAACCTCCAAGCTCCTAGCCATAACCCTAACCCTAACCTAAACTCCCAACTTAACTGCACTTTAACACTCAACCCTAACCTTAACTCCTAGCCATAGCCTTTAACTCCTCAAACCTGCTCCTAGCCATAACCCTAACCCCAACCCAATCCCAACCCCAACCCTAACCCTCAAACCCTAACTCCTAAGCCTAACCCCACCCCAACCCTAACCCAGCCCTAACCCTAACCCCAACCCTAACCCAAACTCCTAAACTAAGCCCAACCTAGACCCCTACTCCCCAACCCTAATCCCAACCCTAACCCTAGCCCTAACCTTAACCCTAGCCCTAACTCCACTTAACCCCAACCCTAACTCCTAGTCCCAACCACAACCCCAACCCTAACCCCTAACCCTAACTCCTAACCCTAACCCTAACCCTAACCCTAACCCTAGCCCAAACCCTAACCCTAGTCCAACCCCTAACCCTAACACTCAACTCCTAACCCCTAACCTTCCTAGCCTCCGCCCTTATCCCAACTCCCAACTCCCAGCCCCAACCTCCCATACCCCAACCCTAACCCTAATCAACCCCAACCCCACCCCTAACCCTAACCCTTCAAACCCCCAACCTCCCCAACCTCCCCAGCCTCCAACCCCTAACCCCAACCCCAACCCCAGCCCAAAACCTCCCCAACCCAAACCCCAATCCCAACCCTAACCCAAACACCAACCCCCAAACTTTTAACACTCCAACCCCTAACCCTAGCTCCTTGCCTAAACCCTGCCCCTAGCTTAACTCCCCGCCTCTTAACCTCCAAGCCCTAGCCATAACCCTAACCCTAACTCCTAACACTCAACTCCTAACCCTAGCCCTAGCTTAACCCCGCTTTAACCTAAGCTCCTAGCCATAATCCCAACTCCCCAGCCCCCAACCCAAATCCCCAAACCCAAACCTCAACCCTCTAATCCTAAGCTTTCCAACTCAACTCCCCAACCCTAACCCCAGCCCTAACCCTAACCCTAACCCTAACCCAAACCCTAAACCTAGCCCAAACCTGCACTCCCCACCCCAACCCTAACTCTACCCGCTAACCCAAGCCCTAACCTTAACCCTCAAAATTCTAACTCCAAATCTTTAACCCTAGCCCTTGCCAAAACCCTAGTCCCAACCTCCCAACCCCAACCCTAACCCTAACCCTAGACCCACTCAGAACCTAACTCCCAACCTAAACCCTATTCCATCCCTTGCTTAATCAGAACCCAACCCCAACCCTAGCTAAACCCTAACATAAACCCCAACACCAACCCTAGCCCTAACCCAAACCCCAAACCCAATCCCAGTCCAAACCCTAACCCTAGACCTAACCCTTACCCTAGCCCTAGCCATAGCCCTAACCCCAGTGCTAACCCTAGCACTAGCCCTAGCCACAACCCTAACCCTAACCCAAACCCTAATCCTAACTCTTACCCAAGCACTATTCCTAACCCCAACCCCAACCCTAACCCTAACCCTATCCCCAACCCTAACCCTATCCCTAACCCTAACCCCAGCCCTAACCCTAACCCCAACCACAATCCAAACCCAAACCCAAACCCTAACCCTAACCCTAGCCCTAAGCCTAACCGCAACCCTAACCCCAACCGAACCCAAACCCACGCTAACCCTAGCACTATCCCAAGCCCTAACCCTAGCCCTAACCCTAAACCCTAGCTCTAATCCTAGACCTAGCCCTAGCCCTTGCCCAACCCTAACTCTAGCCCTAACCATATTCCTAACCCTAACCCCAGCCCTAGCCCTAACCCCAACAATAACCCTAGCCCTAACCCTAACCCCAACCCCACCTAAACCCCAACCCAAACACAAACCCCAGCCCTACCCGTAACCTAAACCAAAAACACAGCCCTAACACTAACCCCAACCCCAACCCAAACCCCAACCCCAACCCCAACCATAACCCCAACCCAAACCCCAACCCCAACCCTAACACTAACCCTAACCCCAGCCCTAACCCTAACCTTAGTCCAAGCACTAACCCCAGCCTTAACCCTAGCCCTAGTCATAACCCTAACCCTAACCCTAACCCTAACCCTAACCCCAACTCCAATCCCAGCCCAAACCCAAACCCAACCCTAACCCTAGCTCTAACCAGCTTTAACCCTAGCCCTAACTATAACCATAGTCCCAACCCTAACCCAAAGCCCAACCACAACCCAAACCCCAACCCTAACCCTAACCCTAACCCTAACCCTAGTCCCAACCCTAACCCAAACCCCAACCCTAACCCTAACCCCAACCCTAACCCTAACCCTAGCCCCAGCCGTAACCCTAACCCCAACCCTAACCCTATCTCCAACCCTAACCCAAGCCGTAACCCCAAACCCAACCCAAACCCCTAAACCTAACCCTAACCCTAGAACAAGCTCCAAACCCCACCCTAATCTCCTAGCCTGCCCTATTCCTGCTCCACCCTAACCTAACCCCAACTCCTAGCCCCAAACCCCTTCCTAATCCCCAACTCCCAACCCTATCCCCAACCCTAACCCTAGCCCCCAACCCTAGCCCTAATCAGAACTCCCCACCCTAATCCTAACTCCCTAATCCCAACACAAGCCCTAGCCATAACCCTAACCCCAGCCACAACCGAAACCCCAACCCAAACCCCAACCCCAGCCCTAACCCTAACCCTAACCCAAACCCTAACCCCAACCCTAACCCAAACCCTAAACCTAGCCCCAAACCCCCACCCCAACCCCAACCCCAACCCTAACCCTAACCCTAGCCCAAACCTTAACCCTAGCCCTAACCCCAGCCTTAACCCTAGCCCTTGCCACAACCCTAGTCCCAACCCCACCCCCAACCCTAACCCTAACCCTAGACCCAGCCGTAACCCTAACCCCTACCCAAACCGTATCTCCATCCTTAACCTTAATCAACCCCTAACCCCACCAGCTTAACCCTAACCTAAACCCCAACCCCAACCCTAGCCCTAACCCAAACCCCAAACCCAACCCCAGTCCAAACCCTAACCCTAGACCTAACCCTCACCATAGCCCTAGCCCTAACCCCAGCCCTAACCCTAACACTAGCCCTAGCCACAACCCTAACCCAAACCCAAACCCTAACCCTAACTCTTACCAAAGCACTATTCCTAACCCCAGCCCCAACCCTAACCCTAACCCTATACCCAACCCTAACCCCATCATTAACCCTAACCCCAGCCCTTACCCGAACCCCAACCACAACCCAAACCCAAACCGAAACCCCAACCCAAACCCAGCCCTGACTCTAACCCCAACCCTAACCCAAACCCCAACCCCAACCCCAACCCTAACCCTAAACCCAACCCTAACCCAAACCCCAACCCCAACCCCAACCCCAACGCTAACCCTAGCACCAACCAAAGCCCTAACCCCAACCCCAGCCCCAACCATAGCCCAAGCCAAAGCAGAAGCCCTTGTCCCAAACCTAGCTCTAGCCCTAACCCCATTCCTAATCCTAACCCTAACCTAACCCAACCCTGAATCAAATTCTAACCCTAGCCACAACCCTAACTCCCCTACCAACCCCAAACCCCAACCACAACCCAAACCCTATCCCTAACCCAAACCCCAGCACTAAGCCCAACCCTAATCCTAACCCTAACCCCAACCCCAACCCAAACCCAAACCCAAACCCAGCCCCTAACCCAAACCCTACCCCCAACCCCAACCCAAACCCCAACCTTAACTCCTAACACAAACCCTAGCTCCTAACCCTAGTCCCAACCCTAAGCCCAACCCCAACCCCAACCCCAACCCTAACACTAACCCAAACCCAAACCCAACCCAAACCCCAACCCTAACCCTAACACTAGCCCTAGCCCTAAACCCAGCCTTAATCCTAGCCCTAGCCATAACCCTAGTCCCAACCCTAACCCAAACCCTAATAAACCCCCAACCCAAACCCCAACCTCAACCCTAACTCCCAACCCTAGCCCCAGCCCAAAACCCTAACCCCAACCCTAACCCTAGTCCCAATAGCCTAACCCAGCCCCTAACCCCTAATCCCCAACACAAACCCTAACCCCAACCCAACCCTAACCTAAACTCCCAACTCCCAACCCCAAACCCAACCGAAACCCCAACCCTAACCCTAACCCTAGCTCTAAAGCCCAACCCTAACCCTAGCCCTAGCCCTAGCCTCAACCCTAACTCTAGCCCTAGCGCTATTCCTAACCCTTATTCTAATCCTAATCCTAACCCAAGCCCCGACCCTAACCCTAACCCTAACCCATGCCCCAACCCTAACCCTAGCCCTAACCCAAACACTCTTCCTAACCCCACCTAAACCTAACCCAACCCTAACCCAAACCCCAACCCCAACCCCAACCCTAACCCTAACCCTAACCACAACCCAACCCTAACCCAATCCAACCCCAACCCTAACCCTACTCCTAACCTCCAACCTAACCCAACCTAACCTTACACTCCACCCTAAACCTAAACGCACTCATAACCTAGCTCTTGCCCTAACCTGCCCTAACTCCTAGACTCCTAGCCTTAGCTGTAGCTGCTAAGCCCTCCCAACCTAGCCCTAGCCCTATTCCCAACCTTAAACATAACCCTAACCCTAACCCTAGCCCCAACCTCTAACTCCCTAACCCAAACCCAAACCCTAACCCTATACCCAACCCTAACCCTAGCTGCAACCCCAACTCTAGACCCACTGTAACCCTAGCCCTAACCCAAACCCCACTCTAACCCTAACCCAAACCCCAACCCTAACCCCAACACTAACCCTAGCCCTAGCCCTAACCCTAGCACAAGCCCTAACCCTGCCCCAAACCTCTAGCTCCTAACTCCCTAACCCTAGCACTAGCCCCAACCCTAACTCTAGCCCCGCCCTATTCCTAAGCCTGACCCCAAACCCTAACCCCAACCCCAGTAGCCCCCCTTCCTCCCTCATCCCAACCCCAACCCTAGCTCCCAACCCTATTCCTAGCCTCCCAATCGTGAACCCCCGCCCTATTTGTAACCCACCTCAATCCTAACCCAAACCCTAACCACAACCCCAATTCTAACCCCAACCCAAACCCCAACCCTAACACTAACCCTAACCCTAGCCCCACCAGAACCTCTAACCCCAACCTAACCCTATCTCCAACCCTAACCTAATCGCTAGTCTAACCACTCTAACCCTAATCCCAACACAAACCCCAACCCCAAATTTCTAACCCAAACCCCAACCCCAAACCCAACCAAACCCCAACCCTAACCCTAACTCCAGCCCTAACCTCAGCCTCTAATCCCCCTCTAGCTCCTAGCCCAGCCTCAACCCTAACTCCAGCCCTAGCGCTATTGCTAACATTCCTAGCCCTTATTCTAATCCTAATCCTAACCCAAGCCCCAATTCCTAACCCTAACCCTAACCCATGCCCCAACCCTAACCCTAGCTCCCAACTCCAAACACCAACCCTAACCCTAATCAACCCCAAACCTAACCCAAACCCTAACTCAAACCCAACCCTAACTCTAGCCCTAGCCCTATTCCTAACCCTAACCCAAACCCTCACCCAAACCCTAACCCCAACCCTAACCCTATCCCTAACCCTAACCCCAACCACAACCCAAACCCAAATCCCAAACCCAAACCAAGCTCTAACCCCAACCCTAACTCCTAACCCCAATCCTAACTCAACCCTAACTCCTAGCACCAACTCCAAGACCTAACCCAAACCCCAATCCTAACCCTAACCCTAGCCCTACCCATAACCCTAACCCTAGCCCCAACCCAAACCCCAACCCCAACCCCAACCCCAACCATAACCCTAACCCTAACCCTAACCCTAACTCCTAACCCCAGCCCCTAGCACCAACTCCTAACCCAAACCCAAACCTAACTCCAACCCTAACCCCAGCCTCTAGCCCCAACTCCCAGCACAAGCCTCCCAACCCAAACCCTCAGCTCCTAACTCCTAACCCCAAAGACTAGCCCCAACCCTAATCCCTAGCACTCAGCCCACCCCTAACCTCACCCAAACCTCACCCAAACCCTAATCCCAACCCCAACCCTATCCCTAACTCCTAACCCCAACCCCAACCCTAACCTCCCAACCCAAACCCCAAGCCCAAACCAACTCTAACCCAACTCCTAACCCCAACCCCACCAACCCCAACTCCAAACCCTAACCAAACCCTAACCCCAACCCCAACCCCAACCCCAACGCCCTAGCACCAACCTCCCAACTCCCAACCCTAACCCCACCAGCAACCCTAACCCCAGCCCAACCTAAACCCCCAACCCTCCCAACCCCAACCCCAACCATAACCCTAACCCCAACCCTAACCCTAGCCCTAGCCAACCCAAACCAAACCCTAACCCCTAAACCAAACCAACCCCAACCCTAAACCTAACCCCAACCCTAACCCTAACCTCAACCCCAACCCAAGAACCAACCCTAAGCCCCCTAATCCTAACCCCAACCCCAACCCCAAACCCCAAACCCCAACCCCAACCCCAAACCCCAACCCCAACCCTAACCCTACACCCAACCCCAACCCCAACCCCAGCTCCAACCCCAACCAACCCTAACTCCTAACTCCAAACTCCGCACTCCTAACCCCAACCCACCTAACTCCCAACCCACACTCAACCCTAAAGCCAACCCCAACCCTATCCCCACTCCAGCCTCAGCCCTAGCCTTAGCCTAATCCTGCCCCAGCCCCAACCCAAACTCAAGTCCTAGCTCCTTCCCAACCCAACCCTAACCCAAACCCCAACCCAAACACTATCCCCAACAGAACTCCCCAGCCCTAACCCTAACCCCACCACAACCCAAACCCAAGCTCCAACCCCAACCCTAGCCCAACTCAACCCTGAACCCTAACCCTAACTCCCAGCCCACAACCCAAACCCAAGCTCCAACCCCAACCCTAGCCCAAACCAGAACCCCAAATTCTAACCCCAACCCCCAGCCCCAACCCCAATTCAAACCCCAACCCTAACTCCCCAGCCCCAACCCTAACCCATACCCTAACCCCTACCCAAACCTGAACCCTAACTCCTAGCTCCTAGCTCCTAGCCCAACTGTAGCTCCTAGCCTCTAGCCCTAATCCAAACCCCAAACCCTAATCCTAACTCCCACCCTAATCATAACCCCAACCACAACCCAACCCCAAACCCCAACCCTAACCCTAAACCTAACCTCTAACCCCAACCCTAAACCAATCCCAACCCTAATCCAACTCCTAACCTAACCTAACTCAAACCCTAACCCAACCTAACCAACCTAACCTTACACTAACCTCCAACCTTATCCTAACCCAGCTCCCAGCCCTAGCTCCAAACTCCTTGCCCTAGCTCCCAACCCTAACTCTAGTCCTAGCCCTATTCAACCCAAACTCCCAACCCTAACCCCAACCCAAACATCCCAACCTGAACTCCAAGTCTCTAACCCTAACTCTACCCACAACCCAAACCCAAGCTCCAACCCCAACTCCCAGCCCTCCTAACCAGAACTCCCACCACCCAAACCCCAGCCCCAACCTCTAACCCAAACCCTAACCCTAACCCCAACCCTAACCCTAACCCATAACCCAATCCCCCTACCCAAACCCTAACTCAATCCAAACCCTAATCCAAACTCCAACCCAAACTCCTAATCTTAACTCCCAAATTTCAATCATAACCCCAACCACAACTCAAACTCAAACCCCAACCCAAACTCCCAGCCAAACTCTAACTCCCAACCCCAACCCCCACTCAAATTCCCATCCCCACCCTGTTCCCAACCCTAACCCAAAACCAACGCCAACCACAACGCCAACCCTAGCACTTCCTAGCCTTTAACCCTAGTTTCTATTCCCAACTCCTAACCCTAGCTTCCAGCTCCCAGCCTCTCTGTCACCTCCCACCCCAGCCCTACCCTGTTTCCCAACCCCAACCCTAACCGGCCCTGTCTTCAGCCCCACCCTAGCCTCCCAACTCAACCCCAGCCAAACTCCCCAACCCCAACCTCAGCTCTAACCCCTAACCCTCACCCCCAACCCCAACCCTAAGTCTCAACCCCTAACCTCAGCCTCAACCCTAACCCCAACCCCGCCCCTCAGCCTCTAACTCCAAACCCTAAACCTCAACCCCAACCCAAACCCCAACCCCAACTCTAACACTCAACCCCAACCTGCTCATGCCCTAACCCCAGCCAGCCAACCTCATTTTAACCTGCCTCAGCCATACTCCTAACCCCAACCTCAACCCAAACTCCCAACCCCAACTTCTAACACTCAACCCCAACCTAGCCTCTGCCCCAACCCCAGCTCCCAGCCCCAACCCCCACCCAACTCCAAGCCCTAGCCATAACCCAAACTCCCCAGCCAACTCACCCTCCCAAACCCCACCCCTAACCCCAACTCCCACCCCAACCCCACCCCAACCCCAACCCCAGTTTCTAACTCCCAACTCCCAACCCCAACCCCAGCCCCTAACCCAGCCCAACCCAGACCCTTCCCACCCCACCCTAGCTCCCCAACCCTGCCCCCAACCCTCAGCCCTTAACCCCAGCCTCATAACTCCTAGTCCCAACTCCCAACCCCAACTCCCCAACCTTAGCCCCCCTGCCCTAACTCCCCAACTCCAAACCCTATCTCCATCCCAACCCACTAACCCTAACCCCAGCCTAACCTAACCCTCACAAACTCAACGCCACTCCCTAGCCCTAACCTTAAATCCCCAAACCCAACCTCACCAAAACCATAACCCTCACTCCAACCCCTAACCCTAAACATATCCCTGTCTCCCACCCCAACCTCAGTTCCTAACCCTAACTCCAAATCCCAACCCTAACTCTACCCAAACACTATTTCTAACTCCTCACTTTCACCTAACCCTACCCCTATCCCCAACCCTAAAATCCCTCAACCCCTACCCCAAAGATTAACCATAACTCCAAACTCCTTAACTCCTAACCCTAACTCCTAAGCTCCACCCTCAGCCCAACTCCTCAACCCCAACCCCAAACCAACCCAAACCCAATGCCAACCCCGCACTAGTCCAGCTCCTCCCCCTGCTCCCAACCCCAACCCTGTCCCAACCCTCCTCTAACTCCCCAGCCCCAGCCCCAGCCTCCTGCCCAACCCCTAACCCCAGCCCCCACTACCTCCAACCCTAACCCCAACTCCTGCTCCCAACCCTGCCCCCCAACCCCAGCTCAACACTGGCCTCAGTTCTAACCCCAACCCCAACCC